>CAUYUJ010014770.1:289597-378751 GCA_963575745.1 Prorocentrum cordatum | reverse complement strand
CCCTCAGTGCATTAGGTATGGCCGCGGACCTGCTCGGGGTTCCGCTTGATCAGGCGGAACGGCAGCTGCGGCGGAGGGACGCACAGGTGGCAGCGGCGGGCCCACTGGGGTCCGACCTGGAGCGCGCCCTCGCGGATTTGGAGGATGCGCAGCTGGAAGCGCGCGCGCGGGAGCGTGCTGCGGCCGCCGACAAGGTTCCCCTGCAGGGCAGCCTCTCACGCGAGGGGTCGCGGAGTCGCTCGGCGCGGGGACGGGATCCCAGCCCGAAGCAGGGACCCCGACGCGAGCTCTTCGGGGCCATGCCCCCCATCCAACCCACGGGCCTACGACGGGGCTTGCTGGGTGATCGGGACCTGCTGGCGCGCGATGGACGCGGGGGGGCCGCTCGTGGGGCCAATCCGCTCCTCGACGGGGCCTCGGTCCTTGGCCACCTCACTGGCCAGACGCCCCACGGGGGCGGCCTGGGTGGGGAGCGAGCTGGGGGTCCAGACGACGCCGGGGCGGCGGGCGCCCTAGGCGGGCTTGCAGCCGAGGCCGAAGCCCAGATCATCGAGCGCCTGGATCGCCAGAACCGCCTCACCGAACGCCACATCCTCGCCGCCGAGCGGCAGGCGCGGGCCACCGAGGGCGACAAGAAGGCCCGGGGCACCAGGGCAGGGATCGGTCGGGACGAGGAACTTGATCTTTACAAAGCCCGGGGATGCAACACCTTCGTGGTTGAGGCCTGCGAGGGGATCACGGGGAAGGACTTGTTCGACTCTCTCAAGCGCATGTGTGCGCACTCCAAGAGCACGCTCAAGACGATCGGGTTTCCCTGCCTGGTTACCAACCGTGTGGCGCACGGCTACGCGGCGCTCGCCTTCGGGACGGGCCCTCACGACCTGGCGGTGGACGACTGGGTCCCCGCGCGTGACGAGGACTTCGATGGCTATCGGCTCCCTGTGGACGACAAGCTGGAGCCCCGCCAGCGGCCCGCCACCCACATGGCGACTTGGTTCAAGAGGGCCCGGTGCGAGATCCAGATGTTCGAGTCCATCGTAGGGGTCGCACATGGGGCGGAGCGTCGGCGGTCGTTAGGGTTCTTGGAGGCGGCCTTCGAGAGGGGCCCCTCGGAGTTCCCAGACCATTGGGTCAAGGATCTGTGGGAAGAGCTCCGAAGCACCTGGGTCGAGGAGTTGCGGGAGCTGAGGCGCCGGCTCTGTCGAGAGCTCGACACCGAGAACCCGAGGAGGGAGGACATCAAGTACATCCTACTCATGCCGGAGAACGGCTACGATTGCCCCGAACGTTCGACCTCGGGGACCCGAACGCCTACTACCAGCAGGTGGTCGTGCCCCGGCGCAAGGCCGCACTCACGCGCCTCCTCAATGGGCAGCTGAACGCCCACCTCACGAAGCGACCGCCCAAAGCGGGAGGGAGCGAGGAAATGGGCGATCCCCGGCCCACGGCGCAGGGGGATGACAGGCCCAAGGCGGGGGCTGGGCCCCAGCCGAAGGCGGGGCCCAAGGCGGGCACCGGGGCCCCAGCGGGGACAGCCCCCAAGAGGGCGTACCCAGCGGGCAAGGAACTAACACGCCCGGAGCGTACGCGATCCGTGGCGCATGCGCCCCGCAATAAGGACAACGTCCCTATCTGCTGGGGGGCCACCACGCACATGGGCTGCTCGCGGAAGGCTTGCGATTGCCCTAACTCCCATGACCCCATCAAGTCAACGCGCGGATTGGACTACTCGGTAGTCATGCAGCTCACGAGGCGCGGGGGGCTCCTTGGGACGCCCCGGATCGATCCCAAGCAGGTGGATGGGATGATTGCGCAGCTGCGCTCGCAAGCCAAGGCAGCCGAGGCCGAGAAGGTTGGCGAGGACACCTCCCCACCTGCTGCCCCTGACTCCCAGAAGGAAAAGGGCCGTGGCCGTGGCAGCGGCTCGCGAGCAGCGGGCGACCCGGGCCCGGGGCAGGCCCCGGACGACTACACCGCGCTCCAGCTTACCGCGATGGAATCTGACCTCCGGGAAGCGGTTAAGGGCCCCGACTTCGGATGGCTCGAAGACCACGACCGCCCGCGCGCGGCGGCCACTTGGGACGCCCAGCCCGCGGGTGATGGGCCGGAGCTTCGCCTCAAACTCATGCAGGAGCTCGAATCCGAGGGCATCTTCGCGCCTCTGAAGGGGGCCAGCGAGTACTTGCAGAGCCACGTGCGCGGGCGCGTCTTGGGGGCGCGCCTGCGCGGGGAGCGGCTCACCCTGGAGCGAGCCCTCGAGGAGGCCGTGGACCGAGGCCATCGGGGTCTCAGCAGCGAGGCAGCCGACCTGCATGAGGCGCTTAGCTGCGCCGCAGGATACGTCACCGAGGGCGGGGCCGAGGTTGGCCCGGTTGCGTGGGACACCGACGGGCTGATAGGCCGCGGGTCCTATACCTTCTGGGACGGGGACACCCGCATCCAGTGGGACTTCATCGACTACCGGGACCGCCTCGGCCCTACAGAGGAGATGGGCCAGGCGATGGGCCTGGAGGTGGGCGACACCGAGGAGCGGCAGTGCCTGCTACTGCACGTAGCTGCGGGGGTGCTCCTGCTACGCGCGGGCGAGGGCACAGGTGAGCCCAGCCCGGACGCGGTGCAGCAGTTGGCCGCGACGTATCGCCATGCACTATGGGGGGAGGCCCATGAGGCCCTGCGGGCCCTGGGCGACTCCCCACCGTGGATCACGGCCCTGGAGGCCGATGTCCGCTCCTACGTCCATGATGCGGTGCACCCGCACCACGACAAGGACTATCGCTGCCTGGCAGCATGCCCCGTCGCCGACCTCGACGCCGTCACGCTCCAGGTGCACCGTGTCAACGGCAGTGGGCGCCTATGCGTGGACCACCTAATGGGGGCGGGTGTCGGCGCGGAGGATCACGTAATTCCGCTCCTGATCTGGCGTGGTCATATGCGCGCCTTGCGCCCGCGCTCCCACGCGGAGGCGGCGGCCCTAGGCCAGCGCTGGGGGCACGCAGGACGCCTGTCCCGCGAGATCGTAAGTGTCGGCTGGCGCGAGATGCTCGATGAAGGCCCGGACGTTGAACCCACCGTCCCGGGCAAGAGCGCGCCCTGCACCCACTGCAAGGCAGCGGAAGGTCGGGCGGGCCGCGCAGTGGGACGCGCGCCAGCCTCGTTCGGGGAACATCCAGCCGACGTCCAGGCACGCCTCCTGGAGGCGAACGCGATGCCAATTCGACACGACCCCGCGTTCGCGTACGGTTTGATCGCCCAGGAGGTGTACGCCGGTTCGGGAAATTGGTCGGCCGCGCTTCGCGCCGAGGGCATCCGGGTGCTGGAGCCGATCGAATATTACGACGACCCCCTCCGAGAGTCCGGCCCACGGCCGGATCATGACACCCTCGACCCAGCGGTTCGCGCGCGCCTACAGGAGGCCGCACGGACCCCCATGGGCCCCGACGTGGCCAACGTTTGGTGCTGGGGTACCCCGTGTGGCTCGTACACCGACCTCGGGCTCATGACCCAGCCGGGCGGGACCCCGCAGGGCGCCCGCACGTGGGAGCACCCCGAGGGGGATGGCTCCAAAGAGTTCGAGCGCGTGGGTAACAGCCACACACAGTTCACGTGCGACACCTGCCGCATCCTACACGACGCCGGCAAGGAGTTTCTCATCGAGTCCTCCTGCCCCTCGGGCCGCTACCCCAAGATTTGGGACCAGGCCCCGATGCACGAGCTGCGTCGAGCGACGGGGGCCATGATCGTCCCGATCCACATGTGCGCCTGGGGTAAGGCCCCGTCCGACGCGCCAGAGAGCCGCTATCGCAAGGGCAGCTGGTGGCTCGTCAGCCCCCGGCTGTATCTGCACGCTCTGTTGTTGGCGCGACGTTGCCCCCGTGACCACCACCACGTCGAGCTGAAGGATCACGTGCCGGGCTCGGGCATTAAGCGCACCAAGGAGGCGCAGGTTTGGGCCCCCCGCCTTTGCGCCGCGTGGGCAAAGGTGTTGAAAGGGGCCTATCACCGCTGGTCGGTGAGCCAACTGCGTCGGCAGTTGGCGCCTATATGGGAGGATGGCCCGGGGGCGCCCCCCAAAATCGCCCGGGCGGAGGCGCCCGGGCGCCTGCAGGGCGTCGACTTCACTGGAATCGAGCGCCTGCAGGCCTCAGGGGACGGCTCAAAATGCGGTAGGCTTAGCCCAGCCATGCACCGAGCATTGGCGGGGCTTCCTAAGCCCCCATTGGGCAAGGCACAGGGGGAGGTGAGTGCGGGCAAGACTCGACCCCCTTGCGAGGATCCGGCCAGAGATATCGCGGAGGACCTCGACGGGTGCAGCCCGGCGGAGCTGGCCACGGTCTACCTGACCTTCTGCGCGGAGCACCCTGAGCACGACCCCGAAGCCATGCGGACCCTGGTGGGGCTGGGGGATCAGCTCCTCCAGCGGACGGGGTCCCTGAAGGAAGCGGCCGCGCTGCTTAGGCGCGCGCGCCACGAGCGCCTGGGCAACCCCCTTCGGGGTGTCCTGGGGGACAAGGTGCGACGGTGTTTAAGCCGAGAGCACTTCGAGTACGTCCGGGAGCTAGCGGAAGGGGGAGCCTCCGCGCGGCGGGGCGCGCCGCGGAGGCGCGAGCGAGCCCAGCCGTACCCCAGCGTGCGAGCCCACATCGACGAGGCCTACCAGAAGGTATGGGCGGATGTGACCTGGGGGATCGTCCTGGTGGCTTCCCAGGCGGCAGAGGGTTTTCTGACGGAGCTGGTGGAAGCCCCCCTGGGGAGGGTACCGAAGCAGCTACCGGACAGGACCTTATCGTCCGAAGGGCGTATGATCCACGCGATGCTCTCGGCCAACGCCGCCACACACAAGCGCGACCACCCGCCTGCCGTCCAGCCACGCCATCGGCAAGTGGCGAGGACGGCGGTATGGCATCGCGCGCGCCACCCCGGAGCGCGCCTCCTTTGCGCCAAGCGGGACGTCTCGCGGGCCTTCAAGTGGCTGGACATCGCCCCGGCGGACGTCGGGGACTTTGGCACCTCATTACCGGGGGCCCACGCTGGCATCGAGGGGGACGTCAGAGTCGTTTACCTAGCCATGGTGTTTGGGTGGACGGGAGCCCCAGGCAATTACATGATGCTCGCCCTGGCGGCGAGGGAGCTCCACGAGAGCTATCGGCCTGGGGAGCCGCACTGGCACGACACCACCCACTTCCACTCGGAGTGGCTCATGGATGACCCTGTGGTGGTGGAGCCCGACATTGGGGTCCGACCGTGGATGGCCTGCGACGCATTGGATGCCTCCATACGTGAGGTGTTTGGGTCCGAAGCAGTGAACGTCAGCAAGAGGGACGCCGAGGGGGAGCCTTCCACCACGCAGATTATCTGGGGGCTCAGTATGGACTTCGAGCGCGAGCGAGTTGGACTCCCGGAGCCCAAGGCCATGAAGATGCGCTTCCTACTGGCGGAGCCGGAGCTGAGCTTCGGCTGCCGCATGGTCCGGCTGCGAACCGCGAGGGAGCTAAGTGGGCTCGGCCAGTTCTGCGCCTGCGCAGCTCCAGCCCTGAGCCTGGAGCTCCCAGCGGTCCACCGGATGCTGTCGGGTGACCCAGGTCAGGCCTACGTCCATCCGCCGGGCGACCCCGAGATGGTAGAGGCTGCGTGGGACGATTGGCACCAGACCCTGGATTGGCTGCGCGTCTGCTTTGAGATGCCGGTCGAGGGTAACTTCGAGACCTCCTTCGAGGGCCTGCTAGGCCTTCGCGAGGCCCTCGCACTCCCGGGGGCGCTCGGCAAGCTGCGCTGGCTGGGAGGCGATGCCACCCTGGATCGGATCGGTGCGCTGGACTGGTCCTCGCGCGAGTACATCGTGGCGGAGGCGGCTCCCTATCTGGAGACGCTCCGCTCCGCCCCTGGGGTCACCTGGCAGGGGGAGGGGGAGATCATCGCGGTGGTCGAACTACTCTGCCTGATAGCCTTGGCGGCCGAGAAGGGCCCGGACTGGTTCCAGCTGCTATTGCCGTACGTCACTGACAACAGTAATGTCAGCCGCTGGCTGCGACGCCGCCGGGCACGGAACGCGGTGGCGCGCCACCTGCTTCGAGTCCTGGCCATGCTGGAGCTACGGTACAAGTTCCGGGTCCTGGACGGGCTTTACTTGCGGACTTACCACAATGAGCTGGCCGACTTCATTACTCGTGCCACGGTGGAGGAGGTACGCCAGCGGATGGCGGAGGCCGGATGGACCGAGCTGTCGCCGGCAGCACCGTGGGGCGAGTTGGTGGAGGAGGCCGCCCAGCGCGAGCTGCGGATGCCAGGAGACGACGGGCCCTGGCGCGCGGCTGCGCTCCAAGTCAAAGGAGCCCGGGAGGCCCTACTACGCTACGCCCCCCTGCAGGTCGAGGGGGCGCGGCTGCTGGAGGTGGGAACCGCGTGGCCCCCCTTTGGGGAGGCATGGGAGAGCCTCGGTGGGTCGGCGCTGCTAGCGCCGTGGGATGTCGGTGACCGATGGGACCCGGACGACGGGGACCACCCCAAGGACCCCACTGGGGCCCCACGGACCCGCTGGCTGTGCGTGTCACTATCGGAGGACCCCGGTGGACGCGAAGCGACGGGCCTGGAGCGGCTACTGATCACCATTCGGCCACTGGCCGTGTTGCTCGACGCTCCCGTCAACTACGCTGCAGTGCGACTAGGGGCGCGCTTACGGCGCCTCGGCTATGTGGCACTCTCCCCAGAGACGCGCCTACTGTGCACACACTTCGGCGACGTCACGGCACGCGCGCGGGCGGTCCAGGTTTGGGGTTGCGGAGAACGGGTTCGGGCACCGAGCCCCATACCCCCCCTGGGGCAGCCCTGCGTGGAGCCACGCGGCCTCTGCCAGCTCTGGAAAGAGGCAGGGCGGCCACCGCTGGATGAGCTCCGCCTGGACCTCAACAACGGCACCTTGCTCGTGGACCCTCGGATCTCGACGACGGGGGATCGCATGATGCCCTGGCCGCGCGGCACATGGCAGCCCGCGGGAGGCGGGCGGGCCCAGCGCGTGGTGATTCATGATCCGCGCGGGCCCTGCCATACGGCACGGGCGAAGCCCGACCCGTTGAAGGGCTATGCGAACACCCTGATCCTGGAAGGGTCCGAGGGCGGCTGGACCGTGCGAGCCCTGCACCCGAAAGAAATCTGGTGCGCCCAGGGGGGCACGGCGGAGCTGTGGGATGCCTTGGGCCTTGGAGGTATGCCGATCGCCGAGCGCATGCGGCAGGCCGCTCGTGCACTCCCGCGTCGCACGGCCCGCTGGGTGCTCCAGTGGGCGGAGCGCCTGCTGAGGCAGGCCGTAGAGGCAGCGAGCGCAGGCGAGGCACCCGGGGCGCGCGCTGGCGTCGGGCCCGATCACGACCGACTCGCTAACGACGAGATGGTTAAGCTGTGGCTAAAGGCCTGGCTTCAGGCCCCCGATCGCCCAAGCGGGCCATTCGAGGCTGCGCTGGAGGCGGGGAAGACGACGGACGACGCCGCTCGGTTGGCGGACCAGCTCGACCCCCCTGCTACCGCGCGGTCCACCGCAGCAGGGGAGGACGGGGCAGGCGGGGAGCGGGTCGGGGCGGTTACCTTCGCTGTTCCGGAAGGCGCGGGCATGCCCAGGCCAAGCGCCATGGACGGCGTGGGCGGCGAGGCTCGCCCCCCGCGCAAGGCCCGCCGGCGTACCCGCAGCGCCCCTGCTCCCGCGCTGGTGAAGCCCGCCGCCTGGCGGCACGCCGGCGGGGGCGCCCCGAAAGGGATTCAAGGTGAACTCACCGATCCCCGCGAGCTGGATGCGACCGCCACCGAGGCGATGTTGGCCAAGCTTGCCGAAGGGACGCGGGCCAATTACAGCGCCGGGTGGCGTAATTAACTGGGTACTCTGGCGGAGGCTCCGAGGCCGGAGCCCATACCTGCAGGGGGAGACTCGGGACGCCCGCCTTACGGATGAGGATGACCTCATCCGGTATGTCGTGTACCTGTACAAGGTGATGAAGAGGCGGGCCACGACCATCCGCCAGCGCCTGTTCGCCATTCGATATGCCCACACCCTGGCCGGGTTTGGGGATGTGACCTCCGATCGGCGCCGGCTCTGGACCACGATCGAGGGACTCCGCCGCTGGGACGGAAAGGCGAAACGGAAGCTGCCGGCCACGCCCCGGATGTTGCGCTGGCTCCGCGAGTACTTGTTCGCCCACGGAACGGCCACGCGCCGGGAGGCGACCATCCTATGGGCGGCGCTTATGACGGGGTACTTCTTCATGCTCCGCGCGTCGGAGTATTTGGTCCAAGAGGACCGCTCCTGGAGCATGGGACGGGTGGTGCGTGGGCAGGACGTGCAGGGGATGCGCGGGGGTACACCCAGCGCAAGGCTCAGCGACTGCGATGAGGTAGCACTGACGATCACGTCGTCCAAGACGGACCAGTTCAACGCAGGTTGCGTACGCAACCATTACCGTTCGGGGGTGGAGTTGTGTGTCGTGGACGCACTCGCCGACCTCCAGAGGGAGCTGCCGGACCGGTTTGGACGAGGAACCGAGGCGGGGCTCCCCCTGTTCCGCCGGCCCGATGGCCACCCGATTATGCGGGAGGAGGTGCAGGGGCTCCTCCAACTCGCGGCTGCCGCCTGCGGCGTGGACGCAGGCCAGATGGGATCCCACTCCCTGCGCATCGGGGGCGCGACGGCGTTGTACCACGCCTGTCGCGACCTGGAAGCGGTCAAGAGGTTCGGGAGGTGGTCCACGGACGCCTTCCACGGATATCTCTGGGAGGACCATCGGCGTCAGGCTCCATTCGCCCGAGGCATGGCGGAGGGCCACGCCTTATTGGCCCCGGACGCCCGCGGTGACGACGGCGCCGCGGCCGGCGCCCGCCCCGACCAGTTGGCCGGGAGCGACCCGCCCCAGTTTGGGAGCGACCTGAGGCCCTCGGAACGCCCGGCCTGGGCGCCCGGGCGCCCCCCCTGGGCGCGCCCTTCGGCGCGAGCAGGGTCAACTACGGAGGGGGAAGGAGAGGAGGAGCTGGTGAGATACGAGCCAGGGCGAGGAGTTAACGGGCGTGTGGGGAAGCAGCAGGCGGGTCCCACGGGTATTCAGGTCAGGGCGGGGGCTTCGCGTTGTGGGGGTATCCCGGTGGACCTCTCGCCCTCGACCCCCCTTTCGCTACCGCTCCCGATCGCCCCAGGCACGCCCACCTCCTCTTGGTCCTCTCATCCGCAGCCATCTCCCACTCCAGAGCGAGGCACGCGAGCAGCGCGCGCACCCCAGCCTCGCGCGCCAGCCGCGCCTCCGCCCCGCGCTCCGGCAGCGTGCATCATGGGATTCCTGGTGGGCCTGGTGGCCCCGGACCAGAGCAAGGCGCGTGGCCATGACTACAGCATCATGGCGGTGAACCCCCTCGGCGTCGTCGTCTCGGGGGCCGCGCTGTCGGACGAGCTCCGGAGTGCCGCCCACAACAACCTGTACACGGTGGTGAACGAGCTGGACAGCGAGGACCTCGTCGAGGTGGTCAACCACGACCACGAAGCAGCCCCGTGCATCGCGGCGGCTTGCTTGGCCGCGGGGGCGAGCGAGGACCACGGCCAGCTGGTGATCGTCGACGGCAAGCGGGGCGCGTGGGGGGTGGGCGCGGGGCCGAATATCAAGGTCCAGCGCCAGGCGGCCAAGCTGGCGCTCGCCCTGGCCCAGTTCCAGGGGCAGCCCATGCCGGAGCTCCGCGAGCTCTGCAAGCACAACAGGGGGCTGCTCGACATGATGCGCACGGTGGACGCGGAGGCGGTCGTGGAGCTCACCGACGTGGACGACGCCTCGAGCAGGGGCGAGGGGAGGTCGACCCCAGCCCCGGTCCTCGAGGCGGGAGAGGACGCGGTCACCGCGGCGCTGGCGCGTGCGGCCATCCAGGCTGCAGCGCGGCGCCAGAGCAAAGGCGCTCCAGCGGAGCGCCCGCGGCCCGCGCGGTCCCCGGGCCAAGAGCGCCTCGCCGAAGAGGTCCGCAAGCGCGAGAGGCGCCCTGCGCCCTTGCGCTCGCCCTCGCGCGCGAGGCGCCGCGATCGCGAGCGCGATGCGCCTCGCGATCGCGGGCGCAGGGGACAGGAGGAGGAGGCCGTCTTGAAACCCAAGACGGGCGGCGCCCCCCCGAAGGCCGACATCGTGAAGCGTGAGGCCGTCCTGAAGCCCAAGAGCGGGGGGGCGCCGCCGCGGTCCTTCGAGGTGAAGACCGAGGTGGAGGAGGAGGCGCCAGGCGCGGGGGACGGTCCGCCCCAGCGCCAGCCGCGCTCGAGGAGCCGCCGTAGGCGCAAGGAGGAGCAGCGCCAGGGCGCCCAGCAGCAGCCCAGTGACCAGCACGACGAGGGCGAGTCCATCATCCGCATCGAGCGGGTACCGCACCACGTCGATGCCGAGGTGGTCAGGCAGGTGGTCGTGCCCTTTGGGGTCGTCAAACACATCGCCTTCCTGTACGACCACCGCCACAAGCGGGAGCCGTGCGTGCTGGTGGAGTTCCAGCGCCGCGCTGACGCAAAGCGCGCGCGGGAGTGCATGAGGTCGAACTATCGGTTCTACAAGACGGACCCGTGCACGGTGGTCACGGAGTGGGCGAGCCGACCTCGCGGCCCTGACCCAGGCAGCGACGGGGAGGATGGCCCGACCATCCAGCCGCCTGCCTGCCCGACGTGCGCACTCAAGATGCGCTGGAGCTCCTTTGACCCGGGAGACGGTTGGGGTTGCGAGATGTGCCCCGCGGGCGGAGCTAACAGCGGAGCCCTGCGGTGGCACTGTAAGGGGTGCGACGTGAGCTACTGCGAGGCTTGCCGCGTCGCCTTCGGCAAACCCAAGACGGTGGTGGAGAAGGCCCGGCGGAGCGGCCACACCGTGCGGGAGGCGCCGGGCCCCAGTGCCGGCCATGGAGAGCGCCCCAGCACGGGTGCCACGGGTGCGGGGGCTGAGGGGGACCGCCCGCCGGGCGACCTCAGCTGGCCCAAGCGTGAGAGGTCGCCCAGCCGCAACCGGCCCAAGCGCGAGAGGTCGCCCAGCCGCAGTCTGGCGCGGGACCCAGCGTGGGCGCGGCGCGGCGACACCCCTCCCGGCCGCACGCGGCGTAAGACCGGGAAGCACGCTGGGCAGCTTCGCGCTCCTCGCGGCGGCTGGTACGAGCAGGAGAAAAAGCGGCGGCGTGCTGCCGCCGCGGAGGCTGCCGCGGGCGGGGGTGGGATCCCAGCCTGGCGTGGCAAGGGCGCGGGCGACAAGGGCGGCAAGGGCGGCAAGGTCAAGGGCAAGTACTCCGGCAAGGCCGCCAAGGGCTCCAAGAGCGGCGGCAAGGGCGACAAGAGCGGCAAGGGCGGCCACTCCAAGGGCGACCAGGGCAGCCGCGGCCGGAGTGAGCGTGACTGGCCCAGCGCGGACGGTCGCGCGTCGAGGGGCGGCGATGGCGGCAGCCCCCGGGACCCCAGTGAGCGCGGCGGAGACCGCAGCGGAGACGAGAGCCGCGACCGCCAGGGGAACACGCCCTCCATCTAGGCGTGGAGCCCCCCCCGTACCCCGACGCCAGCGCCCGCGGCATCGCGGGCGCGGGCTGAAGGCGGCGGCCTGTGAGTGAGCCGGCCCTCCTCTCAGCCTACCGTGCGCAGGTGGCGCCTGCGATCCTTTGAGCCTACGGTACGCAGGTGGCGCCTGCGATCTTCTTTCTTTTAGCCTACGGTACGCAGGTGGCGCCTGCGATCTTCTTTCTTTTAGCCTACGGTACGCAGGTGGCGCCTGCGATCCTCTCTCTTTGGAGGAGTTTAACTTTGCGCGCACGTCGCGTGCTTCCTGGACCCGGCCGTGCCGCGCGTCTTGCGCGCCGTGCGGTCGGGGCCACACTTGCGCTCTGCGCCCGGCGCTCGTGCGCCGTCCCCTTTCGGTTCTTTTGCGCGCATCGCGCACGCGCCGCGCCCGCGCTCTGGGTGCGCGGGCGCGGAAGGCCTCAAGGTTGCAGGCAAGTGGCCGCGCGCGCGAGGCTCTTGCAGCCTCTGGTTCCGCCCTCGCACTCGGGCGGGGCGTCCCCGCGCGCGCGGCTGCGTCTTTCTTTTCTCATGGCCGAGCGGCCGCAGGCGTGCCAGAGCGCGAGCGCGCGGGCCGTCAGGGCCCACGCGCTCGCGTTGAGCGTGGGGCCATCAGGGCCCACGCCCAGGCGGAGATGCGCGTCGCCACGCTGCCATGAAAATACCATCGCCCTGTCCTGGTCCCCCTCTCGTCCCCTCCTCTCCTCCTCTCCCTCCGTTGAGTGCACGCGTATCTCACTTAACTTGTATAGTCTGATTGGTTGTAGACTGCAGGTTAAGTGGGGGGGGGCGTGGGCTCAGGTAGCCATTTTGGGTCCGTAGCGTTCGGCTCTGGCCGACGCGCGGGCGCCCACCCACCCCGCTTTGCTCCCAGACGCCTGCGTCGGCCGAGCGGCCGCAGGCGTGCCAGAGCGCGAGCGCGCGGGCCGTCAGGGCCCACGCGCTCGCGTTGAGCGTGGGGCCATCAGGGCCCACGCCCAGGCGGAGATGCGCGTCGCCACGCTGCCATGAAAATACCATCGCCCTGTCCTGGTCCCCCTCTCGTCCCCTCCTCTCCTCCTCTCCCTCCGTTGAGTGCACGCGTATCTCACTTAACGATTTGTTGAAGCTAAGACTCAGCAGGAGTTCCTGCAGCGCGAGGCGCAGAGGGCCGAGAAGGCTCGACTTGAGAGAGAAGAAATGACCGCAACCATCGAGGATGTTCGGAAGACGCTCGAGGCTGAAAGACTTTCCCTGGCGAGGGCTGCCAGAGAGCGAGAATAGGAGTTGGCGGTGCAAGCGCGCCATCAAACCGCGGTCGTTATGCGGCAAGCGGAGGGAGAAGCCAAGAGCCGTTGCGCCGAGATGATGGCTTCCGAACGACAGGCCGTTGCAACGGCGATTAATCAATCTGTCGATGCCAAGACCGTATCCACGGCTGTTGCGGCGGCTAGAGTAGAAGGGGGGAAAGTCGCAACAGCCAGGGCGGAACAAGAAAAGCAGGAGCTTCAAGAGCAACTCAAAACTGCCAGGCTGGAAGCATCTAATACACACATTGCAGCTGAGACAAGAGTCGATCTGATAAGGAAACAAAGAGAAGACTTCAGATTGCATGATAATGCTAGAGCATCCCCTCAGCAAGTGCAACTAACCGACGTCACGCGCCAATCGGCTAAGCCGACTGGGGAAAGTGGAGGAACTTTGCCAGCGGCCCAACCGTCCGGCATAGCGTTCTCGCGAGAACAATTGGAGTTGATAACCGTGGGGAGCGCGATGCTGTCCATGCTGAAGGCGAGGGCTGCACCTAAGCCGCAACCCGCGAAAGGGGCTGGTGAGGTACAATGCTCGGTCTGTTCGAACCCGAAAGTCGGGGGCTGCGCCACTTGTGGAAAGCTGGGCTGCAACGACCACTTTGACACGAATACGAAAAGATGCTCGAAGTGCACTCAGGTAAAGAGTTTGCCAGCTGAACAGGAGAAGTGGGACGAGCAGTGGAGAAAACGCAGTGCCGACAGTGACTTTCGGGCCCCACAGCAAAAGCTCTTTGAATAATGCAGTGCGCAGAGGGCGAAGGAGCAAACTGAGGAGCAGATTCTAGCACCGGCAGCTGCATCAGGAAGAGACATGATGAAGCTTCAAGCTGTCATCACTAAGCCCTGCCCACACGGGGAAACAGAACAGGGCAACATAATAAAATCGAGCTCGTTAGAGTTACCTCTATTCTCGCAGGATACGCCCACAAGACCTGCCATGGAACCTCATTATACTGTCCCCGGTCCTGCAATCGAAGGTCCGGCCAAGCCTAGCACCTCCGAGCATGGCATGCCAAGCAGGATGAAGCTCGCAGGTGAAATTGAAGGAAAGAATTATGGTAACTTCCATCCGTTCTCTAAGGACGGACCTGTGAGACCGTCAACGGCCCAGCCGTTGGACAACGATAAGGATCATGCGCCAGCGCGGGCGGGGCGGGGCAGGATAAGGATGGTGACGACAGAAGTATCGCGTCGAGTAATCACACTCCATCGGCACTGAATGATGTTTTTCGCGACCCGCCAGACAAGCCACCGCCCGGGAGTCCGGGGGGATCTGGATCCCCAGGCGGTGGAGGCGGTGGCGGTGGCCTTCCTGGCCCAGGAGGACCACATGATCCGGGAGGTCTAGATGAGAGTACCCCTCTGGATCAATGGAGGCAAGTTGAAACAACCAAAAGGTCGATCTGATGGACATTCCCGATGTTACAAACATGCGGGAGTGGCAAATGCACGCAGTTCGCGCCATTGCTGGATCTTCCCCAGAAATTCAGCTAGCACAGCATTGGATTATGGAAGCTATGAACCCAGCTGTGGGTGACCAGCAGCTAAGAAACGCTGGTCGTTTCCAACGTCTTGACCTCGTGATCGCCGCAACTCTGATGCAGAAATTCAGCAACATGCGAAGGAATCACAAGTTGCCGAATCATCGCATCCGCTTCCTTCAACAGATCAGTCGGATGGAGTTTGGCGCCCAGGCTGAAGAGAGACTTTTAACGGGGCGCGAAATGATTCGAGCCATTTGCCACCGGTGCTCTGTTCGATCGGAGTTGGGTCAGCGTCGCATCTCGCGTGATATATTTAAAATAGGTGTAGACCCTAATCGCCCTGATGCTGACCTGTATCATTTCTACAACGAATGGACAGATGTTTACCAGCAGTTATATGGGGTTCGACCTCCATCTGATGAAATGCGAGCCTCGATTCACGCACACTTCACTGAGCAGTGTAGGAAGCCCAAGAAGCTATCATTCGTTTGTCAGATTGATGACATGTCCAGAGATAGATTGGTAACAGGAGGGAAATCATACGAGCGGCTTATGAGTGAAATTGAATCGTTGATGTTGCGCGATAAGGAAGAATGGAACATCAATGTGCATGAGAGCACTCTGAATCAACGTGCTCGGCAGGCAAAAATTGGGTGGAGGTGGGAACAACAACAATGACAATCGCCGAAATGCCAGCGGTAAAGCCGCTCCGGCAGAGGTAACAGCTCGATTAGGTAAATCCACAGATGTCATGAAGAGCGGATTGACTAAGGGCGAGACAACGTGCAAATATGTACGCAAGGGCCAGGCTTGCCCGTGCGCAGGCCAGGGTTGCCTTTTAAACCATAAGAAGCCCAAGGCTGCCGCGCCGGCTCAGTCGGCTGCGGGAACTAAGTCTAATGCTGCTCCAGCCCAAAACAAGAACCCCAGAGGGAGATCTGGCAAGCCCGAAGGCCGAGGCCGAAAGGGGCAGAGCCGTTCACAGACCCCTACGTGGGGGCGAGGGAAGGGAGCGCAGCAGAGAAATCGAAGTCAATCCAATCGATCGCGTGGAAAAAAGAGCAAGCTACCATGTTACGCTTGCTCGCGAGACCCCAAGAACTGTCGCGGACCAGAGGATGGCTGCTATAAAGAGCATAGAGGATTGACTGATGCTGAGAAGCTTAAACGCGACAAGTACGAACAAGCGAAGCTTGATTCGGGGCCATCCCTGGGGCGCGAGCGATCTGTTAAACAAGCCAGTGCCGCGGCTGCTAATGTCTCGTCGTCAGCGGGCAAGGGCGGCTCGAGAGCCTCCAGCAACAACTCCGACAGACATAGGAAAGACGGGGACTTTAATAAAGGCAAAGGCAAAGGCAAGGACATGATATGTCGTTCTTTCAGGGACACAATCAATTGTTCGCGTGGCAAGGATTGTTGGTTTGCCCAGACCACGCCTGGTCATCCGTGACATTGGCTCCGCACTGGCGGTTCAGCCGCCAGTGCAGGAGGACTGACTGATATAATTTTGATAAGGGTACTCTTTCTTGTCTTCCTTGCTCGACGGATGCGGCGAAGTCCGCGTCGGTTATGCCGAAAGCGGGGGGGCCGGGAGGGATCCACTAACCAAGTCAGCATGGGTGCCATCGCGTGCCCCGCCCCGTTGATTCGGGGCTTCCCTGGGCAAAAACAGGCCAGCCCTAAGTTTTTGAAGGCCTCTAGAGATACCAACGGAGGAGTCTACGGGAGTCCCTCCGGTGGAGAGTCTCACCACGAATGCAGGGAGCAGGTCGAGAGTCTTGCCCGCGTCCTTGCGAATTTCCTGCATCCTCTCTCTCGGGGCGCTATAAAGAAGTACTGGAGCGTCCCCACTAGTAAGAGTTGCATCCGATCTCAGATGAAGGGTCGGAGCGCGCTCCGCGTCCGATTTCACCCCTCTACTGAGGGGCCCGCCGTCACTTGGAGGAAGGCGCGTCGCCACGACTTGAAAGAGTTGCCCTCGAGTGCCAAACGCAGGTGGAAGTTCCCGGGAGAGATGCGCCGACAGATGTCTACTCAGTCGAGGGCGTCTGCTGCGGAGGCCTTGATCAGGGCGTCAGACCTGCAAGATGAAGTTTGGCACCTCTGGTTGAGGACCGAGGAGCAGGCCGAAGACCTTGCCTATTGTTGCCCAACGGTCAAAGAGTGGACCTGATCGTTGAGGGCAAGATGCCATACTTGACCCTTTCAGGCAAAGAGGCACTGGGTCAGTGGATGTGCGCG
The DNA here is from genome assembly GCA_963575745.1 of Prorocentrum cordatum. Lineage (NCBI taxonomy): Eukaryota > Dinophyceae > Prorocentrales > Prorocentraceae > Prorocentrum > Prorocentrum cordatum. The sequence continues at coordinate 362,213 of CAUYUJ010014770.1, read as the reverse complement.
GTCGCCGCTGGGGAGGGCGAGCCTCCCGAGCGGTGGTGTTGCGTGACGCCAGGCGCCAAGGCATTCCTGGACAATGTGGAATCTGCGGGAGGCCCTCCGCCCCATGCTGTCCAGACTCGCGTAACCATAGACATGCATGCACATGAGTTGATTGGTGCCCACAGCTACGTTGACGGACGGCCGACTGAGACCGCGCCCGTTGTTCCGTCCTCAGTAGACTCTGCGGATACTATCATTTATTTCTATGATTCGCCTCGAAAGGCTATCGAAAGCGGTTGGAGTCGGACGCCGACCGGTATTGCTGCCTCTAAGAGTCTCCTAACTTTGCCCTGTCGCGGTCAAGCCGTTGGGCAGAACGACGAGCAGCCCGGCAAGGCCGAGGCCTGCGCAGCCGCATATAAGAGGCCTCATTGGTAAGGGGTCTCAGGGTACCTTTCCCATGACATGGATCGAGGTTTGGATTCCAGTGCGTGCGACGCGGCCCCCGGGCCCGAGGAGGGTGAAGTTGGAGACGCTGGCGGCGTTGACTTAGTCAACGTCGACGCACAGCCAGAGATGGACCCAGACGATGCGGAGGTTGAGGTGTCGGAATCCCTTGCCGAGCGGCTCAAAAAGGCCGCAGCCTCCCTGCTGCACCTTCTAACTCATACTCCCAAGAACCCATGTTGCCCAGTGTGCAATTGGGCCAAAGCTATCAGAAAGCAGCAGCGCAAAGCGCAAACTAAAGGGCTGAAGGTTCCCCGCCCATGCGCTAACCCCACTTCGTTTGAACACCTGACGACGATGGACCATTGGTTTGCGATGGATGAACTCTCGCGAGGGCTCCACGATGAGACCGCGTGCGTGACTTTTCGCGACCGGGCAACGGATTTCCTTGCCGCTCAGCGTGTACACGACAAGCCTGCGGTTCACGTTTGCAATTTCCTGGTAAACCTTAAGGCCCCGGAGGAGAGGTTATAATACGGCCATGCAGATGGTGCACGAGAGCTCGCAAGGGCATGTTACGAGCTCAAGATTGCACATGATCCTACCATCCGAGGAAACAAGAAACAAAACGCCGTCGCTGAACGTGCAAATGGCGTGGTACAGATGGGGACTAGAGCCTTGCTCATGCAGGCCGGTCTTCCACCACCATATTGGACTTACGCCGTCCGATACTTCTGCCTTTGCTACAATACAAGGACCCCTGAGGAGGGACAGTCCCTTTGCTACAATACAAGGACCCCTCAGGATGTAGATTTGAGGCTCCGCTCCTGCCCTTCGGGTCTCTAGCGCGCTATGTGCTTCCGCCTGAGTCCAGATTTCGTACCGCCAAGACTGGCGCAACGATGAATTCGGGAATATACCTGGGGTATGTGCACAAAGCGGGGGAATTGGTTGGACCAGATAGTTATGTTGTGCCGTTGAGACAGCTGGATGGATTTAACATGGAATCAGGGCGCACTCCAGAGGGTAAGCGACCCACCATTGAGAAGTCTGACCAGGTATACAGCAACATCTTACATGGCACTGCTGAAGATCAATCTCCCAAGTTTCCATTGAGAAAAGCGCACGAGAAGGCAGTGACCGAAGTGCGTTCCGTTGCGACCCCTCCAGCGGGAGAAGCTGCGGCCGTCCCAGACGGACCACAGCCGGCAACAGGGATACGACCGGACAACTTGTTTAATGCAAATGATCCTGCTGTTGTCATGCCGCCGCCTTCCCAAGGAGGCGAGGGCGCCCCGCACTTCGACTCGGGGGCCGAATTAGAAGATGAAGGCCCTGGTGGGTTGTGCGTGGACGATGAGCCTATGGTAGTTGACGGCAGGGATCTACAGCGAGATTCCCATCCAGCAGATAAGAACCAGAAATTGGGACTCGCACAGCTCGAGTACCGTTTGGATAGACAATCAAACTTCTCAGCGGCGAAGCCGCGCGAGTAGGTCCCCCGGAAAGGGCAACTTCTAGCTCGAGCAACTCAAAACTTGGATACGATGGAATACTTCGAAGATAGGCGCATTGTTGCCGGTGTGACAAAAGAAGAGCTAACCCAGAAGCTTCCATTGACAGGTCGAAGAAAGACATGTCACATTCGAGTTGTTCTTTATTATGATCCAGACTACGTGCCTATAACTCGTGTATGGGTCACTGACCCAGATCCGAAATACGGTGCCCAATGGCTGAAAAAGCTACCCGAATCCAGCAATCATGGGATGCATCCTGGACGATGGTTCAACATGGACCAAGCCCAACGCCGACAGGCCGTATAACAATACAAGGCAGACAAGAGATGATTGTTCTGTATAGAAGATCCTGGTCCTTGTCTTGGCCTCCTGCGCGATGTTGGCCTGGATGTGGATGATCCACCGACTCCGCCCGAACCCGCAGTGGCTCAGCCACTTGCGGCGTATCCCGAGGCCAGGCTAGCAGCGCCGCAGGTGGCTGAGCGGCTTCGTCGTTTGAGGGCGGCCAGCCTGTGCTACACCCCTGGCAGTGGACGCGGAGCGGCATCGCGGCCTGCACAGGGCGATCAAGCCGCAGCTGTGGCTACTGAATCCTCTGAGGAAGGTGATTCCGACGAATAATTTTTCGGGCGACGAGGACGTTTGGTGGAAACAGACATGGCATGGTGGCACCATAGCACGTGACGGGGTTCCCTCCGGCTCAGCCGGCAGGGATCCGTTGTCCGATGATGAGTCTGAGGAGACACAAGAGGCAAGCCTGACCTTGAGTCCGGCGGCCGCCGCGTCGCGGCGAAGCGTGCCTCGAATGCCGTTGCAGAGCAGCTCAGCTTCAGCAATCAGACATCGTGAAAAAGAGAGATTTGATTTGCAATATTTTTACAACCCATTTACTGATCTTATCTCAGTGGTCGACGAACCCTTCCAACTTCCTGATGACTGGCAACATGCCAAGATTGACGCCGCTGTCGCGCGATCTGTCTCAAAAGACGAGGCCGAGGCGAACAAAGACACCCAAGCTGCCTTGAGAAAAGAATGGGATAGACTGCGTGACATTGGCACATGGAAATAGGATGGCGTCAGATAGTACTCTGACGTTATCGCCGAACTCAACGGACAGACGGCGCACTTCGGCCGGCTATGTGCGGCCCTTGTTGAAAAGAACTCAGAGTTACTATTGGGACACAAAGATCGCAAGCACAAAGGTCGGGTAGTTTTCGATGGTTCGAGCGTGAGAGATCAGAATAAGGATGTAGCGTTGTTCCAAGAACTTTCCAGTAGTCCTGCTACTATGCAGGCGAGTAAAGCAGCCGACACCTACGGGCTATTCGAAGGCCATAGTATTGAACAAGCTGACGCCCGCCAAGCCTACACCCAGTCAAAGTTCGGCGGCACCCCGACTTGGGTATTTCTACCCCGCGATGAGTGGCCTAAGGAATGGTCTCACATGCGTAATCCCGTATGCCCGTTATATCTCTCGTTATGCGGACATCCGGATTCAGGGGGATATTGGGAACAGCGTCGCGAGGGGCATGTTACAGCGAAAGGCTTTGTGAAGTGTAGTCCGTGGCGCAGCTGTTATTTCCACAGGGAAATGAAGCTTTTCCTGATTCCTGATTATCTATGTTGATGATTTCAAGCTGTCGGGTCCTACAGACAAGCTTGCAGAGGGATGGCAACGACTACAAGAACCTTCTGAAAACTGCCCCAAGGGAATTGAAATCGACCCTCCGACTGCGGCTGGAAGATATCTGGAATGTGAGCATAGACTCTCTACACAGTGGGTTGAATGGCAGGGTGAATTACCCACGGTTTTGGATCCGCCCCCTCCTAAAGTTAAGAAGAACGCTTCCGTCACAGACGAGAATAGCGAGGAGGAAACGGGGGGCGACTCGGCGGCTCAGCCGCCCGAACCGTACCAACCGAGAGAGCCGGAACAAGCCGGAGTCATCGAGTATGACATGACAGAATTCTTTGATTCCTGTGTTACGCTATATGCTCAACTAACGGACATTGATCCAGCTACTTATCCCGCTGCAGGTGCACCATTCGGCCCAGAACTAATTGACCTCGAGGATGGCCTGGGTGGCCCCAGAGGCGAAGTTTACTCTCCGGCAGAGGAGGCCATAGCATCAGCGTTACAAATCAAAGTTGACTCGGGGCCTCCTGATCAGAAAGTAGAAGTTCTTGGCCTTGACGCTGCAGCGGCAAGCCCCAATGACCCAGAGCCACCGACACAGTCGGGAGTGCTTCAGCCCATTGCGGCGGAAGTCTTAATTCAGATACTTTATGGTGCAAGAACGGCTAGATATAACTTGCTCCGCGCCGTGTGTCAGGCAGCCAGTTGCATTGCCAAATGGACAGAGCAACAAGACATGGATTTTTCCGCCTCATCTGTTATATAAAATGTACCTCTCACTACCGCATGTCTTCGTGGGTAGGTGACAAACTGGATGATGTCTTGTTGAAGCAATACTCTGACGCAGATTTAGCCAGCGACATTCGAACGCATCGGAGCACGAGTGCCAGCTTTCAAGCCACATGGGGCCCATGCACTAGAGCTGGGCAGTCCATGAGATCGCAGCGACAGACTTGCGTTTCCCACAGCACACTCGAGGCAGAGATTGTGGCTGCTGACCTTGCTTTGCGAAAAGAGCTGCTTGCAGCGCTACCGCCTTGGGAAACGCTGCTTGATAGACAGGTACGATGCTTGTTTCTAGAAGATATCCAGGCAGCGTGTAAAGCCATCAGAGCGGGCGGGTCAATGAAGCTTATGCACCTACCGAGAACACATCGGATTGACGCAGCAGCTGTGTCCGAACAATTTTCTCGAGGGATTGTTGAGCTCCAGTACGAAAGGACCAAAAATGAAGCTGCAGACATTGGGGCGAAGGGGTTCACGGACCCTTTGGCCTGGGTTAAAGTTTTATGCCTTGTCAACATTGCAGCGCCCAAATTCTGGGCCGCCAGGCGGTACCAGGACTATTGGGAATCGACGTTTTCAGACGGACTTCCCCTGAAACCCGGGGGGGTTCGGAAGCCGCGCTTAGGTCCTAGTTCGGCCTTGCGAAGAGGAGCTATTGTACCTAGCCAAAAAATGAACAAAAAGAAGAAGCGCCCCAATAAGGGCAAGCCCGTCGCGCATACACCAAAACCAATAAATGCCCCAGCGGCGCCTGAGGCCGCCCCCGGCAAAGCCGTGGTCGCACGCGCCCCCAGCATAGCTGCGGTTGCGAATGCGCCCGGCCAAGCCGTGGAACCAGGTGCAATTATTCCTATAATGGCCGAAGGAGGTTGCAGCAGTAGCTCAGAGAAAACCAGAGCGATGGAGGAAATAATTAAGAAAAGCTCAAATCGTGAGATGAAAGCAATGTCTGACATGACTGACAGCGAAACTGAGTCAGATATATCGATCTTGCCAAAAGAACTATGTGAAGGATATCGGAGTAACGAGCCAGCCAGGGATACAGAATAAATACCCGGTCGCAACCTTATCCTTCCTCATCTTCCTCTTGCTGCTGTTGCCAGCTTCCTGGACAGAAAGGATGCGTGGACGCAACAAGGGCAGAGTTTGAAGCGCTGGCATTTCGTTCCGAGACTTGTTGCGTTTATGCCAGTAATCAGTGATTGAAGCGCTGGCATTTCGTTCCGAGACATGTTGCGTTTATGCCAGTAACCAGTGATTGTCCCATCGACCTGGAAAGGCTAGATGATAGGCGTCGTACTTATGCCATTAATACCCAACAGGGTTTGACGGTTGACCGCGCAGATAACTGGCGCGACGAAGATAACAAGTATCATCACCCATTTGAACATAACTCGAATGGCGATTCCAGCGATGACGACTACTGCCCTAGCAGATGGACTGGATACACAGAGTTCTGGATCCGAGAAAATTGCGCCCCGGCCACGCAGTGGACCGGGGAAAGACTCTTGCTAGAATATTGTTGTGGCCCTCAGACCAGGATAGGAAACCCGAAGAATTTCGTTGACAACTCGTGTAAAGTGATTCGATACACCGAGACGGAAGATATGAGGACTGAAGAGGGACTTAGGTTGGCTTTGACTGATATTATATTAAAATGTTCAAAAGGAGAACACATTACGTCGTGGGGCTCTATGCCCTGCGCGGGAGGCTCCCCCTGGCAATATGTGAACGAAGCACATTATTTCCGTGCCGGAAACCAGAGAGCGATGCGTAGGCTTCGTGGTATCAGGACTGACTTCAGATACCTGTTTTGGAATTTCCGTGAGATTGCCCGCGCTGTGCACAAAGAGGGGGGGCATCGTTTGCATTGAGTGGCCTACTCAATGTAACTACTGGAGGGATCCTCAGGTGAGAGAATTTTGGAGAGAGTTAGAGTTTGTCAAGACGGCGCTGCATGGATGTGCGTACGGACTGAAGGATAGCAAGGGTAATTTCATGAAGAAGCCTTGGACGATAGCTTCTACCTCCTCCGATGATGCGGAGGGACTTGAGCGCAAATGCGACGGCACGCACGAGCATGTTGAGGCTAGAGGACGTGAGTGTAAGATCGCAGAAGATTGCACGTATGCTTTTGCCAGACAGGTCCAAATTGTCGTTGCTCGAGCTGCAGAGAGATTTTTGTCGTCTCGTCGTCGTCGTCGTCCTATCCTTTCTTCTGATCTCGTTTTGCGCCGCTGCCGTTTCATCTCTAGAGCTTGCGCGGGCTGCCCCGCGGCCGGCCCCCCCTCGGATTGCGCGGTCACCCTGCGGCGACTACGCGAACCTTGCCTGCCGCGGCCCCCGCGCGCCCGAGAGAGCGTCGACCAAACCCATGTGTCGACCGTTGGGAGACCCAGCGGTTAAGCCGTCGGGGGAGGACGTTGTCTGGATCTGCTCAGATGATATCATAGACGAACTCATTCCCGACTCATTTGAGGCGGGAAATCCCGGGACCGAGCCCAAAGAAAACGCCCCTCCCGATACAAGTCGAAAGGCTACCCCGCCGGCTCAGCCGAGTGAGGAAGCTTTCCCGCCGATTCAGCCGGCTGGGGATGAGGCAGAACCATTTAGCCCGAGCGATGTCGCGATGGATGAAGACATCGAGATGGAAGTTGGTGTAGAACGTCGCGGAGAGGAGATAGTTGCTCGCAAAAGGGCAGCAGAAACAGCTATCCAGGACAGTCAGCCTGCCAAGAAAGCGGCCACCTCCGGTCCAGGAGACATTGATTCCAAACAAGAGAGACCAACATTCCGTTGCTTTCCGGATAAAAAAAAGAGAGAGTGGTCTAGATTGGATCACACCGGGACCGTCAAGTTTGGACACAAGCGAGGATGGAGTTGGCGCTTCGCGATGTGGAGGCGTGACGTATTGTACATGCGAAGCGACCAAGTCGTGACCGCGCTGAAGGCTGACCTGGACGCAACATCGCAGACGGTTTTCCAACGTCTGTATTCTCAGGTCTCGCAGGATCCGTGGGTAGTGCACTGGACAACGTTCGAACGAAAGACAACATGCCGTTTCGATTGTGCTCCCCATAGTTTGGACCACATCCCCGTGGGTACATTCTTCCAGACGTAGCCTGATGAAAAGACGAGGTTGGTCTGTAAGTTGTATACGAACCCGCCAGGGGAGGCGCGTCGTGCTGCTCGAACTCTCGAGAAAGGAGAGGCCATTGGTCCCACCGTCGGCCCAGCCGTACGGTGCAAAACTATCTTTGGAGATTTTGTGAGCGTCCCGGTGATAGACCACTGGACAGAAGGATCCCCCGAGGTGTGGTTCAACATCTGGGGCCCTTCTCCCCGAAAGCCTCCCCGTGGCACAGCCGCTGAGGACGGTTGGGGAACAATGTTTGCCCTTCCTGTGGTCAAAGGTTTGTATCACACGCCAGTGCACGTTGTCGAGGAGGCTCTCACCGCTACAGCAAGAACGAACTATTTTGATGCCTCCCCTCAGCAGGCGATATATCGGCGCATAGAGCAACGCCCATGGAAGTGGCCGCAAAACCCAGAAGCGTGGTTCGCCAAGGACGGCCCCGATCCTGAGGCCAAAGTGCAGTCGCCACCAAAGAGGTCGCGGATGACAGAGGAGGCACCGGACGACTCAGTCGCTTCGGCAAGCCATCAGGTAGCCCTAGCTGTCATTCAGCCCTCTTTGGGCAACCCTGGAGTCGGTCAGCAGGCTGCCGGCGGATCATCCGCCGACCCAGCCTCAGGTCCGGCTGACCCTCCCGGCCCAGCCGGCGGTGGGACAGGTGGTGGCTCACCCCCCGGCTCAGCCGGCGGCGGTGGAGCTCCGCCTGGACCAGGTGGTTCTTCGTCGGGAAATGGTCCACCCTCTCATCCCTCCTCAGGAGGTGGTGGAGGGGATGGACCGCCCGAATCGGGTCCACCCGAGGCCGATGCTGAGCCGGGTGGCCCGGCCTATATTGGGCGAGGTCCTTGGAACGTCCTTGACTATTTTCGGTCGCAGAGGAACTTTGCGACCGATCCTAAGGCCCCTACACACGAGTGGCAGGTCAAGGTGAATGAGATTCTTGACCTTTATATGGGGATTACTGACCCGATGATGTCAACTTGGGCAGTCAAACTATCGTTTCTTCAGAAGTGCCAAGCCATCTCGCAAATCGCTAGGGTGAACGGACACTCGTGCATCCCATTCATAGGCGAGAACCTCGCGGCCATGTCGGACACAGGGAAACCAGTTATTGATTTCTTTCGTCCGCTATGCCTGATGAGTAATGGGACATATCCTTGTTGGTCTTACTCTGCTCATATTGTTTCAGACTCCACAATTGTATTCAAGGATGGGCCCGGGAAGATTAAACCTAGCCTTCTTCCCGAGTACAACCTGCGAGATCATGTATTTGGAAGCTCGCTGAAGGCCATCAGTGGAGCCTTTGTCTCGGCTATTCGGGAGGCATCTTCAAACTTCCAGTGGAGTAACCACGAAAACCTTAAGAAGGGGACCCACACTCCGATACGCTTCACCTTGTGGAATTTCAATGATATCGTAGATGGCACCAGTGAATTGATCGGAGTCGGCACTGGGCCAAAACGACAGGAAAATCCATTAGCTTTCGCAGGGGGCCTCATAATATTAGTAGAGGCAGCGGTTCAGCTGGTGGATGACGCGATGAGCCGTGGTACCGACGGAGCGATAGAGATCATGTGTGTCGGTGGGGACCACAAATGTTGGCAGACGGATGGAGTTGGCATAAACCCGATGTGGGATGATATTGCCACTCTTGTTAGGGCCAGAATGAACCGTCGGATCGAACACTACAAAGCCATTGGGCTTTTCCCAAGAATAATGATCCTAGACGGGTTGAGCCTGTGCCGACAGCTTCGGCACCGCTCAGGAGACATCTTTAACTCTGCTTCGACCCATCACGAGTATAAAATGAACAAAGGAGGGCAAATAGTGAACGCGAATGCGGGCCAGTTATGTGCAGAGTACATGACCAAGACCGCTAAACTGGCCGCGTTATTCTTTTGCCAGCCCTCCGGCGGCTCAGCCGCACGGAGTGGGAACGTACCAGGGGCGACAAGAGCTGACGGGTATGCCCAGCAGGGGGCGACCATCAATGAGCTAGTCATGTACTGGCAGAATTGGGCCCCCTCAATAGGCGACATACCCGTGTCTTTGCTCAATGCCTGCAATTTACAACAGCTTTGAGTAACGAAGAGTTCCCAGTCATTTTAGATGGATCTGGAGGTGGAGCTATCCATTCATATTACGCAGCGGCTTTTATTGACTTTCTTAAGCAGGGAATGGCATATGAGGACTTTTTCCCTTGGAAAGATGACAATTACTTCTTGCCGCGCGGCGAGATTTTCTGTCCGGGATTGCCGCCGAAGGGGCAACGCGTACGATCGGAGGACGAAGGTGTGCAAAATGATGAACGCATGCGCACGGCACTGAACGAGCTGCAAAAGGCAGCGCCGGCCAAGGCACCGAGCGGCTTAGCCGTTTCGGTGAATGGATCGGCCTCGGGCGGCATAGCCGTCTCGGTTCACGCCGCGCCATTGAGCGGCGCAGCCGCTTCCTGTGGAGTCGCTGCGCCCAGTGGCTAAGCCGCCTCGGGCAGTGATCCCAGCATGCGGATGACTTAGTCGCCCCGCAGTCCCCTTTTGGCGCCGCCTACGGGCTTTCAAGAAGCTCAAACGCCTGGTGAAGCAGCGGAGGAGTATCTTCGCAATAAATGCCCCGTGGGAAGTTTAACCGAGCTCAGCGGCGGTCACAAGTTCCCGCAGCGTCCGACAGAAGGTAGACCCGGAGAAAGGGAACTTGATTGGCCTTATCATTTGCCATATCAGAAGATGAAGAAATTGCCTTATAAAAGTGCGACAGGGCCAGAGATTGCCTACCATGATTGTCTCCAACCGTTTACGGTCAAGAGCGGCAATCTCCATCGGGACATGATGCCTGGGAACGTTTATCCAGGCGAAGAAGGCCGTGCTGCAGAGGTTGCAAAAGGGAATGACCCGCCTCATAGCCCACAGTACAAGACGGTTCTGAGAACTGCGCAAGGGGAGGCATGGTTGGCTTTTCAGTTGTTACAGAAGTCAACGAGAACCCCACCTCTGGAACCAAATTACGTGATTCCGAACTGGGCACGCTTCTTTAGGATCAAAGCCGACCGGTCAAGAGCAGACCCAGCAGCCACTGTTGCTGATCGTTTGAATTGGGCCAAGTTGTCGGCGAGGACCCATAGAGCGGGCATCGGCCATTGTGTTGAGCTCTCGTTGCCCTTCCTCGTGAAAGACGGAAAGCTTGCGGAGGTCCAAGACCCATCCACAGGCTGGTCTAAACGGTCTCATGACACGTCTGTGACTGCCCTTCATTGCTTCCTTCTGACCCCAAATACGAATACGGAGGTAACGTCAAGGCGCACAAGGTTGGGGCGTACTCCTTTCCATGTGTGGATAACCCTAATACGCACACGACGTATTCCGTTGCAGAGGAGACTTTTGGAGACGGTATATAGATTACTGCGGAGATTGTTTTCTTCACGAAAGACCCAACAGTCATCAAAGGAAGGCCGCCGCAATATGTGAGCGATCCAGTCGGAGACGTATTGCGCGAGCTTAGACTTTACCATTGGACTCCGGCAGCGCTTCACGTTACGCCAGCCTATGTGCATTTACAAAACGCTGCCAGACAGAAAGGTTGGAATCTGGAGCAGGATTTCGAGGTCGAAAGATGCCGAGATAACGATCGGACAAATGCCACGGACAAAGTCCGGGAGGCGCAGAGAGAGTGGGTTCCAAATTTAGAACCATCTGACTGGCGAAAGGACAAGAGCCCATATCTCAACAACGAGAATTTTGACGATGTTTGGCCTTGGCTCCAGCAGAAGGGAGTCAGGCGAACCAAGATTCACCCATTGCACAAAGACGAGGCCTTGGAGGAATCAGCGAAGCTTGTTGAAAATAATAAAGAATTACATTGAAGACAGCGGCGGAAGCAAAACCAGAAGTGCCGGCGGCTCAGCCGTCCGGTACTCAATTTTCGGTTGAGGCCGAAAACTTCCCGGCTTTAGGGCAGGCTGCATCAAGCACTGAAAGAGCGTTCAAGCCTCCGCCCCCGCGGGCAGAGGCTCGGCCATCGAATCCTAAGGCCGACGCAACTACGAAAGCGCCGACGCCCCCTCCTCCTCCAAAGGAGGGGTTGCCCGCGGAAGCGCCGAAAGAGGAAGCTTCGAAGAAGGCTCTGCCGCCGCTTTCTGCATTGGCACCGCCGCTGGCTACGAAGCCGAACACCGCGTCGCTTGAGGGCGTGCCACAGGCGAAGCAGACGGTGCTTAAGAAGGCTCCGCCTCCGCCACAGTTTAGTCCAGAAGCGTATTCGATGAATCCCCCGCCGGCGAAGGCGCCTCGCATTGATAGGGGAGACGAGAACCCCATGGCATCTTCGTTGACGCAACCACCGGCAAAGCCGGGAGGCAAGGACACGACTAGCGGTCAGTCTGAAGCCTGGAAACCGAGTCTTCGTGACCCCCCGGTTCCTTTGACTCAACCCACCAGGCCAAATATTGTCAGTCCTCCCTCAGCGGATCCAAGTCGCCAGAAGACCTAGCCTCCGGCCAAGGCCGCGCCTGCATGGGTGAGAGACCAGGGGGCCCCACAGCATGCCAAAGGCAGCGCTGCGGGGGACCAACCCGTTAGGGAGAAGAGCCCTGTTGAAGGTGCAAAGGCGGCCGAGGCAAAAGCGACGTCCGCCGAGGATGTGGTTCCTGCCCGACACGGAGGCGACGACGCATCAGGCATCCTTAACGCAACCCCTCCAGCGCAGCCGGATGGGGGCGTTTCGTCTGCCGATGCTAGTGGGATCTGATGAAATAATTACTATTCTCATGATTCGTAAAGAAGTCTCCAAGCTGCAGTTCTCGCGTCCGAGAGCACGCAAGGCATTGAGGAATAAGAAAGATTTCTTCCACAGATGGCGTGGTCTTAGAGCAACTTGGTCGCAAGAACCAGACGATCTTGAAGAGCAGAGAATAGAGGCTGCAGACTATATATATCGAAACTGCGAAAAATGTTTACATGAGGTTCAAAGTAAAAGACAGACATGACCCGGAAAACTATTCAAGTACATGGCTGAAAGGTGCCGACGCTGTTGTTGAACGGATCCTTAAAGTGGATCCAAATCTCGTCCGTGCTCCAATGATATTTGAAAGGGGTGAGGGGCATAAGCCTCGTGCCAAAGGCAAATCTGTTGCGAGTGGAAGTAGACTTCCAACTCCTCCTGCACCTCCGTCCGGCTAAGCCGCGACACAGAACCTTCCGCTTCCTCCGCCTGGCCCAGCCAGAGCGGAACAGGAGCAAGGGAAGAATGATGAGATGATGGTGGACTTGGGTGCTCATGCTGCACATCCTGAGGCACCTCGAGAGCAGTCTCCCCCCGCGGTTGCGCCGTCGGAGGAAGAAACTGCACCTGCCGCCAAGGCGCCAGCGCCAGCAGCCGCTCCGAGCGGAAGTCAGGCAGCAGAAATTCCCTCTGCAGAACAGAACCCGGATGCCGCAGGCACCCCGGGGTCCTTGGAAGCAGGCGCTGATCCTGCGGATGTTAAAACTTTTCCATACGATGCGGATCCTGAGTTCGTATTTACCATGGAAGAAGAGCATTACCGTCCAGGCCCAGCATCTGAGAACTTCTTTCGCAGAGTGAGTCTGCCACCTGCTCCTGATAGAAGACAGCGTCAGCCCACGCCTATGTATCCCGGCGGCGGTGGAGCTCCGCCTGGACCAGGCGGTTCTTCGTCGGGAAATGGCCCACCCTCTCATCCCTCCTCAGGAGGTGGTGGAGGGGGTGGACCGCCCGAATCGGGTCCACCCGAGGCCGATGCTGAGCCGGGTGGCCCGCCCTAGATTGGGCGAGGTCCTTGGAACGTCCTTGATTAGTTTCGGTCGCAGAGGAATTTTGCGACCGATCCTAAGGCCCCTACACACGAGTGGCAGGTCAAGGTGAATCAGATTCTTGACCTTTATATCGGGATTACTGACCCGATGATGTCAACCTGGGCAGTACAACTATCGTTTCTTCAGAAGTGCCAAGCCATCTCGCAAATCGCTAGGGTGAACGGACACTCGTGGATCCCATTCATCGGTGAGGACCTCGCGGCCATGTCGGACACAGGGAAACCAGTTACTGATTTCTTTCGTCCGCTCTGCCTGATGAGTAATGGGACATATCCTTGTTGGTCTTACTCTGCTCATATTGTTTCAGACTCCACAATTGTATTCAAGGATGGGCCCGGGAATATTAAACCTAGCCTTCTTCCCGAGTACAACCTGCGAGATCATGTATTTGGAAGCTCGCAGAAGGCCATCAGTGGAGCCTTTGCCTCTGCTATTCGGGAGACTTCCTCAAACTTCCAGTGGAGTAAACACGAAAACTTTAAGAAGGGGATCCACACTCTGATGCGCTTCACCTTTTGGAATTTCAATGATATCGTAGATGACACCAGTGAATTGATCGGAGTCGGCACTGGGCCAACACGATCGGGAAATCGAGTAGCTTTCGCAGGGGGCCTCAGAATATTAGTAGAGGCAGCGGTTCAGCTGGTGGATGACTTGATGAGCCGTGCTACCGACGGAGCGATAGAGATCATGTATGTTGGTGGGGACCACAAATGCTGGCAGACGGATGGAGTTGGCATAAACCCGATGTGGGACGATATTGCCACTCTTGTTAGGGCCAGAATGAACCGTCGGATCGAACACCACAAAGCCATATGGTTTTTCCCAAGAATAATGTTCCTAGACGGAGTGAGCCTTCACCGACAGCTTCGGCACCGCTCAGGAGACATCTTTAACTTTGCTTCAACCCACCACGAGTATAAAACTAACAAAGGAGGGCAAATAGTGAACGCGAATGCGGGCCAGTTATGTGCAGAGTACATGGGCAAGACCGCTAATCTGGCCGTGTTATTCTTCTGCCAGCCCTCCGGCGGCTCAGCCGCACGGAGTGGGAACGTACCAAGGGCGACAAGAGCTGACGGGTATGCCCAGCAGGGGGCGACCATCAATGAGCTAGTCATGTACTGGCAGACTTGGGCCCCCCCAGTAGGCAACATACCCGTGTCTCTGCTCAATGCCCGTCAATTTAAAACAACTTTGAGTAACGAAGAGTTTCCAGCCATCTTAGATGGATCTGGAGGTGGAGCTATCCACTCATATTACTCAGCGGTTTTTATTGACTTTCTTAAGCAGGGAATGGCATATGATGACTTTTGCCCTTGGAAAGATGACAATTACTTCTTGCCGCGCGGAGAGATTTTCTGTCCGGGAATGCCGCCGAAGGGGCAACGCCTACGATCGGAGGACGAAGGTGTGCAACATGATGAACGTATGCGCACGGCACTGAACGAGCTGCAAAAGGCAGCGCCGGCCAAGGCACCGAGCGGCTTAGCCGTTTTGGTGAGTAGATCGGCCTCGGGCGGCATAGCCGTCTCGGTTCACGCCGCGCCATTGAGCGGCGCAGCCGCTTCCTGTGGAGTCGTTGCGCCCGGTGGCTCAGCCGCCTCGGGCAGTGATTCCAGCATGCGGACGGCTCAGTCGCCCCGCAGTACCCCTTTGGCGCCGCCTACGGGCTTTCACGAAGCTCAAACGCCTGGTGAAGCAGCGGAGGAGTATCTTCGCAATAAATGCCCCGTGGGAAGTTTAACCAAGCTCAGCGGCGGTCACAAGTTCCCGCAGCGTCCGAAAGAAGGTAGACCCGGAGAAAGGGAACTTGATTGGCCCTATCATGTGCCATATCAGCAGATGAAGAAATTGCCTTATAAAAGTGCGACAGGGCCAGAGATTGCCTACCATGATTGTCTCCAACCGTTTACGGTCAAGAGCGGCAATCTCCATCGGGGCATGATGCCTGGGAACGTTTATCCAGGCGAAGAAGGCCGTGCTGCAGAGGTTGCAACAGGGGATGACCCGCCGCATAGCCCACAGTACAAGACGGTTCTGAGAACCGCGCAAGGGGAGGCATGGTTGGCTTTTCCGTTGTTACAGAAGTCAACGAGAACCCCACCTCTGGAACCAAATTACGTGATTCCGAACTGGGCACGCTTCTTTAGGATCAAAGCCGACCGGTCAAGAGCAGACCCAGCAGCCACTGTTGCTGATCGTCTGAATTGGGCCAAGTTGTCGGCGAGGACCCATAGAGCGGGCATCGGCCATTGTGTTGAGCTCTCGTTGCCCTTCTTCGTGAAAGACGAAAAGCTTGCGGAGGTCCAAGACCCATCCACAGGCTGGTCTAAACAGTGTCATGGCACGTCTGTGACTGCCCTTCATGCAATATTGGAGGGCCACCAATTGCTTCCTTCTGACCCCAAACACGGAGGTAACGTCAAGGCGCACAAGGTTGGGGTCTACTCCTTTCCATGTGTGGATAACCCTAATACGCACACGACGTATTCCGTTGCAGAGGAGACCTTTGGAGACGGTATATGGATCATTGCTGAGATTGTTTCTTCACGAAAGACCCAACAGTCATCGAAGGAAGGCCGCCACAATATGTGAGCGATCCAGTCGGAGACGTATTGCACGAGCTTAGACTATACCATTGGACTCCGGCAGCGCTTCACGTTACGCCAGCTTATGTGCATTTACAAAACGCTGCCAGATAGAAAGGTTGGAATCTGGAGCAGGATTTCGAGGTCGAAAGATACCGAGATAACGATCGGACAAGTGCCACGGACAAAGTCCGGGAGGCACAGAGAGAGTGGGTTCCAAATTTAGAACCATCTGACTGGCGAAAGGACAAGAGCCCATATCTCAACAACGAGAAGGTTGACGATGTTTGGCCTTGGCTCCAACAGAAGGGAGTCAGGCTAACCAAGATTCACCCATTGCACAAAGACGAGGCCTCGGAGGAATCAGCGAAGCTTGTTAAACATAATAAAGAAGAAACAAATACATTGAAGACAACGGCGGAAGCAAAACCAGAAGTGCCGGCGGCTCAGCCGTCCGGCATTCAATTTTCGGTTGAGGCCGAGAACTTCCCGGCTTTAGGGCAGGCTGCATCAAGCACTGAGAGAGCGTTCAAGCCTCCGCCCCCGCGGGCAGAGGCTCGGCCATCGAATCCTAAGGCCGACGCAACTACGAAAGTGCCGATGCCCCTCCTCCTCCAAAGGAGGGGTTGCCCGCGGAAGCGCCGAAAGAGGAAGCTTCGAACAAGGCTCCGCCGCCACTTTATGCATTGGCACCGCCGCCGGCTACGAAGCCGAACGCCGCGTCGCTCGAAGGCGTACCACGGGCGAAGCAGACGGCGCCTAAGAAGGCTCCGCCTCCGCCACAGTTTAGTCCAGAAGCGTATTCGATGACCCCCCCGCCGGCGAAGGTGCCTCGCATTGATAGGGGAGACGAGAACCCTATGGCATCTTCATTGACGCAGCCACCGGCAAAGCCGGGAGGCAAGGACACGACTAGCGGTCAGTCTGAAGCCTGGAAACCGAGTCTTCGTGACCCCCCGGTTCCTTTGACTCGACCCACCGGGCCAAATCTTGTTAGTCCTCCCCCAGCGGATCCAAGTCGCCAGAAGACAGAGCATCCGGCCAAGGCCGCACCTGCATGGGTGAGAGACCAGGGAGCCCCACAGCATGCCAAAGGCAGCGCTGCGGGGGACCAGCCCGTTAAGGAGAAGAGCCCTGTTGAAGGTGCAAAGGCGGCCGAGGCAAAAGCGACGTCCGCCGAGGATGTGGTTCCTGCCCGACACGGAGGCGACGACGCATCAGGCATCCTTAACGCAACAGTTCCGGCGCAGCCAGATGGGGGCGTTTCGTCTGTCGATGCTAGTGGGATCTGATGAGATAACTACTATTCTCATGTTTCGTAAAGAAGTCTCCAAGCTGCAGTTCTCGCGTCCGAGAGCACGCAAGGCATTGAGGAATAAGAAAGATTTCTTCCACAGATGGCGTGATCTTAGAGCAACTTGGTCGCAAGAACCGGACGATCTTGAAGAGCAGAGAATGGAGGCTGCAGAATGTATCGAAGCTGCGAAAAATGTTTACATGAGGTTCAAAGTAAAAGACAGACATGACCCGGAAAACTATTCAAGTACATGGCTGAAAGATTCGGACGCTGTTGTTGGACGGATCCTTAAAGTGGATCCAAATTTCGTCCGTACTCCAATGATACTTGAAAGGGGTGAGGGGCATAAGCCTCGTGCCAAAGGCAAATCTGTTGCGAGTGGAAGTAGATTTCCAACTCCTCCTGCACCTCCGTCCGGCTCAGCCGTGACAGAGAAGCTTCCGCCACCTCCGCCTGGCCCAGCCAGAGCGGAACAGGAGCAAAGGAATAATGATGAGATGATGGTGGACTTGGGTGCTCATGATGCACATCCTGAGGCACCTCAAGAGCAGTCTTCCCCCGCGGTTGCGCCGTCGGAGGAAGAAATTGCACCTGCTGCCAAGGCGCCAGCGCCAGCAGCCGCTCCGAGTGGAAGTCAGGCAGCAGAAATTCCCTCTGCAGAACAGAACCCGGATGCCGCAGGCACCCCGGGGTCCTTGGAAGCAGGCGCTGATCCTGCGGATGTTACAGCTTTTCCATGCGATGCGGATCCTGAATTTGCATTTACCATGGAAGAAGAGCGTTACCGTCCAGGCCCAGCATCTGAGAACTTCTTTCGCAAAGTGAGTCTGCCACCTGCTCCTGATAGAAGACAGCGCCCGCCCACGCCTATGCATCCCCAGGAAGGAGATCAGGAGATTACTGTTGGGCATGCTGTCTCGTTTAGAGGCAGACAGCTTCGCGTTTCAAATGAAGAGCGCGGGCAGATCATTCAGCGCACGCCTGCTGCAATGAGACAGAAAGTTCGCGAAGCCCACATGGCTGGTCCCGTTCCGCCGCATACTGAAGCCATACGCAATCAGGCGGGTAATACGCTTAGGTATATTGCAGAATTTGCTGAAGACCCGATCTTCGCGTTGCTGGGCAACCTCGACCAAGATGACGGCACAGTCAACCAAGCAAAGGAGTTTCTCCGAGCCGAGTTTTACTCCGATGATGTCCCAGAAGTGTTCACTCCGAAGTTTTTCAATTGCCTGAAACCGTTGGTAGTTGGGGTTGATGATCGCAACAATCCAGCTGACTGAGGCAGTCTGGAGTTTTGGAGACCCCAGAGCTGCCGAGTCGACAAGTTTGCTGAGCACATAGGTAAGTGCGCGGCATATCTCGCGAGGCATTGCTCGGACTATGCGAGATCATCGGGTGGTTGGGTCTATTTCGGGGACCTAGTACAGAAGATTGCTGAGGGCGGATTCAGTTACCAGTCATATGTTCTCGCAGCACACGGCTTAGCCGCGTTGCAGCCAGAGACAGTGGGAGTTTGGGGAGCAACCCCTGAAGATAGTGAAAACATCAGTGGAACGAGCATTTACGACATGTGGCAGAATTACAAGGCGTGCCCCTCGCAGATACAAGTGAGGAGAGCAATTGCCATACCTGTCTTCTATCGCGTATGCCAGGGACATTCCACTTTTGTCGCTTCCATTGAATGAATGTACGTCCCATATGACCCTGGCCAAGCCAGGAGTCACGGGTCCCTTCTCCACGTCACAGACATGCAGACGTTCCCAGACTCTACGGATGGAAGGGTACGCTTTCCGAAGAAAGATTCAGGGCTTTGCCTCGAAGCAGACTACGAACTGCTAAGGCTGCTTCCGACCAACATGAGCCCAACAATGCCCGATGCAACGCGTACCCCTCCGTGGCTCAGCCAGCGGAGATATGGGGGGGGGGCTCCCCCTCCAAGGCGTTTTGTGTCTATGGGCCATAACGCACAAGAAGGAGAGCCGCCAACGGTTGGGACATGGCCCGCAGAGGACGCAGTCCATCTATGGGACAAGCTCCCCAACCATAGAGATTCCTGGCCACTAATTCTTGTTTTCGCTGGCCGAGTGCTCACTCGCCTCTCGCGTAGAATTTGCCAGGGCGGGACCCTCGTGTCTCGAGAGGTGCCGAGGTTCACTGATAACGGCAGGGCCGTCACTCTTGTTAGAGTTGGAAACCCAGCGGATATTGGAACACAGCAGATGTTCTGGTCCGTTGCTTTCAACCATGAATGGGCTCGCACGAAGTGATTTTCGACAACGAACCAGTGATCGCTTGGATTCACACTGATGAGACGCTATCGTTGGTCCCAAATCACAGGCCCCAGTTGTTGCCCGAGGCGCAAGAACGTGTTTTGTCTGTTCCCTGGACGGACGACGGTAGGTTTTGGTGCTGCCAATTTCACTGGGTGCGCACGGGCTTCGGACACTGTCAATTTTGCAACTGTCGGATCACATACAAACATAGAGTCACTCACGACTATATGGCCCAGACGTGGAACAGACAGATCATCCCGACATCCCTTGCGGCAAATGGACTTGAATTTCATGTGAACGACCCTGATAATCTTCTCACAACGCGTGCTGACTGGATCGGTACGCGTACGAGAAGACAAGAGAGAGCCTCTGCGATTGTGATAAGAAATATCAGCAGCAACCGACAGCAGGAGCGCAAGTGGGCAGATGGGGCATTCACGCGGATGGCCGCTGCTGGTCAAATCTTTGGGAATAGCCAGGCAGGCAACTTCCCTGCCTGGGTTCCAGAGAACGCCGCGGCTCAGCCGCCGGCGCGACATGGCCCTTTCTTCCAGTATTTGGAGCCCTTGAAACGGAGGTTCATTGAATGGCTCGCATTCTCGGCTTCGAGAGCGAGGACCCAAGTTCCTCCAATTCAGGTATGGTGGGCCATGCTTTGGAAGACAGATATTGACCAGTATGCGCGCCCAATGTCTTGCCCAGCTCTGGCAGCCTTCGACTGGCCAGATCCGCGAGACGACCTCCACGAACCGATAAACGGTTGGGAGAGATGGCAGCTCACGATGACCAGGCAAAACACTTCCGTCCCGACACTTCAAACGATAGCCAATGCGGTAGCCATGGGAACACCGTGGATGCCTGTGCCGCAGGACGATGCCGCAGACGCCGCAGGGCAACGCCCTCGCGGACGTCTACCGGTTGCCCGGAAAAACAGCTTGGAGGCGAGACCGAGTCGTGACTCTCGCTCTATCACTAGGCGAACAAATCAGTGTCGCGATCATCGTCTCATAGCACGGATGCTGCAACCTGCCTCCGGCGAAGCCGCGACGGCAGACGCAGACTTGCAAATCACGCTTGACTTCACAGCCCTCAGCGGGCCTAAGGCAACGCTGATAACTGAAGGGACGATCAACCTTGATCAGCCCGACGGATATTCATATAAGCATTGCGAGGACAGTTCAATAAACAGATCTTTGCATGGGAGTGAGGCTAGAGTAATAACGGCACAATATGTCATTGAATACACAAGTGTTCGCTCAAATACCAATGATCCCAATAGGTTGCGACTGTCAGGGGAAACAGAACACGAAGTCCCACCGATCGTGAAGAACATAGTTGAAGGGAACTGGATGGCCCCTGTACAACAAATGCAACTTGGTCTTCGCATTATTAGAGTGGTTGCCATCGTTCGCGAGATCATGAGCTCGTTTATTTCAGATGGACATGTTGTTGATTATCCGGGGCGAACAATTCGCACCGCGGGAGGGAGCACAGATGATGCTAATTATAAGCGACGGAGGGATGCACACGCCCTCGACTGTCGCATCCGCTCTGCGGTTCAGACGGACGACCTCATAGAAGAGTGGGCCCGCAATTTAGGTAGACAGGTACGAACCGACATTCGTCGCCAGGGCTCGCTGCTACAGGAGGCCATTCATTGGTTTCATAACAGGTACGTAGATGCCAACACGGAGCTCCAAGATAAGGACGCAGGCCCGTTCCGTATTGCATGCGGTAAGTTTGGCATTCCAGTAGCTACAGCTGGTAGGAATTTGCTGAAGTTCATTCGCGATCGAGAGCAGAATGTTCGTGAGAGCGGGGGTGCCAATGAGTCCCACGACAGCCCAGCTGGTTCGGTGGGGCCGAGACGACCACAGGATGCGGCGAAAGCGAGACCGCTACCACCATCTCCGCCGCGCAGACCCGACGTCTCAGACGCTCGGACTGGCGACGAAGTTACCGAATCCCCATGCTCTGCCACCGGCGCAGCCGTGTCGGCAAGAGAGGAATACTCGTGGTACTCTGACACACGGGATTGGTCGAGGCCCCAGCGCGCGCGCGATGGAGCCATGGATGTCGGCCGCGGCGCTGCTGGCCACGACCCGCTCGTCTCCTACCCGCGCTACGCAAACGACGTGCAGGTCGGATACTACGTCCATAGGGATCGGATATGGTGGCTGTCCAACGACGTCTGGTGGTCGCAGCTGCGGCGCGTCCTGTCTCTGGCTGAGCATGAGTATCGCTTCCCGCTGAAGGGGGGGGGGGGGGCGACCAAGAACAAAGACAAGTATTACAGGACAGCGTGCTAGGCTGGCCGTGGCAAAGGAAGGTCCCGCTCGCCTCGCGGCGGCGAGGGACAGACTGGAGGCTCGGCGCCGCCGAGCCCGAGGCCTCCGACGCCACCGACGGGGGACAACAACCCGTTCGAGGACCTGGATTGAGTCCGGCCCGCGTGACTTAGTCGCTGCAGGCGCATGCAAGAGAGTTCTCGCCGCGCGACGAAGGCGCGTCGGACGAGTAAAGCAGCTCTGCCGATCGGCGAAGCCGAATCGGCGGAGAGAGCTTATTTATCTAATGGTTGGAGTCGTCGGGCCTCTTCGGCCCTTAGCCCCCTGGTGCCCACCGTTGAGCGGTAAAAGTTTTTGGGGTTCGCTCCGGTGGTTGTACATGCATAGGCCAGGCGCGCTGTGGCCGGATGGGCTCTACGAGGCCCGCCGCGGGGGGAGTGCTCCGCCTCGTATTCATGCTGCTTGTCACATCACTTGCTTTGCTGCGCACTGTGTGACTATCTGCAGATGTGTTGTACTCAAGCTACGCGTGAGCGTACAGGAGATAAAAGGGGCGTGCTGGCTCGCACGCGCGCGCCGAGGGGTCGCCCCCTCGTCGCGCTCGTGTCGTCGGCCGGTCGGCCTCCTCACTTACTATTCCTGATAGAGTACATTTGCTTACCCGTTACTTGTCTTATCGATGTTTCATCGCGTACCCTCTACCACTGAGCAGAGTGAACTCGAGACCTTAATCCCTTTGTCATCTTATCCCGATTCTCAGAGGAAAGACTACTTTCTCTCCCTCTCTTTCTCTGTCGCCCCCTGATGGATGCTTGAGTGTTCATAATTTTCGTTTCCTTTGGCTTCCGCGTATCAGCCCGCGCGTGCTAGCTTCTGCTCGGGGTTTGCACGTCTGCGGGGCAATGGGGCCCTGCGCTACATATAACCACACCAAGAACCTCAATGACTGGGGTAGGTGCGTATTGCACTCCTTGCACTACTACGCCCCGTACTGTAGTTGGTTTTCCGACTTGCGGAGCCTCGTGCTGTGAACAGGCCGCGGCCGGTTTTGTTATGTTTTGTTTGGAGGGTGAAAGCGGGGGTCGGGCGCAGGGTCCCGGCAATGGTGTTTGTATGGGCCATGCATGCGCGATGCATCCTCGATTGCTGTGTTCGGCGGGGGAGCCAATTGAAGCTCCCCGCCTGCACCCATGCGCGAGATTTGAGGGTAAACGAGGCAAGGGGGCGGGGGCTCGCGAAAGGCGACGAAGGCAGCGTGCGCTGAGGGCCCCCAAAAAAGGTTGGAATAGACAAAAGCGGTGAGGTGAGTGTCAAAACCTACCCAGCCAATCTGACATGCGGAGCGCTGCGCCTCATTTTAGGGGATCTTGAAGGCCAGGGCAAAATGCGAAGTCACATTGTGGGGGAAAAAGAAAAATGTGAATTCACTTTTTGGGAAAAAGGAAAATCGGAATTCACATTTTGGACAAAAGGACAATGTGAATTCACATGTTGGAATTTTGTATAAGAAACTGGATGGAAAAGGGGCCAGAATGTGAATTCAAATTTTGGGAAGAAGGAACATGTGAATTCACATTTTGGGAGAATCGCGGGTCCCATTCCAAATCTGTCTTGGGGGTCGACAAGTCATCGTTTGGGAACATACGCGATCATCAATCGCACAGTCTAGATACACTTGCGCTCTACTTCGCCGCCCCACGCGCAATATGCAAGAACGCCTGCACGCATGAACGATAATGGGTGGACGGCGCGTTTGCCCGCGCGGGCACGAACGATTGGCCCTCCATGGCCGCCAACGCTGGATGCCAATCGTACCCGATCATATACGTGAGCGATACATTGAGCATACATGCGCCATTCAGCCCCCATTGAAGACCCCCTGTTGCAGACCCTTCCTTTCACCCTTAAATTTGTTGTTCTTCCCCCCTCTTTCTCGCTCTCTCTCGCTCTCTCTCTCTCTCTCTCGCTCTCTCTCTCTCTCTCTCTCTCTCTCTCTCTCTCTCTCTCTCTCTCTCTCTCTCTCTCTCTCTCTCTCTCTCTCTCTCTCTCTCTGTATACATATATATGTATATATCGCCTCTTGATTGTAACCTTCGGTTGGCACGCAACTGATCCGCTGGCTGCACAGATTGGGGTCGTGCGCCTCTCTCTGCTCCTCCTCCCTCCTGCTGCGCCCCCTTCTAATTATGGCCAATTCTGTATTTACGTCGGGAAGGGGCCGGTGTTTAAAGCAGTCGGCGCATGGGACGGTCGAAGTGTTGGCGGCGACACTGTCAATGATCGTTCTTCGTCCTCCACTTTTCGTTCCTTCCTCTTCCTCTTTTCCTCGTCTCGCTCATGCGAACAACCGCCCGAATTTCCGTACCGAGTTTCGGCCACGCTCGCAGAACATATTTTCTGCGATTGGCGACCGTGGTCTGGTGAATGTCATCGGTTGTTAACCCTCCATTACCATTGTTGCGCGGCCTCCAAAAAATGCCCGAAAACGGAACAACAAAACTCCCTGCGCCCCAAAGCGAAAAGAGCTTTCTCTCCGTCTAAAACGGAACAAGCCCCTCTCCATCTCCACAGCGAAACCAAACTCCCCCCGCCCCGAAGACGGAACAACCCCTCCCCCCCCGCCCTTTCAGAGCGAAACGAGCCCCTGCCCCCCGAAAGCGGAACAACCCCTCCCCCCCCCTCCCTTCCAAAGCGTATCGAGTCTTCCCGGTCGAAAACGGAACAGCCCCCCCTCCCCCTACACAGCGAAACCAAGCCCCCTCACCCGAAAACGGACCCCCCCTCCCAGAGCGAAGCTACAGCGAGCTCAGGCTGACGTTCTCTTAGACTCATACACCAGATCGGCGGATTTGTGACCTCCTCTCTTCTGCTCTTGCTCCTTTGCCGCCCCCCTATCCAAACACGTGGGAACTTGCACATAAACAGTACCGGGGGCTCTCTCATGGATATCGAACGAGTATTTATCGGGATCGCGTTGCCCGACGCTTCCGGGTCACATGCGCCGTTTGGCTGGTCAGTAAGACAGTGTTTCTGCCCCTTCTGCCTTGTCCAGTGGTTTTTGGGTGGCTCATCGGCGATTTGGTTCAGCCTGTGGGCCCACATCTCGGATTTGGGGGGCAGAGTTGCTGAGGCCTTGCAGGCCGCTCGCAGCTCTGACCAGGCGCAGCCGATCGCGCTCGCGTAAGAAGAAGAAAGACAAGGGCAAGGATAAGGACAAGGAATCGGATAGCCGCTCGCGCTCGCGCAAGAAGGACAAGGAGAAGGGCAAAGACAAGGAAAAAGACCGTGACCGCGACAGGGACAAGGAGCCGCATTGGCCAGCCAGGGGCGAGCTGGCCTGCCGCCGCTGCCCTGCCCTCCTCCCCCCTCCTGCCACACGCCCCCGTCCGCCCTCCTCTCTCCCTCCGTTTCCTCTCCTTCGTTCCCCTTTCCCTTCCCGCGCCCTTCATGGCCCCTCCCCCTCTCTCTTCATTCCCCCCTCTCTCTCCTCCTCCCCCCGACGCGCCCCCGCTCCTCGTCTTCTGTCCCACACCCTGCGTTCACATGATGCTACGCTGCCTGCCAGCCTTCTCAGTGGGAAGCGCGCTCTCGGGTGGTGGCGGATCAAACCAATGCGATGAAAGCCCAGCTTAAATATGCAAACGCCCCCGGTGCGAGTGCGGAGCGTGATTGGCTCTTGCATCTTGGCATGAAAGGGATGCACGCGCATTTTGGTACCCTTTTCCAGGATTTGGGACATGCCGCCGAAGGGCCGCGATGTTCGGCGGCGGCCCGCGGCCGCTCCGCGAGTGGTTTCGCGGGCAGCGGTCGTTCGCCAGTAGCCCGCTGGGAGGCCGCGCGCCACCCCGCATGCGGGTAGAGCCGGGGCTGGCGATCGAGGGCTCGCGGACGAGCTTCGAGACCTCGCTGGTGTCCTTGGCGTCCCCGGGCCCGCAGGCGAGGCGAGCGGCCCTGGGGGTGGTCCCCCAAGGCGCCAAGCGAGCGCCGCCTGCTGCGCCCGGGGTTGCCGAGGGCAAGCTGGCAGTTGCCGGCGGCGCGCCAGGAGGGGGAGGCGCCCCCACCAACCCGCTGCTTCTGGCATTGGGAGCGGCGGCAGGGGCGCCCCATGCCGAGGACTTGCGACGGCGGTTTGCAGGAGGCTCGGGATCGCCATCGAGGCGCGGCTGCGGGCCAGGCTGCCGGGCCAGAGGCACTTGCCGCCGCACTTTCCGAGCACCTCCGCACGGAGCTCGTCGCGCGCATCCTCGGTGGGGACGCGGACGCAGTATTCTGGGGCACCAGGAACGCGGTGGCGGACGGTCGCCAGAGCGGCGACCGCGGTCGTCCGACGACGCGCACCATCGCGGCGCGCTTCCCGGGCGTGCTCTCGCACCAGGCCTTGCGACGCATGGGGGGGCACCTGCGCGGGTCCGCCATGGAGGACCTGCTGGGCGGGGTTCCGCTGCCCAACGTGGTGCGGGTTGACCTCGTGACGGTCATCTTCGGGGTGCACCCAGAAGCATCTGGCGGAGCAGCTTTCCGGCGGGGCATCGTCCTCATAGGGCACCACCTCCGCGCTCTGGGGGAGCTGAGCCAGTTGTGGCCATGCGGCGCGTGGCAAGATTTGGTTGGCCCTGGAGCTGCCGCCAGTCGCTCGGCCAGAGCGTTCCGCGGTCTTCCGAACGGCGTTGGAGGATTTGCAGGCGCCCCGGTCTGGCAGCACGACCCCTGGTTGCCTCCCAGCGGTGCGCCGCGGCGTGGGTGGAACTTGCAACCCTCGTCACGAACTACGGCTTTTTGGGTTGACCGCGGCTTCTTGCGAGGCCCCGTAAGTTCACCGCCGAACCCGCGGCGCAGCAACAGGCCCTCTTGCGCTTCAGGCGGTTTGCAACCATCTGGGCCAACAAGGGGGACCACGTGAACCTCATCCCTTCCGAGGTGGCGTCGCGCGGGGCATCCGAGCAGCATTGGGGCGAACAGTTCGTCCACGCATTGCCGCACACACATGCCGGCGCCCTTCCTGCCCCTCCTGTTGCGCAGGTCGCTTCGCAGGTGGAATTGGCGGGCTTCCTCGACGGGCCTGCTCGCGCAGCCATCCTGGACACCAGCATTCTGAGGCCCCCTGAGGGCGAGTCATGGGGCCACTGCCGAAGGCCAGCGTGCTGGCGGCGTCCGAGGGCGAGCACTACCAGATCGTGGAGTCGTTGCACGAGCTGGGCATCAGGGGGGCGGAGATCCCGCGAGAAAGTTCCGCGGCCGCCCTGCGCGGAACGGCCTTTTCGGAGCGCATGAGGCATGGGACGATGTCGGGCGCCAACGGCGCCGCGCCATGCGCCCCATCTTGAACGCGGTCCCCACGGGCGCCCTTCAGCGGCGCTACGGCGGCGCGTCCAAGCTCATGGGACATCCAGGTTCGCGCCCGTTGCTGGACCTGCTTCCCGACGAGTTCCAGGTGCACTACTCCGAAGACCAGAGCGGCTGCTTCCACCTCTATCGAGTGCCTCGGGCGTGGCGTGGCTCTTTCGTCATCGAGGAGGCCACCCCTGGGCCCGCCTTCGGGTTTCCCGATAGCGCGCGGGCCCGGCCGCGCATGCGGACGTGCCCCATGGGTTGGGTCAGCGCGTTTGACTTTACCCAGGAGGCGCATGCAAACCTGATAACCAGGCAGCTTCCGCATACCATGGGGCTAGCATCCCTCGGGACCTGCTGCGGACGGGACCCGCGCCCGGCTCCTGCCGGCACCAGGGCGCCGTGGAATTGGTTCTCCATCTACGTCGGCAGATGGGGCCAGGGTAAGGTCGCCCTTGAGACGGAGACGGAACAGTGCGTTTTCAAGCCGAGCGGGGAGCCGATGAGCGACAGGGCAGCGCGCGCTGCAGCGGGCGCGTGGCGTGCTCTGAAGAAGTCCGCCGAGGGGTTTTCAATTTGGAGACTTGGCGAGCTCAGGTGCGCGGCGCCGACCGGTGCGTGTCTCCCACGCCATGGGCCACTTGGCAGCCGAACGCATCGATGACGAGGACCTTTTGTCGCATTTGGACCGCATCGGCTTCGCCTTGATTGTTGGCCCCGGGCACTTTTCATTTCTCAACCGCCTGTTTCGCGAACCCTCGATTGGGCGGCCGCCGGCCCCCCTGAGCAGCGACGCGGCCGACGAGCTCCTTTCCGCGAGGATCGCTTCGCCGTTGCTCTGAACAGACCTCGCGGCGCAAATCTTTATTCCGTTGCCTACGTTTTTCGTTTCTGATTCTCCGTGTACTCCCATCTCAATAGCCCTTTTTCTGGTCCAGGCCTGGCCCAGAGTGTATGGCCTGGCTGACCAGCTTGCTTCAGGGCACCTCTTCCGTCACCAGTTCGGTCGTCGCCGGCGCTATAGGCGGGCTGGCCGCGGGCGGGCGCTGTGACTGCCACTGCGAGGTGGCCGCCGCCCCGGACCAGGGCCTCCTCCAGTTGCTGCAGCGGCAACTGGACCGCTGTGGCCCAGAGCAGCTCCACGGGCAGGTGTGCCGCGCCCTGCCGCCCCCGCCGGTGGCCACTTTGGCCCTCATTGGCGTGGGGCTCTTCTTCGCGGGCGTCGTCTTCGGTTCGGTCCTCGTGATCTGCTCTCGACATGCGGGATGGCTGGCGCCCAAGCGCAGCGCGGCCAGAGTGGTTTTCACAACTCCAGTGGTGGGGTCTGGTCCTGGTGCGGCTCGAGGCGTACTCACTGTGGCACGGGCAGCTGCGGGGCGTCCGCTCGGGGCCATCACCCTGGGTGGGGGCGACGCCTAGCGGCTCCGACCACGATGAGGACCTCATGGAGAGCGACGGGTCTCCTCGCGTGGGCCCGCTGGGCTGCCTCCAGGCGGGCGCGGCGAACGTCGAGGTCTTCCGGTTCGCCTACCTCACGACCCAGGAGAAGCGCGAGCTGCTCGAGGCCCGTGAGGACCACGTCCGCGACATCGAGGGTTCCCACGACATCGAGGCCGCCGTTGGCCAGGTCCTCGTGGCGCAGCATGTGCATCCTCCTTGTGGCGGCGCTGGCCTTGGCGCGGCGCCCGCCCCCATCGCGCCAGGCCGCGCCGCGGCAACCCTCCCACAGGCTCTCGCTGGTCAGGCCTGGGTGGCCACCGAGTCCTGCCACGGCTTCACCCACGGCCAGGCGGACGACCTCGCGGTCTGCCAGTCGCTGGCCTCAGGGGATCGCGGTGCGCTCACGGTGCCCAACGTGTGGGCCCTCTTCGTGGTCATGGCGGGGTCTCTCTCAGCTGGAGCTGGCGAGGGCGACCTGGGCACCCCTCCCGTGCGCTTCGACAGGAGCAACCCCCGCTTCGGTGGGTGCGGCGGCGCGGTGGTCTGCCTCTCGGAGACCGTGCAGGCTGGCTGGGCTGTCGCGGGCCCTCGGACGTGCAAGTGGATCCTCCACGGCATCCGCGACGCAGGCTGGACTCCCACACGGCGCCAGGTCGGGGGGCGCAACCTGCCGCAGGTCTCGCACGGCGACGCTGGCGTTGAGGAGCACGCCTACATCACAGAGGTGCTGGAGAGGGCCTGCGTCTTCGATCAGCCCAACTGCACCGAGCTGGAGGCGTTCGTGGTCCTCTCGTGGCGCTACCAGCTCTCGGAGGCGCTCTACGCACCAGAGAGCGCCATCCTCACGGAAAAGGTCAAGGGGGGGGAGGAGAAGCGGCTCGCGCATGGGGCCACAGCAGGCAGTCAGGCCCAGCAGCAGCAGGGCAAGGCCCGCGGCAGCGTCGCGCGCGCGAGGGCGCGCGGCCGCGGCCAGTGATACCGCTCCTGAAGCACATTTCGCCCGCGGGCCTCTCCGGGAGACGTCGCCGGCGCTGTTGCGCCCGCAGCCAGCGGTGGTCGGCTCGGGCATGGCGTTTGGTCCTCAGCCCCCTGATGGCCGCCCTCGCGGCCTGCTGCCCTTCCCGGGCGGGCGGGCCCTCGACGAGCTGCTCCTCGGCGCGGCGGGCGGCGGGCTCTCCGCAGCGGGCGAGCGGAAGGCCAGGCGGCGCCGGGGCGAGGAGGCTCGGCTACGCGCGGGCCTGGGCGCGCTGAGCGAGCTTGGCGGCGGCGGCAGTGCGCCCGGCATTGCCCGAGCGACCGCCGCCCAGGCCTCTGCGGTGCGCTCCTTGGCCAAGCTCTATGGTGGGCGCGGACCTCCGCCAGCTGACGTCGACTCGGGCGTGGCCGACAGTTTTGATGCAACCTACCAGCCTGGCAGGATCTCCCTGCCGCAGTCACGCGCTGGGGCTGCGCCGCTGTGCGACGTGGCCCCAAACGACTTGCAGTGCACGCTGGCAGAGGGCAGCGGCCTTCTCCGCGACCCCGCGGAGGTGCAGGCGGCGCTGCGCGAGCTCGGGCCCGCCATGGCCTTGGACCCCGCGCTGAGGCTGAGAGGCTTCATGCGCGGGCGCTTCCCGGCGGAGCTCCTGGACAAGGGCATCCTGGAGAAGGCCACCGTTGTCAAGGAGACCTCGGGGGCCTTCTTCGTCAAGCGCAAGGGTGGCTTGCTGAGGCTGATCTTTGACACGCGACGCAGCAATTGCCACTTTGCCCCTCCTCCGTGCACTTAGCTGGCCAGCGGTGAGTCGCTGGCGGACCTCGAGAGCGAGCCTGGAGTACGACTATGGGTGGCGTCCGCCGATATCGAGGTCTGCTTCTACCAGTGCGAGCTGCCCGCCAGCCGTCGGCCCCCCCTCGTGCCCCCGCCGATTTTGGCGCGCCACCTGCCCGCCAGGTGGCGCAAGAGGCTGGGGCTCGCAGACGTCGAGTGCGCCTTCCAGGCGCGAGTCGTGCCAATGGGCTGGTCGTGGGCGGTGCACTTTATTCAGAGAGCTCACGAGTACCTGCTGTCCTCGCGTGCGCCCTCGGCTCCGTGGGTGAGGGACAAGGTGCCGGCGGCGCCCGCGTGCGAGGGCCCCTCCAAGCACTGCTACATCGACAACCTGTCCGTGGCCTCCGACGAGGAGTGCGAGGCCATGAACGGGATCGCCCACATGCCTACGACGCTCGAGGGCGTGGGCGCGAAGGCCCACCTGGACATTCCCGACCCGAGTTCAGGATCGCTGGAGTTGCTGGGCTTCGAATACGCGGCGCACTAGCAGCTTTGGCGGCCCACGCCCAAGATGTTTCGGCGAGTGGCCAAGGCCCTCGAGCACGTCCCGCAGGCGGGGGCTACCCCGTCGGGCCTGGAGCTGGAGCGCCTCATCGGGCACCTCGTCTCCATGATGACGCTGCGCCGCGACCTGCTCTCCGTCCTCTCCGCGGTTTACCAGTTCAGCAGGAAGCTGGGGCGCCGCCGGGCGCCCCTGTGGCCCAGCGCGCAGCGCGAGCTGAGCTGGGCGCATGCCCTGCTGCCCACCATCGTGGCCCGCTCCGACCTGCAGTGGCTGCCGGTGGTCACCGCCTACGACGCCTCCGAGTGGGGGCTGGGTGTCGCCGAGAGCCTGTGGGGCAGCGCTGACGTGGGCCGCGCGGGGCGACTGCGAGAGCGCGCTCGCGTCCGCGGCCTGCTCGCCACCGCGGGGGGCAGCCGCCGTGAGCACGCTTTGCATGATGAGGAGGAGCTTTTGAGGCTGCCCGACGCTGCGGCCCTTCTTCTCGGGGGACACGCCCGCTTCCAGGAGGTGCCGCGCGAGCTGCTACTAGGCGAAGGGTGGGCCACAGTTGCCTCCCGCGCCTTCCGCCGGCCAGATTCACTTCGCAAGCTGGAGGCGGCGGCGCTCGCCTGGTGCGTCCGACGCACAGCTCGCCCCCTCCGTCGCCATCGCGGTCACGCTCTCTACGTTGGGGACAACGCGTCGGTCACGCGTGCTGCTTGCAAGGGGGGGGCTTCTGTATTATCGCTCATCGCTGCCTGCCGCGGGTGGGCCGCCAATCACATTGCCGCCAGCATCCGCCCCTCCTTCCGCCGGCGTCCTTCGGAGCTGAACCCTAGCGACTCCTCTTCGAGACGAGGGCTTCGGATGCCGGGCGCGCGGCCCGCGCCCGCGGGCTGCCGTGGAGGACGGCCTGGGCCCCGCAGAGGCCCCGCCGCGCGCGGCCCGCCGGCAGACGAGTCGATCGCCAGAGGCGCAGCTCCAGTGGACCCGCAACGCCGAGTGAGCTTCCGGGCTGGACCGCGCCGAGGGCGCTGGGTTGGAGGCGCGCTCACGCCTGCCGCCGCTGCCCGGGCGGCCGACGCGCGGCCCTGGGGCGCAATGCCCTCCGCGCTCGCCTCCCGCGCCCTCGCCCGGGCCCGCCGCCGAGGCGGACATCAAGTGGCTGGCGCCGCGGGTGTCAGGGCTGGCGCAGAGCGACGGGGGCGGCTCCCCTCGCAGGCGCAGTACACGCGGGCGATGAAGGAGCTCGCCGACTGGCCTGCAGCCCTGCCGCGGCCCGAGGGGACGGCCAGCACGTGGGGCAAGCGCCAGAGCGACTCCCTGTCGGTGCGCCTCGACCGCGGCGGCGGCCCCCACGCCGTGCGGTCCACGCCCCCGCTGGCCTACCAGGCTGCAGCAGGGTGGGCCCGCTTGCGACCGCCCCAGTCTCGGCCGCCGATCCCTCGGCTGGTGTCCGCAGGCCTTGCCGGGTCGCTCTTCGCCCCCAGCAAGCTGCTGATGGGCCACCTCATCGTCCTGCTATGCGTCACCTGCCGCCTGCCGGGCGCGGGCCTCGCGCTGCTCGGGAGGCAGGTCATCGGGCCGATCGCTGGGATGCCCGGGGTCTTGGGCCAGGTCATTTTCGTGCTCCGCTCGGACGACCTCGGGGCGCCCTCCAGGACCAACCTCGGGAACTCCCACGCGGCCCTGGGCCTCCCCGAGCACCGGCGGGGCGGCCGCGCTCTGCTCGAGCGGACAGAGCAGCGGGCCACGCCTCAGCGCCTGTTCCCGATCGTGTACGGCGAGCTCTTGGCAGAGCAGAAGAGGGCCGCAGTGGCCGCGGGCCGCGGGGCGCTGTGCCCAACGCCCCCCGGGCCCCGTCACGGCGGAGCCAGTCTCGACAGGGCGCGCGGACTGAGGTTCGGGGGCAAGTGGCGCCCGCCTCCCAGCACCCAGCGCCGCGAGATGCACGCCAGGATCAGCAAGCAGCTCGAGAGGCTCCACCCGCGCGTGCTGCTCGACCTCCACTCCCTCGAGGTGCGCTGGCCAAGCGCCTGCGGAACGAGCTTCGGGCGGCCCTGGGAAAGGCCCGCCCCCGCGAGGGCAAGGTCTTTTTGGAGGTGTTCGCTGGCGCTGGTCACCTGGGCCAGGCCCTCCGCAGACGCGGCGCCGCTGTCATGGGCATCGACGTGCGACGCGGGCCGCGTCGCGACCTCAGAGCGCAAAAAGTTGTCAGCGTCGTCAACGGCTGGATCCTCTCTGGCCTCGCGTGGAGGCTCTGGCTGGGGACTCCTTGCAGCGGCTTCTCCGGCGCCAGGCGGGCGCCAGCGGGCTCGCGGATGCCCGCGGCCCTGCGGTCGCCACAGCAGCCCCGCGGCCTCTCGGGGCTCCCGCCGCGGGACGCTGCCAAGCTTGCCGATGGCAGCGCCCTGGCCGACCGTGCTGGGCAGCTGGCCCGCCCGGCGCTGGAGCGCAAGATCCCCGGCGGCGAGGAGAACCCTGCCCAGTCCTTCCCCTGGGCGCTGCGCTCGAGGGGGCGCTTCCTCGCCCAGCTAGGAGTGTTCGATACCGTCATCGACTACTGCGCCTTCGGTAGAGACTTCTGAGCCCGTGCCCGCCTGCGCCTCTGGCTCCCCCCTGCCCCCCGCCCTCTTCTTGAGGCCAAATGCTCGGGGCGGGGGATTTGCAGTTTTTTCTGGCCGGCCGCGCATCCAGCTCTCTGGCAAGGCCCGCGGTGACTCCCCCTTCCGAACTGCTCAGAAGAACGAGTGCCTTCCGCAGTTGTGCCGCATCCTGGCCAGTGTGTTTTGCAGCTCTAGGAAGAAAGGTTGGGCCATCAATCTCTCGGCAATAATGAAGCGACGGCGCCTTGAGGCGCCAGCTCAGTGCTGAAGGTGGGATATTATGTGTACTGGTCGAGCTTAGCAGCGCGCTTGCTCGGCGAGGGAAGCGCCGCGTCGTGCATCGGCTTCAGCAAAGCTCTGGCGAAAAAGGGTGACGATATTCCGTTGCCTACGTTTTTTCGTTTCTGATTCGCCGCGCATTCCCATCTCAATAGCCCATAGCTTTTTTTCTGGTCCCACCCACCCGCCCACAGAGGTCTAAAGTGAGGTGTGGTCGAGCTTAGCAGCACGCTTGCTCGGTGAGAGAAGTGTCGCGTCGCGCATCGGCTTCAGCAAAGCTCTGGCGAAGAAGGGTGGCGACGAGGAAGTTATCGCGACGGGCGCCTCTGAATCGGGCGGGGTGCCTGCGCGGCCGCGGGCCCCCCTCCCACTGGCGTCGCGCGCCTCGGGGCGTTGCGCGCCAAGGCGCCGGCCAACGCGTCGAACCTCCTCATCGCCGCCGCGTCTGAGGGCACTGGCGGGGCCACGATGGCCGCGGATCTGATGGGCGTCGCTCTTTGCGGCGCCATCGCCGTCGCGCCGTCCCGCGCGGCGCGGGGGATCATCGAGACCACTTGGCCGCGGGCATTCCCGCGCGCGGACGCGGCCAACTCCCCGTCCTGAGAGGCGGCGGAGCGGGGGGCTGGCACCCCGAGGCACGGCAAGTCCTCTACGCGGGCGGGTCGTGCTGGGCTCGCGTGGACGGCGCTCTAAGCTCGGAGCAGCTCTTTCAGGTTTTGGAGCTGGCAAGGCAGCTCGCCCCGCGGAGCGCCCCCGCCCTTTTCGCGCGAGCGGCGCCCGTGGCATTCCAGAGGGAGTAGAGCATCAGCAGGCGCATCGGGCGCCGTCCGATACGTTGACACCGTTGGCGCGCTGCGCTGCGCGGGCGGCCTCTTCGCTTGGGCGCAGGGCGCGCGACTTGTCGAAGGGTTTGATTCCACGTGCGTCGGCTCGAAGAGCGGTAGGGAGGCGGCCGTTCCAGGTGGCAGCGCGGGCCTCGCAGGCGCGGAGCCGAGGGCGCATCGGCGCTGGGCCCGCGATCCACGACGGCTCCGCCCAGCCCATTACGTAGACAAGAATTTGGTGCTTGATCGCCATGGGCCGCGACGTCTCCGAGGAGACGAACAACCGGCTTCCGCTGGGGGGCACCTCGCACTTGGCTTCCGCTGGGGGCACCTCTGCCCGGCCGATCGCTCGGGCCAGAAAGCCTCGGTGGAGGACATCAAGGGTGACCTCGTCAGCGCGGTGCTTCCTCAAGCGCTGCTCGCGCGGCCCCTCGTGGGTTTCGCCTTGGGGGCCGAGGCCCCGGCCCCGCCGGGAAAATGTTGCATGCCTGAGGTGAGGCGCGCGGCTCCTTCAACGACATCTGGGCCGCGCGGCGAGGTGTGGATTCGGAGGCGCAGCAGAAATCGGAACGAACTCAACCCAGCCTCATGGAGTACCTGCCACCATCCCACCTGCAGCTCCTACGTCTTCGGCCACCGACGCCAGGCTCGGACCCCCTATGCAGTTTATAGTTCAGGAATTTCCCTGGTTCGCGGACCACCGAGGTTCCAACGTTCGCCTGGATTTGCGTCTTCCTTATCATATTGCTGCGTGGCCCCGTGCCCTTCTGGGTGCAGGCCTGCGGGCGTGTTGCGTGGCCTTGTCTTAAAATCTATGTCAGGAACCAGCGGCGCGTCAAAGTGCTCGGGGCCGCTGCAGTTTTGGGCTTCCTACGGTCGTAAGCACACGGGGGGGGGGGGGGGGGGGGGGGGGGGGGGGGGGGGGCGGGAACTCCTCCTCCTGGGCAGCCAGGTGGCGATCGGTGCCCTCGCCAAAGGGCGTTCCTCCTCCTCTTCAATCATGAACCAAGTCCTCATCCGAATCGCGGCCATCCGTGGCTCTGCTATTTTCCGGGCGCTCTATGCTTGAGCCCCGAGCGGAGGCAGCCCAGCGACGGACCGAATCGGTGGGCACGGGCCCATGTGAAGCGCCCCTGAGCCAACCGCGCCGCCGCGGACGCGCAGTCGTTGACATGGCCGCCCTCGGCGGATGGGCAGCGCAGCGCCGCTCCCTCGGCAGGCTTCGCTATCTCGCCGCGCAGCCGGCCACCTTGCATCGTTGCCAGGATGCAGTTCGGCAACCCCCTGCCCTTGCCACGACGTGGAGCCAGCGGCCGTCTACACCCAGCGCTGAAGACAAGCTTCTGTCAGACTCCATCGAGGAGCTCTGGGAAACATGGGGGCGCGCGCAGCAGCTGCAGCAGGCGCCCTTGCTGGTCTTCTCCATGTTTTCCTTCAGTCTCGAGGGCATCCCTGGGGCTCATGGAGGCGCCTCGCGGCTTGGCAGCGATCGGAGTTGCCTGCGAGAGCGCCGCCGATGCCCCGGCCGCGGGCTCTGCTCTTGCGAAGTTCTGTTTTGTCCCATCAATGGCGCTGCGCGGGCATCTTCGCTCTGCTAGGAGTCGACGCCCTCGCGGGGCCCATGGAAATAAACCCGTTTCAATTGCAATTCCCGGTTCGTTGCTGCAGATGTATCTTCATGGGTTTGGGTTCATCCCCGCAGATAATGACGATGGTGTACGTAGTGCTTGTTCAGAACTGCTACCCCATGTGGGCCCTTGCGTTGTCATGTCATTGCACGCGTGCATCCAGCGTCGCGCGCTTGCAGAGCATCTCTCCGACGCGCGTCCGAGCGCGCGCCGCGCGTGGTTTCATCGGGCAGTTGCGGCCCCGGGGTCGAATTCAGCCTTCCACTGGCGCAGCGCGCGCCCCAGCGGTGCCGCGGACCATTTCCGGAGGAGCCGCGACAACCCAGCGTCGATGGAAGCGGCGCGCTGGCGATCGCAAGCCACGGCCCGCGTCTACGCGGTGGAAGGGTTGCCGATCTTGATGGAGATGACAGTGCCCGATGAGACTTTGCAGCGCCCCCGATGCAGAGCGGGCTTCTCAGGAGAGATGGGGCGTAGCCCGACGTCATTTCGTAGACGGGGATTTCTGGAGGCGCCGCTTGCCATTCACCCGTGCAGTCAGGCGGCCTGCAGCCCGTCTGCCGGCCTCTGCCATGCACCGCCCGCCACGCTGCCGAGTCGCGGGCGTGCCTTGTCGATGATATCGCTTGCCGCGCGCCGCCAGGAAAAAGTGGCACTGGGGAGCGGGGGCGGAGCACCACGCAAACGCCCTGGGGGGTTCTGCAGAGCGTGAGTAACTGCGGCAAACTGGCACCACCACAGGCACGCCGCCGAAACCATTTTCTTTGCAAGCGCCGCTCACCGTTCACCTGCTCCAGTGGCGCGGCGCGCGCAGAGTGGCTTCTCTTGCCCCTTTCGACCAGGGGCTCGGCGCGCCGTAGGGCCCCCCCCGGCCTGCGGCAGCTTGGCGGTGCAGTCAGGCGGCCTGCAGCTCGCGCGCCGGCCTCCGCCTTGCATCGCCCGCCACACTGCCGCGCCGCAGGGCGCGCCTTGTCGACGATGCTGCGCGCCGCGCGCCGCCAGGGAAAAGTGGCGCCAGGGGGCGGGGCGGAGCGCTATGCGAACGCCCCGGGCGCCACTGCAGAGCGCGAGCGACCATGGCATCTCGGCACCGCCGCCACCCCGCTGCCGCAGCCACTTTCTTTTGAGGCGCCGCTTTCCCTTCGCGTGCCCCAGTGGCGCGGCGCGCGCATAGTGGCTCCTCTTGCCCCTCTCGACCAGGGCCGGGCGCGCCGTGGGCCCCCCCCCCCTAGCCAGCTGCAGCTTGGCGGCGCAGTCAGGCAGCCTGCGAGGGTGGATCGTTCAAGCGAAAAGACGCTCGTTCGAGCGAAAAGGTTTTCCGTTCAAGCGAAAACCAACCGAGCGAAAACCAATCCAGAGCAGCAGAGAGCAGCAGAGAGCAGCAGAGAACAGCAGAGAACAGCAGAGAACAGCAGAGAACTGCAGAGAACAGCAGAGAACAGCAGAGAACAGCAGAGAACAGCAGAGAACAGCAGAGAACAGCAGAGAAGCAGAGAACAGCAGAGAACAGCAGAGAACAGCAGAGAACAGCAGAGAACAGCAGAGAACAGCAGAGAGCAGCAGAGAGCAGCAGAGGCGCCAGCCAGAGCTGGGAACCACGATTTCGGGCTTTTCCGGCCTGGATCTCTCCAAAATCGTGGTTCCCGGCCGCCGTGGGTCCCAGGGCGCCAGCCAGAGCTGGGAACCACGATTTCGGGCTTTTCGGCCTGGATCTCTCCAAAATCGTGGTTCCCGCCATCCTCGGGGCCGCCGTGGGTCCCAGGGGCGCCAGCCAGAGCTGGGAACCACGATTTCGGGCTTTTCCGGCCTGGATCTCTCCAAAATCGTGGTTCCCGCCATCCTCGGGGCCGCCGTGGGCCCCAGGGGCGCCAGCCAGAGCTGGGAACCATTTCGGGCTTTTCCGGCCTGGATCTCTCCAAAATCGTGGTTCCCGCCATCCTCGGGGCCGCCGTGGGTCCCAGGGCGCCAGCCAAGCTGGGAACCACGATTTCGGCTTTTCCGGCCTGGATCCTCTCCAACATCGTGGTTCCCGCCATCCTCGGGGCCGCCGTGGGTCCCGGGGCGCCAGCCAGAGCTGGGAACCACGATTTCGGGCTTTTCCGGCCTGGATCTCTCCAAAATCATGGTTCCCGCCATCCTCGGGGCCGCCGTGGGTCCCAGGGGCGCCAGCCAGAGCTGGGAACGATTTCGGCTTTTCCGGCCTGGATCTCTCCAAAATCATGGTTCCCGCCATCCTCGGGGCCGCCGTGGGCCCCAGGGGCGCCAGCCAGAGCTGGGAACCACGATTTCGGGCTTTTCCGGCCTGGATCTCTCCAAAATCGTGGTTCCCGCCATCCTCGGGGCCGCCGTGGGCGCCAGCCAGAGCTGGGAACCAGATTTCGGGCTTTTCCGGCCTGGATCTCTCCAAAATCGTGGTTCCCGCCATCCTCGGGGCCGCCGTGGGCCCCAGGGGCGCCAGCCAGAGCTGGGAACCACGATTTCGGGCTTTTTCCGGCCTGGATCTCTCCAAAATCGTGGTTCCCGCCATCCTCGGGGCCGCCGTGGGTCCCAGGGGCGCCAGCCAGAGCTGGGAACCACGATTTCGGGTTTTTCCGGCCTGGATCTCTCCAAAATCGTGGTTCCCGCCATCCTCGGGGCCGCCGTGGGTCCCAGGGGCGCCAGCCAGAGCTGGGAACCACGATTTCGGGCTTTTCCGGCCTGGATCTCTCCAAAATCATGGTTCCCGCCATCCTCGGGGCCGCCGTGGGTCCCAGGGGCGCCAGCCAGAGCTGGGAACCACGATTTCGGGCTTTTCCGGCCTGGATCTCTCCAAAATCATGGTTCCCGCCATCCTCGGGGCCGCCGTGGGCCCCAGGGGCGCCAGCCAGAGCTGGGAACCACGATTTCGGGCTTTTCCGGCCTGGATCTCTCCAAAATCATGGTTCCCGCCATCCTCGGGGCCGCCGTGGGCCCCAGGGGCGCCAGCCAGAGCTGGGAACCATGATTTCAGGCTTTTCCGGCCTGGATCTCTCCAAAATCATGGTTCCCGCCATCCTCGGGGCCGCCGTGGGTCCCACGGGCGCCAGCCAGAGCTGGGAACCATGATTTCGGGCTTTTCCGGCCTTGATCTCTCCAAAATCATGGTTCCCGCCATCCTCGGGACCGCCGTGGCTCCCACGGGCGCCAGCAAGAGCTGGGAACCACGATTTCAGTTTTTCCGGCCTGGATCTCTCCAAAATCATGGTTCCCGCCATCCTCGGGGCCGCCGTGGGTCACACGGGCGCCAGCCAGAGCCGGGAACCACGATTTCGGGCTTTTCCGGCCTGGATCTCTCCAAAATCATGGTTCCCGCCATCCTCGGGGCCGCCGTGGCCCCCAGGGGCGCCAGCCAGAGCTGGGAACCATGATTTCGGGCTTTTCCGGCCGGATTCTCTCCAAAAATGTTGGTTCCCCGCCATACTCGGGGCCGCCGTG
This sequence comes from Prorocentrum cordatum, assembly GCA_963575745.1. Lineage (NCBI taxonomy): Eukaryota > Dinophyceae > Prorocentrales > Prorocentraceae > Prorocentrum > Prorocentrum cordatum. The sequence continues at coordinate 322,580 of CAUYUJ010014770.1, read as the reverse complement.
GGTCCAGGCGGCGCCAGCCAGAGCCGGGAACCACGATTTCGGCTTTTTGGCTTTTACGGCCTGGATATCTCTATACTCCAAAATCGTGGTTCCGCCACCCTCGGGCCGCCACGTGGGTCCCAGGGCGAGCATGCCAGAGCTGGGAACCACGATTTCGGGCTTTTCCGGCCTGGATCTCTCCAAAATCATGGTTCCCGCCGTCCTCGGCGCCGCCGTGGGTCCCACGGGCGCCAGCCAGAGCCGGGAACCACGATTTCGGGTTTTCCGGCCTGGATCTCTCCAAAATCATGGTTCCCGCCATCCTCTGGGCCGCCGTGGGCCCCAGGGGCGCCAGCCAGAGCTGGGAACCACGATTTCGGGCTTTTCCGGCCTGGATCTCTCCAAAATCGTGGTTCCCGCCATACTCGGGGCCGCCGTGGGCCCCAGGGGCGCCAGCCAGAGCTGGGAACCACGATTTCGGGCTTTTCCGGCCTGGATCTCTCCAAAATCGTGGTTCCAGCCATCCTCGGGGCCGCCGTGGGTCCCAGGGGCGCCAGCCAGAGCTGGGAACCACGATTTCGGGCTTTTCCGGCCTGGATCTCTCCAAAATCATGGTTCCCACCATCCTCGGGGCCGCCGTGGGCCCCAGGGGCGCCAGCCAGAGCTGGGAACCACGATTTCGGGCTTTTCCGGCCTGGATCTCTCCAAAATCATGGTTCCCGCCATCCTCGGGGCCGCCGTGGGTCGCAGGGGCGCCAGCCAGAGCTGGGAACCACGATTTCGGGCTTTTCCGGCCTGGATCTCTCCAGAATCGTGGTTCCCGCCATCCTCAGGGCCGCCGTGGGCCCCAGGGGCGCCAGCCAGAGCTGGGAACCACGATTTCGGGCTTTTCCGGCCTGGATCTCTCCAAAATCGTGGTTCCCGCCATCCTCGGGGATGCCGTGGGTTCTTTTCGCGCGCGCGCGCCCAGCGGATTTCTTTCGAACGGCCCGCAGTTTTCGCGCGAATCGATTTCGCGCGGACGGCGGACCCTCGCAGCCTGCAGCCCGTCTGCCAGCTTCCGCCCTGCATCGCCCGCCACGCTGCCGCGCCATAGGGGGCGCCTCGTCGACGATGCCGCTCGCCGCGCGAAGCCAGGAAGAAGTAGCGCCAGGGAGCGCCAGCGGAGCACAATGCAAACGCCCCGGGTGCTAGCGCGGAGCGTGAGATACCGCGGCATCTTGGCGCCGCCGCCGCCTGGCCGCCGCAGCCGCTCTCTTTCTAGACGCCGCTTGCCCTTCACCTGCCCCAGTGGCGTGGCGCGCGCAGAGAGGCGCCTCTTGCTCCTCTCGACTGGGCGCCGGGCGCGCCGCGGGCCCCCCCCAGCATGCAGCAGTTGGGCGGCGCAGTCAGGCGGCCGGCAGCTCGTCTGCTGGCCTCCGCCTTGCGTCGCCCACCACGCTGCCGCGCCATAGGGCGCGCCTTGTCGACGATGCCGCGCAACGCGCGCCGCCAGGGAAAGGTGGCACTAGGGGGCGGGGGCGGAGCACTAGACGTTGGTTCTCCGTGCGGCACTATGCGCCAACATGCAGCATGTCTTTGATTTTCGTGGTCAACCACGCGGCAACTGTCGCGCTGGATTTGTCGACGTGCCGGAGATTTCCCCGGGGGCTTCTTCCAGCCCTCCGTCTGCTCACATCGCGCCTACTCTGCCTGCTTGGCCCTTTTTAACGTGAGCGCCGTCTGTCCAGCAGCGGTCGCTGCCAGTCTGTGGCGGCATCATCGCCCACATCGACGTCAAGTGTCATGCGCGGCTGCATTTCGTGGACACTTCCCAGGCGCTCTTGCGAATGCGACGCGCTCAGCGACGCGTGCTACGACTCATCGTTGCAGACCCCAGACGCCATGCACCCACGCAGCACAATGCCGACGATTGTTTCACCGCCAACTCCGACCCCGACCACCACGACGACAGCAGAAACGACAGCATGAACACGACTGACACCAGAAACCAATATGACGTTGACGACGTCGAATACGATCCTGGCCTGGAGCTTTGGGGTGATTTTATTTGCAGAGCTATCCATGCCGCAACCGCTCTAACCACTCTCGCATCACGATTCAACATTGAAGAGCGAGGGTCAGTTTACTTCAAACGCAAATTGATATGGGCAGGGCGAATAGCAGCGCACCCCCGCTGGAGGTGGACCAGACTCGCTGCAGCTTGAGAGCCTGGCGCCCAAGACACGAGACCACCATGACGTAGACACTGCGGGCAACCAAAAAGGTGGGGAGATGTCGCAATGCAGCGATGCAGTTTCTACAATCTACGGGCGGGGCTGTCCCCAACAACTGGGAAAGACGACCCCCTTGACGACGCGCAGTTTTGAAGGCGTTCTGGCCCGCCCGCGCCGCCCTGAAGGGCCCGCCAGCCAGCGGATTCGCGCGTCCTGCGTCCCGCGTTCCTCTCCTCACTTTGGGCTTGTTCTGGTATTTCGGCCGAGCTGCGCCAAATTCTCACAGCCCCCCGGCCCCGAACCTGGCGCCGGGCGCCTAGACTGACGTCGGCCCCGCTGCCGGCGGTCTCCGGCGAGCGCATGCGGCGCGAAGACTTTCAATGTGAATTTCCCGCTTGAGGGGCGGCCACTTTTCAGGAAGTGGAGTGGCAGAAGTACAAGGCAAACACATCGCATCGCAACCGTTTGGCCCCGCGCGTCGCCGGGGATGGCGGACGTTGCTCCGTGGACGACGACGACGGCGACAACGACGAGGACGACGGCAGCGGCGGCGGCGGCGGCGGCGGCTGCGACGACGACGACGACGATGGCGGCGGCGGCGACGACGACGACGGAGGCGGCGGCGCCGGCGACGACGATGACGGCAGCGACGGCGACGACGACGGCGATCACCACGACGACGGCGACGACGACGACGACGAAGACGACAACGACGACGACGACGGCGACGACGGCGGCGGCGGTGATGACGACGACCACGATTAACAACGACGACGAAGACAAGTAACAACTAACGACGGTGGCGGCGGCGGCAGCGACGACGACGACGGCGGCGGCGGCGTCGGCGACGACGACGGCGACAACGACGACGACGACGGCGGCGGCGACGACGACGACGGCGACGGAGGCGACGACGACGACGACGACGACGGCGGCGGTGGCGACGACGACGGCGACGACGACTAACGACAAACGACAGCGTCGGCGGCAACGACGACGACGGCGACGACGGCGGCGGTGGCGGCGACGACGACGACGATTAACAACGACGACGAAGACACGTAATGACTAACGACGGTGGCGGCGGCGGCGGTGGCGACGACGACGACGGCGGCGGCGTTGGCGGCGACGACGACGACGGCGACGACGACCACCGACTGACGACGACTGCGGCGGCGGCGGCAACGACGACGACGATGACGACGACGACGACGACGGCGGCAGCGGCGACGACGACGACGAAAACGACGGCGGCGGCGGCGACGACGACGGCGGCAACGGCGGCGGCGGCAGCCGCAGCGGCGACGACGACGGCTGCGGCGGCGGCGACGGCGACGGCGACGACGACGACGACGACGACGGATGCGTCGGCGACGTCCGACGACGGCGGCGGCGGCGGCGGCGGCAACGACGACAACGACAAAAACGACAACGACAACAACGACGGACGCTACGACGGCTGCGGCGACTGCGGCGACGACGACGGCGTGCGGCCTACCTACGACGGCGGCGGCGGCGGCGACGACCGACGACGACGACGGCGACGATGGCGGCGGCGGCGGCACGATGGGGCGGGGGGGGGGGGGGGGGGGGGGAGGGGAAACCGACTAAGGCGACGACGAGCGCAGAGCGGTGGGCGACGCCGGCGACGACAGCCGGGGGACAGCGACACGAAGACCGACGCGGCGGTGGCGACGACTACGACGAACGACGCGCGGCGGCGCCAGCGACGAGACCGGCGGCGCGGCGATGACGACGGCGACAACTTCGGTGGCGGCGACGACGACTACGACGAAGACGACGACGCTGCCGCGACGACGGGATGCTTCGGCGACAGACTACAACGACGGTGGACGGCGGCGGCGGTGCGACGACGACGACGACGGCGGCGGCGGCGACGACGCCGACGGCTGGACGAAAGCGGCGGCGCGACGCTGGCGCTACGGCAGCGCGACGACGACTACGACGACGTCGACGGCGGCCGCGGCGACGACAACGACGACACGGCTGACGCATCCGCCCGCGGCGCGACGACGACGACGGCGGCCGGCGCGGCGGCTGCGACCGACGACGACGGCTGCGCGGCGGTGGCGGTGGCGACGACGCACAGCGCAGCGTCGAACGACGACGAACACGACGGCTGCGGCGGCGACGCGGCGACGACGTACCGGGGGGGGGCCCCCCGCGACTACCGCGGCGTCCGACGAGGACACCGGCAACGCGACGACGACGGTCGACTACGGCGGCGTCGACGTCGACGACGAACGGCGGTGGTGTCGGTGGTGCTGCGGAGGCGACCGACCCTCGGCGGCGGCGACGACGACGACGGCTGCGACGAAAGCGGCGGCGGCGACGCTGGCGACGACGGCAGCGACGACGACGACGACGTCGACGGCGGCGGCGACGACGACGACGACGACGGCGGCTGCAGCGTCGGCGACGACGACGACGAGGACGACGGCGGGTGCAGCGGCGGCTGCGACTACGACGGCGGCGGCGGCGGTGGCGGCGGCGATGACGGCGGAGGCAGCGGCGACGACGCCGAAAACGACGGCGGCGGCGGCGACGCGGCGACGACGACGGCTGCGACGACCGCGATGGCGACGAGGACGGCGGCGGCGGCGACGACGGCGACGACGGCGGTGGTGGCGGTGGCGGCGGCGGCGACGACGACGGCGGCGGCGACGACGACGACGACGGCGGCGGCGAAACCGGCGAAAGCGGCGACGCCGTCGACGACGGCGACGACTGCGACGGGGGCGGCGACCACGACGACGACGAGACCTCAGAAGGCGACGGGGGAGGGTCCAGGGGGTGCTGGGTCGCGCCGGACCGTATGTAGAACCTCTGTGGGCCTTATGTGGGATCGCCGGACCAGCCGCCGAATTTTTCGACAGAGGAGGAGGAGGAGGCGAACAAGGAGGAGGAGGAGGAGGAGGAGGAGGAGGAGGAGGAGGAGATGGAGGAGGAGGAGCGAGCATGAGTTAGGAGAAGGAGAGGAGGAGGAGGAAGGAGGAGGAGGTGGAAACGAGGAGAGGAGAAGGAGGGGGGGAAGCAGGGCGGCCACGGGCAGGCGAGGAGGGGAGGAAAAACACAAACAAACGGACGAGTAAGGGGAGTGGCAAGAGGGGGAGAGGAGAAAAGGAGAGCGGCAGGGCGATGAACAGGCGGAAGGGACCTCGTGGGGCTGATTCGAGCGGGAGCAGACTGTCGCGGAAGGGAAAAGAGGAGGCGAGGAAGGGGAGGAGGAGGAGGAGGAGGAGGAGGAGGAGGAAGGAGGAGAGGAGGAGGAGTAGGAGGAGGGAGGGCTGAACCAGGCGCGGCAAGGAGTCAGGGCAGATGGAAGAGAAGGGAGGATGGGGGGCAGGAAAGGAGATCGGTGAGGGAACGAACTGGGAGTGGGAGGGGGCGCGACGGGGAAACGGGGGGGGGGGGAGGGGAGGGTAGGAGACGATGAGGAGATGTCCGGCCTCTGCTCGGCCGCCCGAGCGACCGTTTCGCTCGCCGTTGAGGGGGAGGAGGGGGAGGAGGAGGAGGAGGAGGAGGAGGAGGAGGAGGAGGAGGAGGAGGACCACGCGTAGTCGGCCACAAGGAGCTGCGCCCAGGCCCCCTCGCACTTCCAAGTGACATCCACTAAAACTCTGACAAGAGGGGGGGGCATGCAGCATGAGTCGTCGGAGATAACGGAGCCTGGCAATGGTCATCACAACATCAAAAGGAAGTCGGTCGACTCTCGAAAGCACACTCGCGCTGCGCTCGTGGGAAGAAGCGTTGTTGGTGCTGGCAAGGTTGAGAGCGCATCTGCATGCCGCCACGTGCGTGGTGCACATCTTCCGAGCTTGGGCGCTTGTGAGCTTCGGCCACACCCCAGCCGCATAGAACAAAACGGACGCGGCAAGCGCCTCGGAATAGAGGGTCTTGACCCCGAGGGACAGGGCCTCCCTAGGCGCCACCGTGGCCTTGATGGCCCCCAGGGCCCCCAAGCACTTGGCCACGCGCGCAGTGACTTCTGGCGCCATGGAGCCAGAGGAAGAAACCAAGGCGCCTAGGATCTTGTGCTGCTGGACAATCGTGAACGAGAAACCCCACTTGGCAGAAACCACGGCCTCCAGGGACCTGTCCGAGAATCCAGGCACCCCCTAGACCCAGCCCCACGCAAGGCAACCAAAATCTTAGTCTTGGCGGCATTGGGGCGAAGCCCGACAGAAAGTGCCGCAATGTAAACCGATTCAGCCAAAGCCAAGGCCGCATGAGGGATGGCATGAGCAACGCGCACAAAGAGAGACACAGTTAGGTCATCAACAAATGAGAGGTCGGGCTGCGCATCTTGCCAATCCTGCTCGGTGGCGCACACAAACTCTTCAGGCTGAGAGAGTGCTTCCCTGACGCTACATGCAAGTGGCTTGATTATGGCACTGATCTTTAATAACACATTGCGAAACACCAAATTAAACACATCAGCGGCAAGGACCGTGCCAGGTCTCGTGCCACCTCCCGGGGTAACATAGTTGCCTGCTCCTCTCACCCGCCAGAACGTGCCTCTCTGGGTCTCCCTGATGAGGGCCATAAGGTGCCCGCTAGATACCTTGGTCTCGAGAAGCTTGGGCGCAGCCAACAAACCCTTCGCGCCCTCGAGAAGAAGCGGTGGTATATCTACACGCTCCAGCGCGTCACGGAGCTTTTCCTCCTCCCCAGGAAGGTCCAGGGCGAATTGCTTGATTGCACTATAAAAGGCGTCAACTAAATCCAATGAAAGCAACAACAGTGACCTCTTGTGCTGGATGGACGCCAGGGAAGCCAGGAAAACCCCATGGAGAGCCATATCGGGTCCCTTGTGAGCGACCCCACCACACTGCTCAGCCAAGAGACACTGGGCCATATATTGTAACGCGAGCGCACGCACGTGCCTATGGTAAAGCTTGCACACTGTGCTGGCCATGGTGATGTTCCGTTGGGCTTTGGCTAGCTGGGCAGGGCCTGACCCCTTGTAGAAAAAAGTGACCTCGCCCAACTTAAACACAATCGGCTCACGGGCCGCCATCGCGATTTTGGCAAAAAGCGGGCATAAACCTTTGGCAATATCTCGGGGGGCGACCTTAAACAAATCAGCGGGGGAGCCATCGGGTCCAGGGGCCTTGCCCGCCTTGATGGCTCGCATGAGCCACTCAATGTCCAACGCACTGGGGAGGACAGAGACATCGCGTGACACTGTGGCCGGAAGCAGCTCAGGCATTTGGTTAAAGGCCCTGACAACATCGTCCAACGCGGCACTCTGGCCGAACTCCACTGTACAAAAGTGAGCCTGCATGTGGCTGGTTATCTCAGCCTGGGACGTGAGGATTCGATCCTGGGCCTCCGACCCTACAGCTTGCGCTTCCTGAATTTCAAGAGGTGCGGGGGGGGGGGGCAACCATCATGGGCAACGCATCCGGAACCTGGAACTTGCCCCCCTTGCGGCCGCCTGCGGCCAGCAGTTTTCTGACCTGCCGAGCTTGCTGCCGTGGCATACGTGCGTCGGCCGAAATCTGGATATCCTGTGCACACTTCTCAAGATACCACACCCGATCCTGCTCAAGCACACGCGCAAGTTCATGCTTACTGGAGATCAAGAGCTGCACGCACACATCCGCGAACGAGTATATATCTAAGAGATTACGTCGTAGTCGGTGCGCCGCCTGGTCCAAAGGCTTGGCAACCCTGGTCATTCCGTGGGTGAAGGTCTCCCCTGCAATCTGTCGAAGGTCGCCCACAACCAATCGCTTGGCCAAGCGATAAAGAGAGCGAGCGGCAAGACGGAGGGGGGGGGGAAGTAGACCCATCGGACTGAGCATCAGAGACGGGTGATTTAGCAGCCTGGAGGTGATGCAGCTTTCTGAGTGCCCGTAAAACACCCCTCCTCCAACTAATCAGGGACAAGGCAGGCGAGGAAACGAACGGCTTGACTGGGGCCTTCCCAGATACGCAAAAGCAGCAGCGGCCCCTTCAAGCACCTGGGAGGACAAGAGCTCAAGATGATCATTGATATCCATGTCCCAGGGGATGCACGCTGCCTGGGCCGCACTGGCCTGGAACGCTGCCCGTTCGAGATCCGAGGTAAGGCGACGAGGGCCCATCTTGGGGCAACGGCCAATTTGAACATCAAAAGGCTCACAGGCCCACTCGAAGCGCACCGAAAGTGGGTAATGATCACGACGCGACATGACGTTGTCGAAAGAATAGTGCACCCTGGAACTGGCTGCGGTTACCTACAAACTCTGGTCTGCCAAGATGTAATCGACACGGTGTCTGGCGCCTCCATTTTCGACAAAGGTGTGCCCACTCTCTGGATCAGGCAAGAGGGTGTTCACAAGATGCAAAGAGGATGAGGAGGCCAGTTCATGGAGCTCGACTCCATTGGAGTCCTGGGCCTGCACAGAGCCCTGGCCCCCCACAGCCGTGGATAGAATGGGTCCCACACGCGCGTTGGCGTCTATGAGGACAAGTTGGGGGGGGCCCCATTTATCAAACAACGGGCCCAGGGATCGCCAGAACTTAACTCTCTCGTGAGCGGGTCGTTTGATGTGGGGCGCATGGGCCACTGCAACCACAAGCCTCAAGGCAGGCGCGCAGATGCGGACCAGCAGGACCCTGGACGATGCAAAGATGACCTTGATGTGGGGCAGGGCAAACCGGAGCTCTCTTGATCCCACAGTAGCGTAGGGGAGCTCCTTGCTAATCCACAGCTCTACGCCCAGCCCCGCGCACTCGTCATCCTTGTCACAGCCAGACGAGACGATCCAGAAATCATCAGCAGAGCGCATGCCTCTGGGGTTTCTGGCCTCCTGAACCCCAACAAGATGGGCCCCCAAGCGAGCAAACTGCAACCGTAGCGACTTGTCACGAGCCCTCCGAGCCCGACCCTTGGCCCCCCGGGCCTTCTTGGCGGAGGTCGACTTGGCGTTATATTGGCAGACAAGCAATGACACGCGCTCTCCTGACGACTTGACCGTCTTGACACGGGCCAATTTGGTGACATGGTCCGCGCCCGCGCAGCACGCAGGCAAGGGCGTGCGAACAGAGGTCCCCCAATTGGGAAAGACCGCGGCATGGTCGCCCGAGAGCTAGCTCATGGAGCCACTCCCAGTCGCGGCCTAGATGGTAAAAGGTGGCCTCGATGAGGCCGTCGGGCAGCACCGAGGGGGCGACCTTATCCAGTAGGGTGCCCTTAGCATAAACATCCAGAAGCGCATTCTAAGGGTGTCCCGAGTGACCCTTAACATGCGTAAGCAAGCAAGAGCGCCTCGCCGAGAGCACCAGCCATAGAGAAGCGGTGATCCTCGCCAGAGGGTCAAGGTGGGAGGGGCCCTGCATTCCATTCAAGGTGCGGACGGCATTCAGGGAATCACTTTCCAAATGGACGGGGAGGTGGTCGGGGGAGGCAAGAAGAAAAAGGATAGCCCAGAGTAGTGCAGCAAACTCAGAGTCGGTACTCGTCAGGGCGTGGTTCGGCACAGACCTGCATGCGTGTGCCACCCTGCCAGAAAACCTTCCAGTATACGAGAATCCTGTGCTATCTTTCCTTATGATGACGAAGGCCCACGCGGCAATCTCATCGTCGCCGTGCTTGACAGATCCATCCGTGTAGATGCGCAGAGAGTCCCAAGTCCCCTCGCGCATAGGACGAAGCTCGAGGGCCAATCGAGCTTCAGGGGGAAGGACATAGGGGTCGGGCACGTCAGGACACGGCTCGGGAAACTGGTGAGCAGCAACAATGTCAGACACAGTGGGTCCACCTGGGACAGCTAGACATACGTTCGGGCTGACGGGGACGACAGGGGCGGCCCTGGGTTTCAGCATCATGGGGGGAGCGGGCCCCAAAGGAGACGACAACACCAAGCATACATGAGACAGTGATGTAGGACCGCCCGGGCACGGCTCACCACAGAAAGCGAGAACCAACGATAGATCAGCACAGCAAATCGAGAGATAGCCATACTTCAAAACACCCCCTTCACTTAAGTTGCAGAACTGGTAGAGTGACGCCCGCGCGTGGGCAAGAGAGGAGTGAGACACGCTTAAAGCTTCAAGCGTACGACCGTATACAGTGTGAGAAGCGCGCAGGCAATGATATACAGCAACAGGCGGCTGATCCGCAAAAAGCACGTCTGGGTAGGTCAGTTTTTTTCCTCGGGCAAGGCAGCGTCGAGCACAAGACGGGCTAAGGCATGCGGGGCAGCTTCGGTGGGGTCACTGGGCACAGCGGGCGAGGACAGGTAGTGGCTAGGGTTCGACGCGTGGCTACCCGACGGTCGCTCAACCTGGCCAACAACACTGGCCTCGCAATGCACAGTAGTGTCTCCCCTCAACCGCCTCAACCTCCATCTCTCCGCCCTCCTCCCACATCTTGCAGGTGTAGGTTTAAAACGAGAGCCGCGCCGAGGGCGCGGAGGTGAGCTCAATTGGCTCATCCAAGTATTGAAACGCGCGACGGTGAGAGGCCTCACAGGCCTGAATTATCCCATCTTCGTCACGCGCTAGATGCAAGTCAAACTCCCCCGCGGACCCTGGAGGGACGGAGTGCAGGCTAGTGGACAGGGCGGCAACTGGCACAACGCGATCCTGAGCTGAGTCCCCCTCATGACCAAGATCCCCGCTGTCCAACCAACCGACCTTTTTTGGGCCTGAGCTGTCGCTCGGGCTCGGGAGCTGCCGAAAATGGTAAGAAGAGGAAACAGAAGCGAGCATTCCATGAGATGCCACTGGACCCATCAGTTGCGCAAGTGCATTGCAAGCTGGCCTCATACCCAGGCGTGAAAAAAACACTGGCACAATATTCCCAGGCTGGCAATGGCCTGATATAAGTTGTCGGGGGTGGAGATGCACGTACATGTGAGGCACAATAAGGATGCACAGAGAAGGCGAATGCGATGAGGGAGTGGAGAGAGTGAGCTCTTTAGCCAAAATGGCTGGCGCTCGGAACTGACTAGTTCTAGGCGGGGCCCCTCGCTTGCTTACGAGGCGGACTGGCCGTGTCGGGATCCAGTGGGGTGGCCGTCGGCGGCCCACTGGAGGCGGCTCCAGCCGCCGAAGAGGCTGCGTGGCTGGCAGCCTCTGCGGCCGCGTTGCGGTGCGCCTTCTCGATCGCACGGACCTCCTCGGCTACCTGGCTGGGAGTCCTCTGAGACGGCTGGCTGTCCCTCACATCGATGACCGTCTTGTCCTTCGGGTCGGTCACACTCGGCGGGCCCTGCAACGCTGGGTCCTCCTCGGCCGTGAACGGGATGAACGGCTGGGTGGGCGATATGCCCTCGAAGGTGCTCGGGAAGGGAATCTGAGTCGCAGGCTCCTCGGCGTCGTGGAGCCCACCCTCGCGAGTGTCCTCCTCCTTCTTCATTTCCTCCGTAAGCTCCTGGTGCGGGTCGGCCTGCGAGCTGCCCTTGACTGGTGGGTGCGGGGTCGGGTGAGACCCGTGGCTGGATGGCGCAATCGGCGTCATCGGATCTGGCTGCGCTGGCGGCGGTGTCGGAGAGCGCTGTGTGCGGCCATGCTTGGGCGGGGTCACCTCCATGGGATGGGCTGGCTGTGGTGTGGCGGCGACAGGCGTCGGCGAAACCCCCGTAGGCGATGCGGGGGGCGCCACATGGGCGGCTGCGTCGGCCGCTGCGCCAGGCATGGGAGATGCGGCCATCGGCGCAGCCATGGCTGCTGGCGCCGGCCCTTGACCCCCCGCGCACGCTGCCTGCTGCATGCCCCTGACTGTCATACCGAGCTGGACACTAGCTTCTTCTTGCTGCGAGGACCTTTCCATCATCTGCATCATCTGGACGAGCTGGCCTGGTGGAGCTGCCGGTGCTGGCTGCGCCGCGGCCGCGGCGCCCATGCCCGCGTAAGCAGGCGGTGGCGGCGGCGGCGGCTGCCAAGCGCCCTTGCCCAACCCAGAGGCGCCTCCTCCGCAGCATCCAGGCTGGACAGGCTGCATGGGAGGCTGGGGGGGCGGCGGCGCCGGCATGGCTCCACCAAGCGGGCCTGGCCCAGGCCCAGGCGGCACGTTGACCATGCCCATGGTGGTGGGCGACTGGAGCACGCTGAAGTGGGACTCCAACTCCGATCCAATCACCGTCGACTTGAATGTCGTCTGTTTCATACTGCTCTAGCTCTTTGACCTCTGCGATGTTGTTCTGGATGGCCTCTAACTCGTTGGAGATCTGGCGCTCGTCCCCCTGTAGCTTGGAAATGCGCTCGCGGGTGGAACGAAGACGATCGCACGCTGAGTCTTTCATCTGGCGCAGCTTGGACAACTGAGTGGTGACCTTGTCTGTGCTCTGAACCATAAACTTGAGGCAGGCCAGCTCTGCTATGATGCCGTCGCTGGCCTTATCAGACTCACGCGCCGCGATGGCGAGAGAGGCAAGACTGTCCATGCGCTTGTAGATCCTGGTCTTGAACGCTTTGACTGCTGTCGGCTCGGTAGGTGGCTCTTCATAGACGGCGGCCCAAGGCATCGAACTGCTCTCGGCCCTGGTGATGGGAACGATGCGGGCGATGAAGGAGCGCAGCTGCTTCGTCATCTGCTGGTACTCCTTTCCCTTGCCCTTGCCCGCCCCTCGCCCCTGACTGGGGGCTCTAGGACGCGGCACCTCCTGCAAATTACGTCCGTTTGCGTGCATGAATGGTCCACCCTGTTGATGATTGTTATCAAAATGCTGCCCACACAAGCACTTCCAATGATGGCCCTTGACTGTGCGATGGCACCTCTCACAGTGCCAAACTTGTCCCGGCTTCGGCCCAGCTGCCCGTGTCGACAACATATCTGACTGCTTCTGGGCTGAGTGATGTGACTGAAGGAGATCGACTGCGCGTAGAGCTTTCAGTAGAGTCCTTGTACGTGCTCGGCGCTGGCGTCGCCGCCTGTGCCAAGCGGGTTCTGGGCAGGCACGCTTGCCTGCCGTGCTTCGCAAATGAGAAGGGAAGAAGAATGGGACACAGTGCCAGAATGTGAGTATGTCGCGGCCCCTCAGGCACGCGTGAGGTTCAGGCTGCACCTGGCAGGTCACACCAAAATCGGGGTCGGTGCCTGCCAAGCTTTGGAGCCCAAACCTTACGGGCCTCGAGGGCCTCTTTAGATTTGCGCGGGCTCACCCCAAGGCCTCCCTGTCCTTGGTCTCGGCTGCCGTTATTAAAGCTAAGCGGGCCTCTCGGGATGCTCTTAGGCGCGCCACTTGGGAAGCCAACTTGGACCAGGCTGTGGTGGGCACCCCGTTGGAGGCCTCCCAGGCCCCTGCCATGAAGTATCAGTGCCCTGAATGCACCTTTCTAGCTTCGAGCCTCCAGCAGTGGCGCTCTCATCGAGGCAAAGCCCACAAGCCCCCTGGGGCCCCGGCCAGACTTGCTGTTGGATCCCTATGTCAGACTTGTTTGCATGACTTTCACAACAATCCTCGTTTAGTGCAGCACTTGCGCAATTCCCCCACCTGCAGGGTTTCTTGGGAGAGGTCTGGTTTCTTACCCAGGGAGGAGGAGCTAGGTCAGGCTCGTGACGAGCACAAGCAGGTCACGGCGCTCAATCGTGCCAAGGCTCGACCTGACCACTACGCGGAGCGACCACCGCTACAGTGCTCAGGCCCGCCCATAGGCCCCAGGGCGCGGTGTTCGCGCCAGCGGGCGCGGGAGCTAGCGGAGACAGTGGGCGGGATCCCGCCCCCTCCTCCCCCCTCGCCTGCCTCCTTTCGCCCGCGTTTGCTTTCCTTTCGCCCTGTCATGCATGTCCTCCACCTGTTCTCGGGGCACCGTTGCGAGGGGGACGTTCAATGGCACTTGGATGCCATGGTCGACACCTTCCCCATTAATATTGTGGTCTTAAGTGTGGACGTCGCCAATCGCCACGTGCATGGGGACTTGACAGTGGAGAGCACAGTTAGGCTCTGGATATTGTTGCTTCGCTCGGGCCGCGTCGCGGCGATATTAGCTGGGCCCCCGTGCGAGACGTGGTCCGCTGCGCGTCATCTTCCCATCCCTGCTAATGCCCCTGGGGGTGCTCGTCCTCCCCGCCCGTTGCGCTCGAAGGATGTGCTATGGGGTTTTGGACACGTGACTGCCCGCGAGTCAGCACAGCTTGCACTAGGCAATGACCTGCTCAGAACGACGTTGAGGTTTCTCTACGAAGCCTGGATCCATGGCATTCCAGCTCTCATGGAGCATCCTTCGACAAATCCCAGGGTCCCTGAGGCTCCGGGTTCGTGGCATTTACCCCAAGTGCGGCGCTTATGTGCCCTTCCTGGTGCCAAGTTGCTTCACATCAACCAGTGTATGTTCGGATCCCCCACTTAAAAACGACTACTCTTTTGGCTGTTTATCTTAACGCTATGAGCACTATACTGGCAGCCAAGCCTGGGGGTGGGCTGTGTACCCATTCTCGGCCGCATCCGGGCCTCATGGGGGTTGGTGATGACGGCCTATGGCGCACCTCACATGCTAAGCAGTACCCGTCTGGTCTATGTCGTTTCATGGCTGCCAGTATTTTGCAGGAGACCAGAGTGAGGTTCCCACAGTTGTGCCGCGACTCCCTTCCGCCTCGGCTCTCACCTGCTGACCTCGGCAGGCCACCACTCCAGTGGACCCGTCAGGACGAGATCAGTCTACGTGGGATGCTACAGATTGGGCCCACCACCGACGGATGGGACCTTCCTCTTGGGTCGAGGAGATTTGCGGCACCACTGGATCCTTATCTTACGACTACCGGGTTTGCCATGGACTGTATGTTGCATCAGTCGGGTTCACGGCAAGTCATGGATGCGATATAACCACGAAGGTTGTTTGCTTCTCTCTCTCTCTCTCATTCATATATAGGGGGAAAGTTGCAGAACTGTGAGTGTCGCGTGCCAGGCACGCTCGTGAAGGGCTCTAGTGGGAAGGTGATGCCAGGGTCAGGGCCCGACCCTTGCAGGATGCGCCATCCTTTAAAGGCAGTACCTCTAGAGTGACGCCAGGCGCCCACGAGGGTCTGGCTGCCCCCGACTGGTGAGTAGCGAGCATGCTTGGAAGGGGGAAGGCCTACTCTTTTCCATATTCTACACTATTCCCTGTTCCCGTCCTTTTAGTCTCGTCAGCTTTGAGTGACAGTACCCCGTGCCCGCCCACTACCAGAGTGGGCCTGCGCCATCGGCGCTCGAGGCTGTGGCATCCGCTCCGTGCTGCTGTTGCTGCCTCTGCCTTGTTCTTCACCCAGTGGTCTTCTCGCCCTCTTCTCGCCATTACGCGCTTCGACCCTTCTTGCGCTTCGACCGACCGACCGACCGAGGAGGAGGAGGACGGGAGGAGGACGGGAGGAGGAGGAGGAGGAGGAAGAGGAGGAGGAGGAGGAGGAGGAGGAGGAGATGGAGGATGAGGCGGAAGGAGGAGGCGGAGGAGGAGGGGGGGGGAGGAGGAGGAGTATGGAGGAGTAGGAGGAGACGGAGGGGAACGAGGACGCGGACGGAGGGACGAGGGACGAGAGGAGGAGGAGGAGGGTAGGAGGAGGAGAGGAGGAGGAAGGGGAGGAGGGGGAAGGGTGGGGGGGGGGGGAGGAGGAGAAGGAGAAGGAGGGGGAGGAGTAGGAGGAGGAGGAGGAGGAGGAGGAGGAGGAGGAGGAGGAGGAGGAGGAGGAGGAGGAGGAAGAGGCCGCCCCCAGCTCGGCCAGCCCGCGCGTCGGCTCGGCTCGTCCTGACGAGGGGGAGGAGGGGGAGGAGGAGGAGGAGGGAGAGGAAGAGGGGAGTCGCGCTCCTGCTCGAATCGTGCTCCGCGCCAGCAGCAACCTTGATTGGGTATTATTTTCCTGCCCGAGCGCAGGTTTCATTCCTGTCTGGGATTGGTGCTGTCGCCTGCGGGCTGGCCACATCCCTCATTGGGAACGGTACTCTGGCCTCAGCGCCGGTCCCATCTCCAATTTTCGATGGTGCTGCTACTCGAGCGCCAGCCGCATCCCTGATTGGGACTGGTGCTTCCGCCCGAGCGCTGGCCACATCCCTCTCTAAGAATGATGCTGTCGCCTGCGCGCTGGCCGCATCCTTCATTGAGAGCGGTACTCCCGCCTCAGCGCTGGCCACCTCCTTTATCTGTTATGGCGATGCCGCTCGAGCGTCAGCCACGATCTTGATTGGGAGCGATATTCTCGCCCCAACGGCGGCCACATCTTTGTCTGGCGTAGGTGATGTCGCTTGCGCGCTGGCAACATCCCTCATGGCGAGCGGTACTCTCGCCTCGCCACAGCGCTGGGCGCACTGACCACGTGAATCATTCGGAATGGTACTCTGGCTTCAGCGCCGACCCCATCCCTCATTGGCTATGGTGCTGCCGCTTGCCGCTCGAGCGCTAGCCACATCCCTCATTGGGACTGGTGTTTCCGCCCGAACGCTGGCCACATCCCTCTCTAAGAGTGATGCTATCGCCTGCGGGCTGGCCGCATCCTTCATTGGGAACGGTACTCCCGCCACAGCGCCGGCCACCTCTCTTACAGTCGGCCCAGATTAGTATGTCGACCCTGCCAAATCAAGGGTACCCTTGTGTCCTATGTCTCGCGGCCCATGCTTCCTAAATTCCTGTAGCACTGTGGCCCTCGGAAGGGTCTTTGTCCTCTCGCGTGTCCTGTCCAATCGAGTCCGATTGTATGTCGGATATGGTGATGCCGCTCGAGCGCCAGCCACGATCTTGATTGGGAACGCGATATTCTCGCCCCAACGGTGGCCACATCTTTGTCTGACATAGGTGCTGTCGCTTGCGCGCTGGCAACATCCCTCCTTGCGAGCGGTATTCTCGCCTCAGCGCTGGGCGCGCTGACCACATCAATCATTGGGAACGCTATTCTTGCCTCAGCGCCGACCCCATCCCTCATTGGCTCTGGTGCTGCCGCTCGAGCGCAAGCCACGATTTTGATTGAGAACGGTACTCTCGCCCGAACGGTGGCCACACATTCACCGTTATTACTTTGTTCAGATTTTTTTTTTCTTTTATCTTTATTGTTTTTTGTACTTGTTTCTTGTTTTTTTGGCTTGTTTTCTTTCCTTTGTTATGCTGTTTTTTTTTTTTTTTTTCTCTTTTCTATTTCTTTGTGCTGGTTCTTTTTTTTTTTGTTTTTTTTTTTTGTTTATATGTTTGTTTGGTTCTCCTTGTCTTTTTTTTTTTTTTCTTTTTTTTTTGCTTTGATTTTTTTTTAGCGTTCTTTTTGTTTTATTTGTGTTTTCTTTTTTTTTTTTTTTTTTTTTTTCTTTTTGTTTTTCT
This sequence comes from Prorocentrum cordatum, assembly GCA_963575745.1. Taxonomy (NCBI): domain Eukaryota; class Dinophyceae; order Prorocentrales; family Prorocentraceae; genus Prorocentrum; species Prorocentrum cordatum. Next base: position 305,154 of record CAUYUJ010014770.1, on the reverse strand, counting down.
TAATTTTTCTGTAGTATTTATACTTATGGGTGTTTTTTGTTTTTTTTCTTAAGTTTTATATTTTTTCATATCTGTTTCCGCATTTTAGTCTTTTTTTATACTTGTTCTTGTTTGTTGTTTTCTTCTTGTTTTTTTTTTGTTACTTTCTCCTTTCTTTTATTTTTTTTTTGTGTGTGTTCAGGGATTCGTGCTGTCGCCTGCGCGTTGGCAACATCCCTCATTGCGAACGGTACTCTGGCCTCAGCGCTGGGTGCGCTGGCCACCTCCATCATTGGGAACGATATTCTTGCCTCAGCGCCAATCCCATCCCTGATTGGCTGCGGTGCTGCCGCTCGAGCTCCAGCCACATCCCTCATTGGGACTGCTGCTCTCGCCTGTGCGCTGACCACACTGATGTGTAAGACTGGTGCTGTCGCCTGCGCGCTGATCGCATCATTCATTGGGAGCGGGACTCCCGCATCAGCGCTGCACCTCCTTTCTCGGATATGGCGTTGCTGCTCGAGCGCCAACCATGATCTTGATTGGGAGCGGTACTCTCGCCCGTACGATGGGCGCGTGCCGTGCGAGTGCCGGTGGGTGGCGTCAGGTTATTTATTTGGCGTCAGCTTACGTTCAAAAGCGCCGGGTCCATTGCCGGCGGGGGCGGCGTCAGGTTAGGGGCCTTGGCGTCAGGTTAGGGGGGGGGGGGCTTGTAGCACCTACAGCCGCAAGGATTCTTTTTGAGTCTTGGTCGCTGCTCTCTGCCTCGTTTTACTTCAGTGCTGTTAGAGGGGCGTCATGGGTGCAGCCACAGTGGGAGGGAGGACTACGCGGCTGGAGGACAAGGCGGGAGGACCATAATATGGAAGAGATTGGAAATAAGGGTGATGATGAGGAGGACGATGGGGAGGATACGTGGAGGTTGGAGTATTGGAGTTGGGCAAGCAGCAGCGACAGCATGAAGCAGAGAGCACGTGGATTGTGAGGAGGAGGACGAGGAGGAGGAGGATGGGGACGAGGAGGAACGTGGAGGAACGAGAAGGAGGAGGACAAGTAGCAGGAGGGAGGGGATTGATGACGGTGAGAATTGGGGGGGGGGAGGGGAAGGAGGCGAATGAGCAGGAGGAGATGTGCCGATGAGGGGGAAGGAGGAGGCGGTGCGGACGGTGGTTGTGATGTTGTTGCTGCTAATAGTGATGATGATGATGATGATGATGATGGTGATGATGATAATTATGATGGTGATACAGATGATGATGATGATGATGATGGTGGTGATGATGATGATGATGCTGATGATGATGCTGATGATGATGATGATGATCAAGAAGACGATTATGGTCATCATGGTGGTAATTATGCTGCTGATGCTGATGATGACGATGACGATGATGAGGTGATGATGGTGATGATGATGTTGTTGATGATGATGTTGATGGTGATGATGCTGATGATGATGCTGATGACGATGATGATGACGATGCTGATGATTGTGATGATGCTGATGATGCTGACGATGACGGTGACGGTGATTGTGACGATGATGATGATGATGATGATTATATGTATGATGATGAGGATGGTGATTATGATGATGATGGTGATGTTGCTGCTGTTGATGATCATGATGTCGATGTTGATGTTGATGCCGATGTTGTTGATGATGATGATGGTGCTGATGTTGATGATTATGCTGCTGATGATCATGTTGCTAATGATGATGATTATGAACTTGATGATGCTGATGCTGATGATGACGGTGGTAAAGGTGGTAATGATGTTGATGCTGTTGCTGCTGTTGATAATCGTGATGATGCTGTTGATGCTGATTATGATGTTGGAAGATGGTGGTGGATATCATGATACGATGACAATGTTGATGATGGTGGTGATGACGATGATGATGATGCTGCTGATGATGATGATGGTGACGATTATGGTGGTGGTGATGATGATGATGTTACATATGATAATGATGCTGATGATGATACTGCTGATGATGATGCTGATGATGATGGTGGTGGTGGTCATGATGATCGCGATGATTGTGATAACGATGATGAGGAGGATGATGAGAATGATGATGATGATGAGGATGATGATAAGGATGAGGATGACGAGGATGATGATTGAGATGAGGATGAGGATGAGGATGAAGGGGAGGAGGAGGAGGAGGAGGAGGAGGAGGAGGAGGAGGAGGAAAGGCTTTTGGACCAGTGCCTGGGCTGCGCGTCTGCGCTCGGGGCTGCGCCGGCACTCCCTGTGACATGGAACGCCCTCCAACTCATTTCGCGTAGGCCGCTAGTGTTTTGAGGAATGATCCTGGCGAAAGACCCAGCCAGATCCAGGTGTGAGCGCCGTTGGACAAATGAAAAAAGGTATGTTCAGGAGGATTGGGCCACGACGCGTGTGAGGGGTGTGCCGAAATGGGCGGGGCCGCATTCAGAGCCTGCAACCGAGGCCTTCGGTGGAGCTCCCATGGGGCCACGGAGCGTGTTAGGGGGGCGCCGACATTGGGCCTGTCTGCCATACGAACCCTGCCGCTTGGGCCTTCGGTGGAGCTCCCTATAGGGCTACGAAACGTGTGAGGGGTGTGCCGGAACCTGCCACAGGGTCCTTTTGTGGAGCTCCGTATGGGACCACGAAGCGTGTCAGAGGTATGCCGACATGGGGCCTGGCCGCCATGCGAACCCTGGCAGTTGGGCCTTCGGTTGGGCTCCCTATTGGGCCACGCATCGTGTGAAGAGTGTGCCGCGAGATCAGCACTGGCATCCAGCGGCTGAAGGGGACTGCCCGGGACTCGGCCACCGGCCGCTGCGACGCTCTTCTGGCACAGGTGGCTCCATTAGAAGTTGTGACTGGAGCTTCATTCATTTCCGATCCAATGCCGGCGATTGCATCAGCCAGGTTCGCAAACATGGCATTCCAGGATTGCGCCCCAGATGCAGACTGATGGTAGTCTCGTGCAGCATGACGGGTCACAACGACGGCGGTTTGGGAGGCCGCTTTATGGTGGACATTTGTGCAAGTTATCCGCGTATTTTGAAATAGTAGTTGCCAGCGACGAGAAAAGTCTGGAGAGTATCCGGTATCCGCTCCAAGGACATGGACCCGTGTACATATCTGAATCGATATTGCGGCCACCACATTAGGCAATTATTGGAACATATTGCGTCTGATGTCTGAACTGTTTCACTCCAGCGTGATCGTTGCCGCGGAGAAGGTGACACATCGCGAAAAGTTTGTCGTCGTCAGGTACGTAACGCGGAAGAGGCCTGTCACCGAGGGGAGCAACCTCATCGGGCCCAGAATCGAGTACTAGCTCGAAGGGAGATCGACCCAACCGGTTGCGAAGATTCACCCCTCTGCCGATTAAGGCATCACCGAATAAGGCCGTCAATCAGTGGTTCGGGGCTGAGATCGAGGTGGATCAGAGCCCCCAACAGTGAACAGGGATATCTGTTTCTATTTAACTCCGTGTCGTGTTTGACAAGTGTGCGCGCGAGGCCAAGCTGCACGAAGGAAGGGGGAGACGCATCCGACCTTGTCAGGGGATGGTGCCATTATTTGTTGCTCCCCGTCGGCGGGCCTTGAGGGTCGGGTTGCCCCTTGGTTGTCCCATGTTTTGCCCGTGGCTGTTCTGTGGTATCCCGTGGTTGCCCAGTGGTTATCCAGCAGTTGTCCCGTGGTTGTCTGGTGGTTGCCCCGTGGTTGGCCCGTTGTTGCCCCGTTGGTGTACAGCGGTTCTCTTGCGTCATGCGGTTGTCCCGATGGTGTTCTGTGGTTGTCTCGTGGTTGCCCCGCGGTTGTCCCGTGGTTGTCCAGTTGTCGCCCAGCGATTGTCTTGTGTTTGGCCCTTTGCTGTCGTCCTCCAGATGCCTCGTGGTTGTCCCGTGGTGGTTTTGTGGTCGTCTCGTGGTTGTCTATTGGTTGTCCCGCGTTGCGTTTGCATTGGGGTAGACATCGAGATCGCTAGGTAGATCGCACATCAGTTCCGACGCCAGTCGCAAACCGAACGTTGCACCCACTCATACCCAACCTCCTCATCATCCAAAGTGTGGTCGCATCGGTAATCATGAGTCAAGCATGCACCAGCCCCATCACCTTAGCTTCAACTATCTTTCTGGACTGCGCAGCTCAAACACATTCAGCAGAACACTAACTAACAGGGTACTTCCGTTCAGCTGTCTGCGCTAAGAAGGTTTTCACTAAGATAGAAGAAGGTTCTCGCTGTCTCTTCTCCGCAATCAGCGCATGTCCGACTGACTCGACTTGATGCTCCGATGGTTATTGCTCATCCCGCTTCCTCTCTGACACGGATCAGCCCGACTACACCACCGCAACGGCAAGTCGAATGAGTCGTTGATTCGCCTTTCCAGCAACCACGATGACCATCACGATGTTGCATGCACGTGCAACGCGGAAGCCATTCAATAATAGCAGTTTTCCACCCAGCGATCGTGAGCACGCACGCATGTCAAGCTCCTTGGTACGCTCTGACCGCATCACAGTGTGGCGAGTCGTTCCGCATAGCTTATCCGCACCGAGCAAGCCCATGTACGGTGCATAGCTCGGTAACACATGGACGAATAAGTTGTATGCAAACTTCCAACGGTCCAGCCAACAAACCAACACATTATTGGACACGCCGTGCAAGGCTTTGCACGCCGCTCAAGACAAATGTGCACTAGGTGCCAAATCTGATTCAAAGGTTTGTTCAGTTACTGTTCGAGAAGGGGCAAGGCAAGGACAAGCCGTAGGCAGCCAGGAGATCAGATGTCCGGTGATCAACATTGCCGCAGTTCGACAGCGAGTTCCGCGCCACCGTCCATGGCCGCCGACTTTATTCCCGATCGTTACACGTAAATAGGTGGTGGAGGCCAGGCATGCTGAACCACCCTCGGAGGGACGCCGAGGCTCTCAGAAGCGTCGCCCAAGTCCTTATGCCAACACCCTCACGCCGATGCTTACGCGGCGGGAGAGTGTTACATTCAATGGACCGTTGCCGCTTCTACATCGCAGCAGGTTGCTCCAGGCCTCACGATCTGTGCTCACAGGCTGCTCTTCCAGACAGCTCGTAGCCCACAGGGCTGCCGAGTTTTCTAACACACAGTGCCATCAGTGGCGGGGTAGTTGAGAGAGCATTCTCTTCGGCCTAGCTTCATTCGATGTCCACGATCACCAGCAGCCTGGAGGGCGCCTCGCCGGCAACAGCCTATTGCAAGCCATCGCTGGCGCGCTCGATTTCGGTGGCTCCGACATTTCGGGCCTGTTCCTCGACGGGATGCCTTGGGAGCAGCCCGAGGCCAACACTCTTTAAATGCACCGCATGAGCATCTTCCAGTTGGCCAGAGGGAACCCAGGGCAAGAGCAACCAGGGCCACCGGTGGCGGGAGCCATCAGACGCCTCCTTGTGGACTTATCGAATAGCCAGCAAAGGCCATGCGACTTTTCTCTCGCGCGCCTCGCTACCTGACAGTCGCATGTCGTGTCCTGGCATCTGGCTCCAACTGCCACCCCCCTGGACTTCAGAATGCGGATCAGTGCTTCAGGACACAATCGCCCCCTGAATAATTGTTCGGTCGGCCTTGGAACTTCGACCGTCGATCGATCCTCGATCCTCGATCCTGGAACTCCGACCCTCCCTCGATCCTCGATCCTCCATTGTCGAACGACCCTGAGGGCCCAGGATCAATCGCAGATTGCGGCTCCTGGATCATACAGGCTCGAGGCTCGATTGAAGATGGAAGAGCCGAAATCCACCAGGAATCGAGGACGCAGGAACGATCGCGAACAAAATATCCCAAATCGACCGCAGGCCGAGAATTCTGCATCCAGGGCCGGTCGAAGATCAATCATCCACCGTCGTCCTAATGTTCTGAACGCGATCGAGGCACCAGGATCGCGATCGAGGATCGAGGGCCCAGGGCCGCAGTCCGAGGATCGAGGATTGAGCGAAAACCGATGTTCCGGGATCCAGGGGCCGATCGAAGATCAAAGATTCGGGGTCGAACCGGAATCGACGGTGTAAGATCGAGGATCCAAGATCGAGGATCCAGAGCCGATCGAAGACCACAGGTCCAGGACCGATCGACAACCCAAGGCCGCGGAATCCAGAGCCGATGAACGATTGATGGTCCATTTTCGATCGCAAGTCCAAGAACCACGTCAGATCCTGGATCCTCGATCTTCGATCACTCATCGACCCTCGATCGTCCATTCTCCATCTTCGAACGGCCCTGGACCCCCGACCTTGGAACCTCGATTGCCGAACCCTGGACCGATCCAGGATCTGGGGTCCGTTCAAGATCGAAGAATCTGCTCTTCGATCTTCAATGGACCCTCGATCTTGTATCCTTGACCTTCGAACGTCCCTGAATCCTCGCTCCTCGATCGGTCTTGGCCCAGAGAACGCACCGCCGACCCCTTGTGGAGTGCATGACCCGCAAGTGATTGCCAGGTGGCCCCAAGATGGCTCCCAAGCGACCCCGCAAACATAATAGACGATCACCGCTTGGGGCCTAGCTCGGACGTGCTCGCAGGAGCGACAGCTCTGGAATCTGGCTTGTGATGAAACCCTTTGCGTCGACACGTCGGTGCTGGCGCGAGTTGAACGCGGAGGAAGTCTCGCGCGAGATCGAACATCTTTGGCAACGTGCGATGCGGCAAATAATGTGGTTGTGAGGGAGTCCCAGGCGAAATCAGCGTGTTTTGGCGGCATCTGTACCGTCCACAAGCATGGTTGCGAGGAACTATGCGAAATCGCTTCTCTCTGGTGGCCGGAAATGGGACCATATAATTTTCTGTGAGGAAGTCCTAGGCGGACTTGCGGTTCTCCGATTGCATTAATTCCCTGGTTGGTCGGGGAGGCACTGGAGAGCATTTAAGAGGAAGTATTGGGCGGAATCGCGATTCTCCGGTTCTCTCCCCATCACAACATTAAAAGGGTGCATGGGAGCACCGGAAAATCGCCCTGGCGGGTCTCTGCAACATTGATTTGGGGCCCCCAGGCATAGCGGGGACGTTGCGAACCCTTTTGCGCGAACTTTGCGGTCCGCATTTTTCAATCCAAGGGGTTGTAGTCCTCCCCGCTGCAGCTGACAGCTTGGAGGGCTCCCGATGGTGGTGGATCGACAGGGTGTGAGAAGCTTTAAGCAGCACGCAAACCCGCGGCAGCCAGTACGTTCGGCCTGAGGCTGAGCCCCGCCAGCAGCCCTGGGACTCCGGAGCTCGACGCGCCACACTGGCTGCCGTGCCCTGGCCGCCTGAGTTTCATTGGCCTCTGCCGCGGGGGCTACGTAATTCTCATCATCTTCCCTCCGTGCTGCGCCTCTCTCGCCCCCCCCTCCCCGCTGCGTGTTGCGCCACGGGAGGCGAGGACTCGGCCAGCGGCCTCAGCCGTTCAACAAACTGCCAGTGCAAGACGGTAGGGAGGAAGAAGGAGGAGGAGGAGGAGGAGGAGGAGGGAGGAGGAGGAGGGAGGAGGATGCAGGAGGGAGGACGGAGGAGGGAGGAAGGAGGACGAGGAGGAGGAGGAGGAGGAGGAAGAAGAGGGGGAGGGGGAGGGGGAGAGGGAGGAGCAGGGGGGGCGAGAACGATTGGCATGCCCAGAGAGAGAGAGAGAGAGAGAGAGAAAGAGACAGACAGACAGACAGACAGACAGAGAGAGAGAGAAAGACAGAAAGACTGAGAGAGAGAGAGATGGAGTGCGGAGTCCTCGAGGCCAAAGTGAAGCACAAAGGAAAGGACAAAGATAACGATCTTGAGGACCTCGCCGGCCAGGCCTCAGCTTAGCCGAGAGACTCGTCTTCGGTTTGCCATGTGGCCTGCAATGCGCATCTCCCCACGGTGAGGCGCAACTCAACGTCATGCATTCCATCGGACGGGAGACAGTAATTATGTCACATAGGTCTGCCTCATTGCTTAGCTGCGACGGCGACAGTTGAAGGGCGAACTCAGCGTCAACAATCCCGACGAAAAACCATGGCTTGTGAAGGAGTATGAGGCGAGATGGGCAGGGTGAGAAGCATGTGAAGGCGTGCCTGACCCTGGCACGCATACGCATTGAAGCAAGACCGCCCCCCCCAGGAGATCTACGACCCATTCAAGGAGATCCGCCGCCCATCCCCCTAAGGAGATCTGCCGCCCCTCCCCCTCCCCCCCTGAAGGACGGCGACCGCGAGAAGGAGAAGGACACAGACCGCGATCGCGACAGGAAGCGGCGCGAGCGGTCTCCAGGGGTGGAGGTGGCGTGGCGTCATTTGCAATTTCCCTCCACCTTCTCGCCATCCTCTCGTCAACCCTCCCGCCCTTGTCACCCTCTGTCCGCAGTCCTCCCCTCTGTCTCCTCCCCCATCCCGCTTCTGTTGCTTCTGCTCCTGCCACTGCAGCCTCGCAGTCCCGCTCTGTCCTCTGCCAGCGTTCATCTCCGCCCTCCGCCACCTTCCCTCCGCTCCCCTCTCTGCGCCCCTTCTCACGCTCGGGGCGAAGGGTGGACGGCGCGCATTCCCCCCAGATCGCAAACGTTTGGGGGTGAGGTGCCCGGAAAAGCAAGCGTTAGTTGGACCCCGTTGGGGGCGGCTTCCTCAGCACGCACACTTGTTGCTTTTCAGCGTCCAGGTGGCCACGCACAGCTTCGGGCAGCCACGATGGGCTCCAATAGCCTCGGGCAGCCACGGAAGGCCTCGAGCAAGGTGGGAACGGCAGGGCCGCAGCAGGAGGAGGAGGAGGAGGGGAGGTGGCAGCAGCAGCATGAGAAGGAGGAGGTCTCCCTAGAACCCTTTGGAACCTCAGAGATGTTTTCCCAATCATCCTGTGGTGTTGGGCCCTCGTTTTGAAGAGACGGTCCCCGCGTTCATGTCCTCTTCTCCTCCTCCCCCTCATCCTCTCCACCGCCCGCATGCGTCCCCCAGACCTATTTCGGCACATCCCTCACACGCTTCGCGGCCCCATGGGGAGCTCCACCGAAGCCCCCAGTGAGACCGCCCGCATGCGACCCCCACACGCAGTACAGCGTTTCGTGGCCCCGTGAGGAGCTCCACCGAAGCCCCCAATGGGACCGCCCGCATGCGTCCCCCACGCCCAATTTGGCATTTTCACTCACCCAGTACAGCGCTTCGTGACCCCATAGCGAGCTCCACCGAAGCCCCAGTGGTATCGCCCACATGCGCCCCCCACCCCCAACTTGGCATTGTCACCCACCCAGCACAGCGCTTCGAGGCCCAATCGGGAGACCCACCGAAACCCCCACTGGGACCGCCCGCCCTCCCCCACACCCAGCTTGGCATTGACACCCACCCAGCACAGCGTTTCGTGGCCCCATAATGGGGGCTTCACCGAAGCCCCCAGTGGGACCGCCCGCATGCGTCCCCCATACCCAATTTGACATTTGCACTCACTCAGCACGTCGTTTCGTGGCCCCATAGGGAGCTCCACCGAAGCCCCCCGTAGAACCGCCCGCATGCGTCCGCCACACCCAATTTGTCATTGCCACCCGCCCAGTACAGCGCTTCGTGGCCCCATAGGGAGCTCCACCGAAGCCCCCAATGGTACCGCCCACATGCGTCCCCCACGCCCAATTTCGCATTTTCACACACCCAGTACAGCGCTTCGTGGCCTCATAGGGAGCTCCACCGAAGCCCCCAGAGGGACCGCCCGCATGCGTCCCCCACGCCCAATTTGGCATTTTCGCCCACCCAGTACAGCGCTTCGTGACCCCATGGAGAGCTCCACCGAAGCCCCCAGTGGTACCGCCCACATGCGCCCCCCACATCCAATTTGGCATTGCCAACCACCCAGCACAGCGCTTCGTGGCCCAACAGGGAGCCCCACCGAAACCCTCAGTGGGACCGCCCGCATGCGTCCCCCACGCCCAATTTGGCATTTTCACAAACCCAGTACAGCGCTTCGTGGTCACATAGGGAGCCTCACCGAAGCACCCAGTGGGACCGTCCGCATGCGCCCCCCGCACCCGATTTGGCACTGTCACCCACCCAGTACAGCGCTCCGCGGCCCCATAGGGAACTCCACCGAAGCCCACAGTGGGACCGCCCGCGTGCGTCCACCATGCCCAATTTGGCATTTTCACCCGCCCACTACAGCGCGCCGTGGCCCCATAGGGAGCTCCACCGAAGCCCCCAGTAGAACCGCCCGCATGCGTCCCCCACAGGGAGCTCCACCGAAGCCCCCAGTGGGACCGCCCGCGTGCGTCCCCCACACCCAATATGGCATTTTCACAGACCCAGTGCAGCGCTTCGTGGCCCCATAGGGAGCCCCACCGAAGCCTCCAGTGGGGCCGCCAGCATGCGTCCTCCACACCCAATTTGGCATTTTCCACCCACCCTTTACAACGCTTTGCGGCCCCATGGGGGGCTCCACCGAAGCCCCCAATGGACCGCCCGCATGCGTCCCACACGCCGAATTTGATATTTTCACCCACCCAGTGCAGCGTTTCGTGGCCTCATAGGGAGCTTCACCGACGGCCCCAGTGCTACCGCCCGCATGCGTTCCCCCCCTGCCCAGCGCAGCGCTTCGTGGCCCCATAGGGAGCTTCACCGAAGAAGATATTCACAATTGCGGCACCCACAGTTTCATATTGTTGGGTCCTTCGCCAGGATAATGTTAAAACGCAGGAGCGTTGGAGTACGGCAGGCATGTGGTCACAGCTGCGACGCGAGCGTCGTTTCCTTGAGCGAAAACATACAGGACCTTGAACTAACATGTGGGTGATCCTGCAGCGGGAGCGACATTCTGAATCACTGATGCGAGAATACGGCTACGGCGAGAGCGACGTGACGTTAGACGGAGGCTCGCTGGATCTTGTTTTCATATGTGACAAGCGCTGCCGCGGGAGTGTTGCAAGTGAAAGGCCGAGTACGTTCCCATGAGACAAGACTGAACACCAACCTGGGATAACCGGGTGTTCAAAAGACCGTATGCGGGGCAGGTGGGAGGCAGCACAGAAAGTCAGGGGAGACGATGGTGGTATTCACATGGTGTACTTGCCGAGGGGCACGAGGGAGGCCTCTTCGTCAGCCCTGGGGTATAGCAAAAGAAACTCCCGCGGATTGTTTGGTGCGGTTGTGTTGCTACCTCTGAAGCGATGCTCTCAGGGCCTGCGACCGCGGCGCGGAGGTCGCGCAGCCGAGACCGTGGCCGTGACCGTGGCGACGTGGTGACGATCGACGAGATTGAGCCGCCACTTGCCGCAGCAGAGCCTGCCACCCGCCGCAGCCCGAGCCGGCAGCAGAGCCGCCACCCGCCGCCGGCTGCGGCGGCGGCGCCGGCAACGCCGCCAGCGGACGAGGATGAGGCCTTGCGGGGCGGGGGGTGGCACGGTGGCGTGGCGCGGCGCCGCAAGACGTGAGGATCTGGGGGGATCCACTCTGCAGTCCGCGGAAGAAGCATGATTAGTAAGCATTGCGATTGATCGTTTCTGGGGCAGGCCAACTTCGCTTCTCGACCCCGACGCAGCGGAGCTTGTCAAGCAATGGCTATTTATGTGTGCTACGTTCTAGTGCTACAGTGCGATGCGACGTGCCGCTGGTCGACTACCCTGGAATGCACAACTTGCAGCAACGCAGAGCCTCGCTCGAGCAGCCAGGCCACATCCCACACAGGAGAAACTGGTAGCTGCGAGGGTAGGCCGCAGCCAGGCACCACCTGATTTGTTAACAGGGGGTGGTTGCAGCCGCTTGCGAAGAGGGGTGATGGGCTGCGCCACGCTCGTCCCGGCACAGTGCGCTCCATTTGGGGCCCTCTCCCTTGCTGCAGACGCTGGGCCACACATCGTGTAACGATTCAATCATTCTCCTGGGCCACACCACAATTCGAAGCCGTTGTCGACAGTTCTCGTGATCCCGCAGTTGCCACCACAGGCATTTGTTTTGCTCCACTCCCTGCTACCACTCACCTCACTCTCGTCCCGTCTTTGCCCTCTTCTCTTGTCGGGTCTCCCCTGCTTGTATCCCTCGGCCGTCTCGCTTTGCATCGTCACATTTGCTGGCCCCTTTGTTGCGCCGACTCACCTCCGCCCGTCTGTCCCTCCTTGCCAGCTCCCCCACCTTTTACTAGACCTTCGCTGGAGTTTCTTCTGGTGCTTTCTTGTCTTCGCTCCCTTGTTTGTTTAGATTGCATTTCGCTGGGTTGCGGATGAAGTGGCCCCATCCAGGAAATCGGGTTTGGTTTCGGTTCGTGTCGTGCGTGCAGACGAGGCGAGGCTGCGCGGGGGCGAAGATGCGTCGGCTGAGTTTAGGGCAGACACAGGCAGCAAGTATTCATCTTCGTCTCGTGGGTCCAGGACAAGCCTGAGTTGTCTCGTCGTTGCACCGTTGCTTTGTCCCGTGATTTTCTCGTCATTCGTCCCGTGGTTTTGCCGTGGTTGTCCTGTGGGTTGTCCCGTGGCTGTCCCGTGATTGTCTTGTGGATTTTCCCGTGGGGTGCCCCGTGGTTGTCACGTGGATTGTCTTGTGTTTGTTCCTTGGGTTGTCTCGTGATTGTCCCGTGGTTGACCCATGTATTTTCCCGTGGGTTGTCCCGTGTTGTCCCGTAGGTTTGTCTTGCGGCTGCTCTGGATTTGCCCATGGGTTGTCCCATGGTTGTCGCGCGGATTGTCTCGTGGGTTGCCCCGTGCCCGTGACTGTCACTTGGGTTGTCCCATGGGTTGTACCGTGGATTGTCCTGTGTTTTCCGCGGGTGGTCCCGCGGTTGCTTCTGTGGTCGTTCCATGGTGGGGGGACATCGAAATCCAAGTCCAATTGCAAACGACATGAATTCCGAAGGGCAACACGAGTGGCACATCTACATGCAAGGCGAATTGGCCATTGACGTGCGTATCCAACACGTAGCACCCCGCAATTGCGGATAAGAGTGGGGGGGCGGGCGCGGGCGAATGCAAAAGAGGCCTAGAACGAATGGCGCCGAAAATTTTGGGTGGGTCGCGGGGTGGGTCGCGGGTGGGTCGCGGGTGGGTCGCGGTGGGTCGCGGGTGGGTCGCGGGTGGGTCGCGGGTGGGTCGCGGGGTGGGTCGCGGGTGGGTCTCGGGGTGGGTCGCTGGTGGGTCGCGGGTGGGTCGCCGATGCAAAAGAATCCCGCCGGAGGCGCCGAAGTTTTGGCTTGTTCAGTGAACGTAGTTTGGGTCGCGGGTGGGTCGCGGGCTCTCCACCTCCACCTGGAAGGAATTCAAAAACAGCCCGCCGCAGGCGCCGAAACTTTTGATTTGTACACTGAACGCGGTTTGGGTCGCGGGTGGGTCGCAGGTTCTCCAAATACGGAACGACCTGGAACGAATGCAAAAGAAACCCGCCGCGGGCACCGAAAATTTTGGGTGGGTCGCTGGGGGGGTTGCGGGTGGGTCGCGGGTGGTCGCGCGGGTGGGTCGCGGGTGGGTCGCGGGGTGGGTCGCGGGTGGGTCGCGGGTGGGTCGCCGGTGGGTCACGGGTGGGTCGCTGGGGGGGTCTTGGGGTGGGTCGCGGGCGGGTCGCGGGGTGGGTCGCGGGTGGGTCGCGGGTGGGTCGCGGGTGGGTCGCGTGCCGGGTCGCGGGTGGGTCGCGGGGTGGGTCGCGGGTGGGTCGCGGGTGGGTCTCGGGGTGGGTCGCGGGTGGGTCGCAGGGCGGGTCGCGGGTGGGACGACGACAACAACAAACAACAAAACAAACAACAAACAACAAACAACAAACAACAAACAACAAACATCAAACAACAAACAACAAACAACAAACAACAATAAACAATCAACAAACAACAAACAACAACAACAACAACAACAACAACAACAACAACAACAACAACACCAACACCACCACCAACAACAACAAGAATCCACATCGCGGACTTTCACTTCAGCCACGCACCCAGGGACAGTGAATGACCGTTCGGTTCAGCCCCCTCACTCTGATCATACCGGATTGCATGTCGGAATGCAAATCGAAAAGGCGTATCGAATTTCAGGTCAGAATGCAGATGCCATTGCAATTCATCGAATTGCAATTCGAAGTGCATCTCGGAATACGGAATTCGATCGCACGTCGAACATTGAGTTCTGAAGGCAAGTCGACATCCACATCGAAACTTCATTTCGGAATGGAAGTCAACATGCACCTCGACATGTACTTGGACATGCACATCGAACAGCATGTCGAATTACACAGCGAAATCAAGAGCACAATCAACATCGACGCCAAATCGACATGTATCGGACTGCATGTCGAAACGCAAAAACCGAAATGCGCATCAAAGCGCTAATCGAAATCCACATCGAAAGTGCACATATATACATCAAATTGCCATGCACATCGAACCGCAGATCGAAACGCAATACGGACTGTATATCTGAAGGCACTCGACATGAAAAACGGAAGGCAATTCGCAACCGAAATGCAAGTCGAAATGCACATCGACTTGTTAATGCAATTGCAATGAAAATTCAAATCGAACTTGGGAGAGTGGTCTATGAAGAATCCTTATTATCTCCAGTAATTGTTTGTCTCCCCGAGAGGTCCACCATGGCATCACTTGCGGCAGGTGCCATGTGACTCCCATCAAGGGGGACCGGTTCAAGTGCCTGGCTCAGTTCAGGGTCAGGGGTCACACAGGGAGCAGTCTAGAGCTAGGCCTCACAGCAGTTGGTGTACAGCCCGTGGGAGTAGGAAATTACCATGCTGGCAGGTGCTCTCAGGAACCCGTTGGCCGAGGATGTTGCCCAGCGCGCGCAAACAAAAATTCGCACTGGGGGATGTCCAGCTTGATCCCCTCAGTGGATCCTTGTGGGAGCGATGTTGACCAGGAGGTTCGCCGTTTCCCTTGTAATCGTGAAATGTTGTGTCATTGACGTTGCGTGTGAGTGTGGGCTGCTGGGAGCATCCATCCAGGCTGCGTTAAAGAAGGCTCCAGGAACGAAGTACAACGTCGCGAACTTCGGATAGAAGTTTACGCCAAGTGCCAGGGGAATCCGAGAGGTCAACATCGAAATCGGTGATCTAGTTGAGAAGGGGACCAACCTAACAGAGGGACAGGAATTGGAATGGTTGAATGAAGAGTTCGTATATACTGTTGTCGGTGATGATCAATGTTCATTTGAGAAGAATTTTGGACCAGGGTCATTATCCGAACGTAGCTCAAGACAGGTTCAGCAGCTAGAGAATTCTTGCCTGACTGAGCACTCGATGAGGTTTCGCAGCATTGCTCGCAGTGCAATTTCCCGAGGCCGGTGAGTTGCCAGAGCGCTCATTGCAGCCCGCTCGCCGCTGGCAGTGGGGCCTTCGCCATTGTCAATGACATGTAGATGAATGTCGCGCTGGAAACAATCCGGAGCAGGAGTCGGAACAGATCAGCTGTAATGGATGGGCATCCAGCGGGAGAAGACCCTGGAAGTCTCCGCCATGAAGTATCTCTCCTTTCAGGGGCATCCGCTGCCTCCTCCAGGGGAGCCCGCGGTGCTCGGAGTTGACCGCCAGACACCTGTCCGGGGAAAAGCATGGAACAAAGAAATGGCAGGACAGGACGAGGATAATCAGAGAGAGTCGAGTGCAATGTCAGTTAATGATGTATCACACGTGCAGGATTAAATCGTAAAGACCATG
>CAUYUJ010014770.1:119597-284597 GCA_963575745.1 Prorocentrum cordatum | reverse complement strand
GTGTGTGCGTGTGTTTGTGCGTGTGTGTATGGGGGAGAGAAAGAGAGCGATACAGATAGAGAGAAAGAGAGGGAGAGAGTGTGTGAGAGGAAGAGAGCGAGAGAGAGAGACACTGACATCATCTATAAGAGGGGCGCGGTGTGAGAAAGAGAGAGAGAGAGAGGGAGCGATAGAGAGAGAGAGAGAGCGAGCGAGAGAGGGAGAGGAAGAGAGAGAGAGAGAGAGAGCGAGAGACAGAGAGGGGCACCGATTTATACGTGTAGATGTACATATATATGTGTACACCTGAATGTTTACGTATATGAATACACATCTGTGTATATAGAGGGGGGAGAGAGGGAGAGAGAGAGAGAGAGAGAGAGAGAGTGAGAGAGAGAGGAAAAGTGAGAAAGAAAGGGAGAGTGTGAGAGTGAAATAATGAGAAAAAAGGAAGGCGAGAGAAAGAGAGAGAGAGAGAGATAGAGCACGCGAGAGAGAGAGAGACACAGAGAGAGATCGAGAGAGACAGGGAGCGAGAATAGGGAGGCATAGACAGAGAGGGAGAGAGAGAGAGAGAGAGACATACAGAAATGGTACATCGCCTGCAACATGCTTTGCGAACCCTCGTATTGACCGCACTGTCCAGGGAGAGGGCTTCCATCCACCGCACCGCTTCTTCGTCCAGAAGGTCGTGACCATGCCGCCGCCGCTAAGCGAGGACACCACTGGGGGCTCGGAAGGCCGGAGGAGGAGCGAGGAAGAGGTTGTCATGTATACCATTGGCTTGCCACTGCCGTACAAGGCCGCGCGCGGTCATCTTAGCCCGCTGGCGGACAACAAACGTCGGAATGGAAGGTAGAGAGGGCTGATTCTCAATCATGCCGTCAACCCCTATTGTACAACGAGAGCAGAAACTTCCGTGGATGTTGTGATACTGCCTGGGAACATGCAGGGTGCCCGTTGGCACGATTACCCTCTCGCGCATCATTCGTGCTGTAATTTCTGGATGCGTACCATAGGCAGAGGGGCACTTCGTTTTGGAAAGGCTACGTTGTTTCACCCAGCTCCCCCTAGGGCGGATTCCCTGCCTCCCTCTCTCTGTCTATTCCTCTCTTTTCCTCTGTTTATCTCTCTCTCTCTCTCCTGCTCTATCTTCTTGCCTCCCCTTCTCTCTCTATGTATATATATATATATATATGTCCCTCTCTCGCTCTCTCTCTCTCTCTCTCTTTCTCTCTCTCTCTCTCTCTCTTTCTGTCCCTCTCTCGCTCTCACTCTCTCTCTCTCTCACTCTCTCTCTCTCTCGCCATTACTGCTTGGCACCGACACGGAGCATTCCCACGGACTTGCTAGATGGGAGAGGGTTTTGCCATAGCAGTTAGGCGCATTCGTCCGGCTCTTCATTATTCTCGGTTAGCGGTCACGAGGACCGCGACAACAGAGACGCGACGGTTTCCCACCCGCAGTTGCGGATAAGAGTGAGGGGGCGGCGAAGACGTCGGCAGTCTGCGAGGCTCTGAAGAAGCCCGCCGCAGGCGCCGATTTTTTCGTTGAAGCAGTGTGGGTGGGTCGCGGGGTGGGTCCTGGGTGGACCGCGGATGGGTCCCGGGTGGGTCGCGGACGGGTCGCGGGGTGGGTCGCGGTTGGGTCGCGATGTAGGTCGCGGGAGGGTCGCGGGAGGGTCGCGGGTGGGTCGCGGGTGGGTCGCGGGCCGGGTCGCGGGTGGGTCGCGGGCCGGGTCGCGGGCCGGGTCGCGGGGGGACGACGACAACATCAACAACAACAATTCCACCAGCAGCAACAACAACACCACCAACACCAGCAACAACACCAACAACAACAACAACAATCCGCACCGCAGAACCTCACTTCAGCCACGCGCCCAGGGACAGTGAACGACCGTTCGGCCCCCTCACTCTGAATATGTGCGACGCTCGTATCAGGATTGGCTATGCGGGAGCCGCTCCACGGGACAGCTGGCATCATGCCGTCCATGATGCCTCAGGGCATGCGCAAGATGACGGGTGAGGGGCAGAGCAGCACCTGCACAGGAGGGAAGTGAGCAGGGAACATGGGACAGGGAGGAGGGATGGAAGGGGGTAAGGGTCGAGGGGCGGTGGCAGGAGTATCTGCGGAAGAGGAGCAGCATCATCAGCCGAAGAAGCATTGCAGTGGCAGCGGCAGCAGCAGGTCGCTTCCCCTCACCAGCCAGCGGCTGTGCCATAGGAGCCACAGCCCGCGCCGCTGCCAGACGCCCCGGCACTGAGCTCGTCGGTGGGCGTCCCGCGAATCTCCATTCCCTGCTAGCAGCTGCATGTGTTTCTCTTGTTATTAATGCTGCTGCTACTGTGGTCATTGTTGCGTCTGCTCTGACTGTTGGGATCCGGATAGCTGAGCATTCACTGTTAGTACCCCGTGCTGTGCTCACAATCCGTTTGCCGATTGAAGTGTGTCGCTCGATGCTCCCATCTTGGTTTCTCTCAACGCTATGCTCGAGCATCATGTTGAGTCGGTCGGCTCGGTCTACATCAACAGCGGCTCTCGCCTGAGACTCCCTGGGGAGTTACGATAAGATGCCTCCAGACTCTGGACTCCTGAGACTCTCTGGAGTCCAGAGGCTTCAGGACGCCTTACTTCATGCCTCACATCTAGATGGTGGCTTCCAACGATACTTTGATGCATTGGGCTTCGTGTGGGTCCGCCTTGCGCCCGAAAAAGTTTGGCGCATCGCTTCAGTCAACATATCGTCCTTTTCTTTTCTCCGCCTTTCCTTACCTCGCTTTCGCATCGTAGCAGCGTTGACAGCAGTATGGCATCTACCGTCCGCAGTCAGGTCATGCTGCGGAGTTCATAGCTCCCTGTTGTGGCCATGGAGCTTTCGTCTCTCCATGCGTGACATTGAGTTGCTAATACTTGCTCGGCACCTTACTTCAATCCGTATTCGATCCTGCCTTGCTTCATCTTGACCTGTTACGGACACATGGGTCAAAGAGGCAAGCATCAGCCAGTCCAGTGTGTTGATGGATGCGGATGATATGGAACAGTACGAGCGGAAGCTGCTCGCGATGCACAACGAGTCGGATTCCCTTATTCAATGGGTCCACGAAGTGCGTGGCACAATTGCAATGTGTTTCCGGGGTGCGGTATGCGCACTTCTCTAGGTTTTCAGAGTGATTGTTGTCAACAGTGGAGGTATCCAAACTGACAATCGCCATCCATCACCCATGACTCAAGGTGTTTTCTTCTGTCGTGCACTTCGGCAAAGCTGCACGTCACCTTAACTGTTTGCACACGGGCTTCTCTCTCGAGTGCGAGGTGTTGCACGAGCGGGTTCATCAGCAGCTTCAGCGAAGACTCCTTCGGATGTTCCGTTTGTTGTGCGAGTATTGGTTTCTCACGCGATGCTCGTGCCTGCTCGGTGGACTCTGGGTGCCTACAGATGCCGCTCAGGGCGAAAGCGTGAAGGCTGATGGCCAACGAAGGGGGATGCGCTCTTCGGATGTTGCCGCACGACGGCGCGCCACTTGCACACATCCGATGATGGCGGCAGTTCTTGGCATTATTCTGAAGGCCAGGTGGCGGGGCTTTGTGAAGTGCGCTTGCTAATGTGTGCCCAAGAAGGGCGAGCATGGAGCGCGCTGGGGAGGGTTCTTCCTTGCGTCTGCTCCAGAACATGTCAGAAATCCATGGCACCACTTGAACACTTCTGAAAATATGCACTCGATGCAAGCCCCCACTAACATTCAAAACACCTTCTTCTCGTCCTTTCTCCTTCTCCTCCCTCCCTGCCGGTCCTTCGCGGCGTCCAGGTCACCGCGCTGCCTGCCGCCATGTTCGCCGGCGGCCAGGAGACACCGACTGGAACGTTGAGCCACACCCCCAAGCGCCCTGCCTCGTTCGAGGCTCTGTTGTCATGTGGCCGCCGCAGGAAAGATGTCAGGATTTCCTCGTTACTCGCGTGAACCAGCCCAACTTCCCCGCCTCGGGCGCCCTCCTTCGTGAGGGGCGAGCCCCGACCAACGAAGCCAGATAGTTCCCCAACAACGTCCCGCTTTCTAGGATTCTTGTAGAGCAGACGAAGAATCCAGAACCTCTCCCAGGATGTCCCAATGGCTGCGTGAGCACTCCCGGCCCGTTGCCGTCATCTTCGTCTTATCGAGTAGGCGGTCTCTTGGATTCTTGGGCGGCCATGCCACGACATGTCCAAAGCCAGTCCAACACACTTGCTGTGCATTCTTCCTTGTTGAATCGATCTAGTACTTCAAGAATAGCAGGTGCTTGGCCGTCATACATGATACCAACATGTGCTCCCAAGTCAGGAGCTCCTCAGTTCCTGTAGCCACTTTCGCTTAAGCCATGTGGTTTCAAGCCAGTTTAGACCAAACGTGTTGTTAGATTTGTTTCCTGGAGAGCTCCACGTGCTTGCAGACCCCGCGCCGGCAGCTGCACCCATCTTGCGTGTTCCTTAGGCAAGGCATAATGTAAAACATCATGCGCCCATACGTACGTATGTGTGGACTTGTGTGGTATTGTAGTGGCCTCCGGCCAGTGCCGCCGATCCGGGGCGCTCCTGATGTTATCGAGAATGGGCGGTGAAGACAACGGACGACCAACGGTCGACGAGCGGTGTAATGATGACGACGACCGACGACCGGGGTAATGACGACGATTGACGACGACGATGACGACGACGGTGATAACGACGACAACGACGAACACGAACACGAACACGACGACGACGACGACGGAGACCACGACCACGACCACGACTCGTGTCCGAGCACTACCACGTCATACCATGAATCTCCGACATGGCAGCACGCGAGTGAGCGCCTCTTGGGGCCTCTGGGCTCTTGGGGGCTTCTGGGGGGCCTTCGGAGCCTTTCGGGGGCTTCTTGGGGTTCTCTTGGGGGCCTCTTGAAAATCTCTTGGGGGCCTCGGGGGGCCTCTTGGGGAGTTTCTCGGGGAGGAGGACTGGAAGGGTCAGTTCGGGTTCATCCTCTTAACGCCACTGGGGGGCCTCTCGAGGTTGTCTTGGAGGCTCCCTGGGCTATCGTGGTGCCGTGTTGGGCCGTGCTGGCTCCTCCTCGGGGCCTCTTGGGATGTCTTGCGACGATCTCGGGGGCCTCTTGGACCGCCATCGGCGCTTTGAAGACCGAAATGGCGTTAATCTCAAATGTAACAACAACCGAAAGGATTTTGACGATTTTGCCCGCCTGAGGCTT
The DNA here is from genome assembly GCA_963575745.1 of Prorocentrum cordatum. NCBI lineage: Eukaryota > Dinophyceae > Prorocentrales > Prorocentraceae > Prorocentrum > Prorocentrum cordatum. Next base: position 279,393 of record CAUYUJ010014770.1, on the reverse strand, counting down.
TCTTGGAGGTCCTCTTGGGGCACTATGAAGTCGCCTTGGAGGCCTCTTGGGCCGTCTTCAGGCCATCTTGGGCGTCCTGGAGCGCTCTTTGGCCGTTTTGTGGTCCTCCCAGACTGTCTTGGTGGCCTCCTGGATCTCTTTTGGCCCGTCTTGGGGCGGTTTGGGGTTCCCGGGGGTGGGGGGGAAGACGACGTGGACTCCATGACCTCCTCCTCCCCCCCCCCCATCCATCGGCAGAGCCATCCCAGCGCCCTCCCCAGCATAGCTGAAGCTGAGGCTGTATGTAGCTTCTTGGAAGTCACACGCCGGATCGGCATTTTTTGAGGAACAAATGAGAACAATATTTCTTATCATTATTATTAATATAGTAATAATAATACTAATAATAATACTAATAATAATAATAATAATAATAATGATATTAATAATAATAACAATAATAATAATATACTGATAATAATACTAATAATAATAATAATAATAATAATAATAATAATAATAATAATAATAATAACGAGATCGGTGTTTGGTCCTGAGTGTTTTTTGACGGTCCAGGGGCAGATTGGGCCCTCTGGGGCCGTCTTGGACGCGCCTTGGGCTGTCTTGGGGCCCTCTTGGGCTGTCATGGGGGCCTCTTGGTCATGTCTTGGGCCGTTTGGGGGCGGTCTTGGAGACCAGTAGGGCCGCCTTGGAGCGGCGGAACACCGGAAAGGAAAGAAAGCCGACACTTTTTAACCACCCAATGAAAATTGTTCACGTTTCGCGAATCCCCACCAGCCCTGACTTGCACGGCGTTCGGCTCCTCTTCGCGCGCCCGCGTACCAAAATAATCCCCACCAGCAGCCCCTCCTAACTCTAAAGCAAGCAGAGGGACGTAAGGAGCGGAAGCGAGCGTGTGCCCGCGGCCGCGCCGGCTCAAGCGGCCGGCCGCCCAAATATGATTGTGCCTCATCGCGAGGCACACAATTGCTATCGAGACCCAAAGGATCTTCTTATTGCTTAAGATGGCACATCCTCTCCTACTGGGACTATCGCTACTACGGTACAGCAGAGCTGGAACTTGGCTTCGCTTAAGGCGAAGCTGCTGGCTGGGCCTCCCAGCCCCCTTCAAACTTGGTAGCAGAGCTGGCCTATGGTGGTCAGCTCTTGCTCTACTCCTCACCATCTACGGCACTATCTGGTGGACTACGGACATGGTGGAACATCAAGGTGCAGTGGGTTTGCGCGGCGGAATGTATGTAGCTACGCATTATCGCAAGGACACTTGCGGCGATACCTCTGCTCATCCGACTACATCCGACCGCGACCTACGAGGTCACTGGATTTGTATTGCTATCCTTGGGCTCACATGGGTCGCTATCGGGTGTGCGGTAGGACATATGCGTGGCGGAGACGACACAAGAACGACCGGCCCACACTGGGACCCAGCCGGTCAAGTACCTTTTGGCGAATTCGTCCGCGAAGTACATGCCTGGATCAACGTGACCACAGGCACTATGACGCCCTCCCAGCAGGCTGCAGTTCTGCAGCGAGGTTTGGGAGGTCTCGCACGGACCATAGCCATGAGAGTTCTTCCAGCAGTTATTAGCTTTGGCGTCAACATAGGTGGTCGCCACACCGACGGCGTCACCTACATTATGTTCTTCTTAAGCACGAAGTTCGAGAATTTAGAAGAAAAGCGCCAACTCAACTCTGGCACCGCTCTCATTGACTTCCGAGTCCATGCGGGGGAACGCATCGATCAGACGTTAGCACGTTTTGAAATTGCCCGCTATGAAGCTGAAGTGGCCGGCCTCAGTATCCCCAACTCTCAAATTTTAGCAGCGATTTTCTTTAGAGCTCTTGGAGTGGGGACATCGCGTGCACAACGACTCCTGCAGCCTCTAAACCACCACATGCCGAGAGGCCAACAACAAATTGACGTTCTACTCGAACGCATGAGGTCATATGTTCATATTGCTGAGAGAACCCGGGCAATATTGGTGGTATTTTCAGTCGCGGTCACCGAGCCGAGACCTTTCACGTGGAGGCTAACGCAGGGCAGCCTGCTAACAACGTCTGGAATGATGATCCACAGCCAATTGAGACCGCTACACTGTTGGTTCAGAATGGTGGAGCGGCCTCGGGGTCGCAAGACTCCTGGGCCAGGCTTCGGGGGCCGCCTGACGCGGCGTCCCCCATGCAAGCCATGGCCCTAATGGGCTCAGCGGGGCAACCTGCCGAGTCCGACTTCGACTCCGGCACTGATGCCGATACGTCTTCGGACGATGAAGCCACAGCCTTCGATGACTTGGATATGCTTACATACCTCGCGGAAGAGCAACTTGCTTCGGAACCATTTGCCGATTCGGCGCTCAACAAATGATATCATAATGTCAGCAGGCCGTGACGGCATATTTTTCTCGACCCATATCGTTCAGCTCATAGGTCTTCTGCCCAGCGAATATTGCAGGTGCAATAGTGTGGGGCACATGGACCAATCCCTTGTATCTGCGGGATAACAATCAGCCGTATCCAATTGGTAATATTTCTATCGAAGGAATGCACGACTATCGAAATGACGCATCAACTTCGAAAGATTGGTTCATCCCAAAGACCCCCATACATATTGAAGTGTCCAGAACCGGCACCCATCCAGGAAGTCGAGTTCTCAACCGCGAAATTGATGCAGGACATGTATCAAGCGGGGGCACCTGCAGGGAGATCTGATGGATCTTGGATGCAGGCCTAAGTGCGGACGTGACAGGTATTACTTCAAATGGCATCACCCCCGCCGACATGCTATGCGCCTACGATCCGTGGCGTGCTCTTGTGCAACAGCTGCCAGTACCTGCAGGGCAACCTGCGTCATTTGCACCGATGACCAGAACCTCAACCATTTGGTACTCCACAGAGTGCTGGGAGCACCAATAGCCTACAGGCGAGGCTCCAAAGCATTCGGATGGACCCGCAGCTGTACCAGGCTTTACAGGCGACATCGCAATTTGCATCGCCGCGTCCACATGCGGGGCAACCTGCTTTTCCTGATCGCCATGCTACACAGAGGACCGAGAGTTTGGCTTGTCAGCAAGACTGGCTGCATCGGCAGATGCGTGAAGCCGCGCAGAGCACGCGTAGGGGCGGCATCGACCTCCCAGACGCCAACTGGACGTCGCCTCGGGAGCATGTTCCAGATCCAAATCCATCACCGGACAACCCCAATCGGTTTGGTTACGTGCCAGCATATTTCTGTCATCTGACATGCGATCCGACAGCTGCAGAACGCCCCGCAGCAGCGCCAGTGGGACGCAGCCGGAAAATCCGTATGTACGGGCGACGGCCGACGACTTCTACCCGTCTCAGTTGACGCGCGGCTCGGGTTGCACGTCAGGTATGCCAGGTTAGATTCCTCACTGTGGATATTCGGCCGCCCCTATGGACCCTGATGTGCAGCAACAGGCCCCAGGCCTAGTAGCGCCATCATCCATGGGGGAGCTGCGCCCAGAGATCCTGGCCACCCACGAGGCGCAGCAGGCCAACATGGCGATGCAATCTGCCCGCCAGCGTCGCAACCAGGAGCGTCAGGCCGACGGGGTGCTGAGACGTGCGGGGCAACCTGCTAGCTACCGACGGTTCCACCAATTCGATATGAAGCTGGTGAAACCACTCTGGAGCGCCAGACGCGTATCAGGCCATCGGCAACACCGCCCATCATCAGCGACGGTGGCTTAAACAAGTGTGCCATATGCTTGGACCATTTCATGCACCACGACAAAGTCTGGAGGCATCCATGTGGCCACGTATTTCACGCGCAGTGCTGGGGCCGAGTTGCACGTGCTCATGTGGATAGACAGTTGGCTGGTAATATGGAAGGTTCCGCAACTGAGGCACTCTGCGCCATGTGCAGGGGATTGGCTTAACCACAGCTGAGTTCCACTACGCCCTCGCTGGAGATCAGGATCCACTGGATCGCCATGGAGATATACTCCGAGGGGCGAACGAACTCGGGACCTTCGCGAAGAGCTTAACCGCGCCACGGCGGTGACGATGAACAATGCGGCACCCCCGACAACGACGCCAGCGGGGCAACCTGCATCATCAGCCAACGCGGGGCAAGCGACGGAGGCCACCACGCCTGCAGGGGCACCTGCTGTGGACGCGCCCATGCCACTGATAGCAAAGACCGCTAACAATGCAGGAGCACCTGCTGCAGCCGCACCTCCTGCCGCGCCGGTCAATGACACGTGGTTGAGGCGCATGGAGAGGGCCTCTGATTGGAGCGCTCAGTGGCTTGAGTCTCCACATACCTACATGCCATATGGGCGAGACATAAGTCCACGCAACCAGCGTGGGACAGAGAGCCCAGTGAGCGCGCGTAGCGGCACCAGTGCGATATCCGAACGCGACCTGCTGCACACTGTGTTAATGGTAAACGCAGATGGTCAGACGGGAATGCGCGCTGACAAGAATCTACATCTGCATCGCGCCCATATACATATGACGAATATCATGCGGCCTGGATCTTCGAAAAGAACCCCACTACGGGAGAAGACGCCAGTGGATATATAAACGTCTTTACATCTCTGTCACGAAACGACTGGGTGTTGGAGCAGAGGCGCCGCAGGGGCATGCACGGTGCGACATTGGTTGAAGTGCCAGGACTATTTGGAGAACGCCATGAATTGGTTTTGTCAGCAAACAGTGGAACCCTGGTGAATGGTACGCTGACAATTCTTCTGGATATTGGCAGCAATTTCGACATTATTGGTCTAAAGACGGCACAGACCTTCGAACGGGTATTCCGTTCCCGCGGACACGCCATCAGGAGACTGAACCTGACGAAGAGGCCTTGCGCGTCCGGAGTGGGGCATGGCGCCGCGATATGCGACAAATCCCTGCGCTGCAAGATTGCGCGCATAGAAAGGGGAGATCCGGCGGGGGCACCTGCTGCGCCGAGACTCGATACCTACTCAGCTAATTTAACTGAGGGTTCAGGGGGGAACCTCCCTGGTATTCTGGGTCTGAGGAGTATGTCTAGCATGAGGACTATCCTGATCCTGGAGCAGGGGCGCGAGAAGATGATCATCCCTGGCTCTGAGATGTACAAGCTTCTACTTCGAAAGGTGCCAGAGCGCTTGATTTGATGAAAAATCCTTTTGGGCATTTGGCACTTAAGGTCGACGAGTACTGGACCGCGACTGAAGATAAAGGGTCGGTGTCGCTTACTACGACGGCCAGTCCTCAATGCGAGGATGATCCGTTGCTCGTCAAGGAAACATCTGATCCAGAGCCAGCCGCGGGGACACCTGCCATGAGTGACGCCCGTACATATATGATGTCACGGGATCCCAAGGGCATCAGCGCTTCCATCAACGAGGAGACGTTCGCTTTCACGATCCAGTCTTTGGTGAGGAACGCCCTGAAGACCTGGCATCGCAGGAATACGTGCTTCGGGACAAACCCTACCTCGGTCGACAAGGACTTCGCCTTGCACAATTTGCAGGCGAAGGTAGATCAGGCCCTTTACGAGGAGGGCACAGAGTGGACGTCGCCCGATGCACAGGCAGGGACACCAGCGGAAGGGGATGATGCCGCTGCGAAGTTTGACATTTTCACTTCGAGCAGCGGCTCTGCAGCGCAGCATGGCACAGGCATTTGGACGCCCCCATCGCCGAACGAGCGACGGGGGCAGGCGCGTGCCACGGCCACCCGCGCTTGCTCAGACAGGCCTAACACTCAGGTGCTGTCATCGAGGGCGGGGAAACCTGCATTCTTTCCCAGGCGCCGGCTGTGCGCGCCAGGGGCAGTGGCAAGCCCGGCTGCGCGGCTGCCACGGGCAGCAGTGGGCCCGGCTGCGTGGCCGCTGCAGAAAAAGAGTGCTTCTCGCATCATTGTCATTCTCGTGCATTTGTTATTGAGGATGCACAGACAGCTTTCGCTGAACTCCGAGCCCGTGGTTACATGTGTGACCGTAGTACACATACAGAGGTCATGACTTCCACTGGTACACAGCATTTGGGTGCTTTACTCTCGGGTGACTACCAAGTGTTATGGGTGCCAGCACCTGCCAGTTGGCATGTGCGATTGCCCGGCAAGCGGGCAGGGCCACACTATCAACGCATCCAGAGCTTGATGACCAAGGCTCGGGCTCTACGCATGACTATCGTGATTGTGGGACCACCAGGATATTTCTGGAAACCAGGTCCCATACGATACGCCATTGAAGATCTTGACTTGCAGGTCATGCGTATGCGATTATGCCACTTTGGCCTCGCGTACGACCGTTCAAATACGTTGCCTAGCGGATCATATCTGCAAGTGGCAACTACCTGCACGCGCACCCCGACTAACTTGCGGCGGTGCACGTGCAAAACAGCAGGGACACCTGCACGACCTACTGAGCATGTCCTGGACTGGTATGGGCAAGGGGCTCAGACGGCCGAGTGGCGTAACAAGACGCTGGCTATCATGCCAGCAAGACTGATTGATCATATGGTTTACACAAGCCGCACAGAAAACACACAAGGTCTGTACATCTTAGTCTCCACAATCGAGTGGATAAAGGAGCTCGAACTTACGTTCAGTCCCCGAAGAATGGCCCTTAGTGGGACCATGTTGTCAGACGGGTAACAACGAACCTGGACGACAACACGACCATGCAAGACATCAAGATCCAGGGCCAGCCTATCGGGTACAACTACAATGCGCCGTTAGCGAATGGTGTCGCCAACATCCGTACCCGACTTTACTGGGAGCAGCCTGAACCAGCTCTCCTCGGACACGGCAGCCCCCGTCCACGCCCAAGGCGAGCTGTGATCGTCGTTGGCGATCGTCTCCCTCCCCCGTCGATTGAGCGCGGCCGCGCGCTCCCCTCTATTCTCGAATTTCCTACACTCGGTTCACCTGAGACTGAGCGACAGACAGCGCCACCGACCGATGCCCGAATCAAACGAAAAGAAAAACAGAAAGCAGACAAAGGAGCGGGCATCAAACCACGCAAGACACCCAAGACAGTCGAAGCAGGCAACGACGACTGCGGGGACGACCTGAAAGGACTCGGACGTAGTGCATACTACACCGACGTACCTCTCCACTCCGACAGGGAAAGCGATGATGAAGAGGAAAGTTTCATCACATTACTTGCGGGGCTACCTGCTGAATCCTACGCATATGTGTTCCCCATAATCCCCACCGTGTGCTATGGGCGTCACAACAGGGTGGATATGCTGGAATTGCATGGAGGAAGTGGAGGCATCTCGCAGCTAGCATTCAGCCGAGGTTTGTCCTCAGGGGGGAACCTCGGCAAACGTTCCTTTGTTGACCTTGGAAACAAGGATGCCCAGGATGCAGTGGTGCATTATCTAGACGTTTTTTATATATTCTTTTTTTTTTTTTAAAAAAAAAAAAAAAATCGTTATATTACAACCAAGCTGCATAACGACAGGACGACCTTCCTATTTCAACGCTCAGGTTATTTACGGTACTTGGTATGCACACCACTAATAGGATCTGCCGCATATCAATTTCTGTGGAAAGGGGGCTACACGCCAGAACGAGCTTCGACGATTCTATTTACGAGAACAACCAGTGGGTAGATGGGTGGATTAGGTACCACCATGGACTCTACATTGGGCAAAAGCAAGGGCACTTGCAAGGTGAATATGGACCAATGTACTACTGGTTTACGCGAATCCCATGGGCTACTGATACGAAAGCCGACTGAGATCACGGCCAACCACCGCCTTTTACTTACCCCTCTCGAACGAAAGCGATGTGCTGGCCATCATCCAACTGCGTCGGTATGTAACAGAGAATTGTCCATGGCTGCACATTTCACTCCAAAGGTGCAGTCGCTCTTTGTCGATCCTGTTCAGATCGCACACGATCTCTTCTAGGTAAACCGCGATCCCTTCCATGGTCACCCTTATTCGTCCACCGTGTCAGTTACCAACGTTGAGGGGATATGACTTGGACGACCCGAGTCTCCCTCGGCAACCCGATGGCTCGATCGCGAGACCACCCTCGGGGGGGCTCGGGTGTCCCGCATGCGCGGATAATGTTGACATGCGTTCTCCCTCATGGCGGAACTCCTAGGCATTGCAGGTGGCGCGATATGGGCGACTACCATTGGGAATGTCCGAGCTGCAGGAACTACGGCAATAACAAGCCTGGACACGTACTAACACTTGGCAAATGCAAGTTTGCCAAACCTTGGAAGCTGCCCGACAATCATGGGCAGGCACCGCCGGTTCCTGCCGAACCGGCAGCAGGACCTGCACCACGGGCCCCTGCTGAACCAGCAGCACCACCACCCGAAGCGTCAGCCGCATCACCATTTACGCGGCTAAGAGCACCAAGACCCGGCTCTAGAGCTGGACCCATTGCGGGCGCAAGCAGTCACGATATCACCGCGGGCAGACATGCTGCTGAACCTGCTGCAGGGCAACCTGCCTCGAGCGGAGCTGGTAGTTCGGATGGCCATCTCCGACTGCTACAGGTTAGAGTCAGACGTGGCCGACAGCAAGGTGGGCAAGCACCTCCTCCGCCACCAGCGGGTAACCCTGCTGCGCGACCACGACTTCCAGACTGGCCGCGGTTCGACGTACAAATCAGTTTACAAAATATACGAAGCCTTGACCCAAGCGTGGTAACACGCGAGTTGCGGAAGCTACACTTGCGCTGGTTCCATGGGGAATAGCCTAAGATGATATACATCTTAAGTAAGATTGGTCTGGATAGCGTCAGACTCAACCTGATTAAAGGCGTCTGCGACGCATGTCGGGGGCGCAGAGCTTGGGGCAAGCCTGGGCGTACTTCGAGGTTCCCCTACTTTCACAATAAGGGCTTTCCTATCGGCGGAGGAACATAATTCGGCCAGGGCGCCGACAAAACATACAAATACATAAAATATAAGTATACAGCAATTTCAAATAGCATACACAACGCTCATGCGTCATAACCACAGCATATCATATACAGGGAACGAACACGTCCAGCAACGATATCACGGACACTTCCGTATATATACACATATACATTTAAATATTTCTATGGCCATTCATGTATATGTTCATACGTACACTGTAGGCCATGTAGTTGTTCAGTCCCAAGGACCGAGGACAGAAGACTACAAGGGCTGTCAGGGCACTCCAACGCGTGCCTCGGGGGCACGGTGGCGGATGTTCCACCCTTGATACCTCGCCCCCCCCTCCCTCCCTTCCGCCGCGTTCCCCCCCCCTGCCCCCATCCCCCCCCCCCTCCTCCTCCCCCCCCCCTTTTCCCCCCCCCCATCCTTCCTTCTTGTTGTATGCGCGCCCGCGCCCCCTCCCTCCTCCTTCCCCCCCCTCCCCCCCCCCCCCCCCCCTCACCCTTCCATTTGTCCCCCCCCCCCTCCCCCCCCCCCGCGCCCCCCCCCCCCCCCCCCTTCTTTATTTTCATCTTCCTTCTCCCTCGCCTTCCCCCCTTCGGAGGGCCATTAGGCCCAATGTCCATTTTGGACTTGGCCTCAGGAGGCTTCTCTGCCTTTTCCCCTGCGCGGAGGGAGAAGGCCGCCTCCGGGCGGCGCCGTCGCCCGCGGCGCCGTCGCCGACGGCGCAATCGCGCGCGGCGCCCGCCTGCCGCGCCCAGCGGCTCGGCCGCAGTGGGCTGTCGAGGGGCTCGGCGGTCTCGGCGGCCCGCCGCGCTTGCCGCGGCGCCGGCGCCGCGCCGGCGCCTTCGCGGGCGCTCGCCCCACGGCGCGGCTGCGACTCGCCCGCGCAGCCCGCTCCAGGCCCCTGCTGCTCTTCCTCATCGCCTTATTTTCTCTTCCTCCTCCTCGCCCTCCTACGTGCTTCTGTTTGTCCGCCTGCTCCTCCTCCTCCTCCTCCTCCCCCCCCAGCCCCCCCCCCCCCCCTCCTGCCCCTCCTCCTCCTCCTCATCCTCTTCCTCCCCTCCCCCTCCCCCCCCCCTCGCCTTCCAGCGCCCGGCGCCCCTCCGTTTCCCTGCGCCCCGCCGCGGGCCCACGGCCAGCAAGCGCGGCGTCGACGCCTTCGCGGCCAAGCGCGGCAGCTCCGCCGAGGCGACGAGGCGGCGCTGAAGGGCGCCTCCAAACGGCCCGATTGGGGCGGCGAGGCGCTTGGGAAGACGGGCGGGGACCGCGACGGGGGCAACGGGGGATCCGAGAGGGGGCCAGCAAGGGAGGGGGGCGGCGGAGGATGAGGAGTCGACGGAGCAGGAGGAGGAGGAGGAGGAAGAAGAGGGGGGGGGGCAAGAGGAGAAGGAGCAGGGGAAGGAGGAGGAACGCCCGGGTTCTTGTAGGACTTGGAGAAGGAGGAGGCGGACGATGAGGAGGGCGAGGAGGAGGCAGGGGGGGGGGGGGGGAGGAGGAAGAGGAGGGCGAGCAGGGCGGTTTCCCAGGCATGGGGCGCCCGGGCGCTGCAGAGGCTCACGCGCCGCAACATCGGCGGGCGCGGCGGGCGACGGAAGGGGCGCTCGACCAACCGGAACGCGTTGAGCCACGCTACGAGGGAGACAGACATGGCGCCCGCGTCCGCCCAGCCCCACCAGGATATCACCCTCGCTCCTGACTCCTTTTCGCTCCTCCTCGTTTCTGAGCCCCCTTCTGCTCGACTTGTTCCTCGTCCCACCTCATTCTCCCCTCCCTCTCCCCTCTCTAGTCTGCCCGTCATTCTACGCTGTCCTCATCCTCCTCATCGCTGCTCTTCCCCTCTCCATCTCCTCTTCGCCATCCTTATCCTACTCCTTCTTCATTCTCGCCCTCGCCAGTGCACCCCCCTATCAGTTGCCCCCCCCCCCCCCCCCCCCCCCCCTCATCCGCCCCCCTTTACCCCCATCTTCCCACGGTTTTGCTCTCATTCTATTTCCCTTATCCTGCCCTTGCTTTCTCTTCCTTCTCGACAACATCGCCATGCTGTCGGGCCCCCCCGACCCCCCAGCCCCCCCCCCCGCCAGGACTCGATGGGGTCCGCGGTCGCCCGGCTGATCGCCGATCGAGCCGGCGGCGGCGCCTGCGTTTTCATCGGCCGCCATCGCGACGGCAGCGGATGCGGGAGAGGGGATGAGGGATGGGGCAGAGAAGGGATGACGGACGAGGGTGGATTAGCGATGAGGGTTGAGGGGCGGGGTCAGAAATAGAGGGGGGCGGGGCGCGGCAAGGGGGGGCTTCCTATCGCCCCCCTTTGCCACCTCCCCCTTCTCCACCCCTCCTCCCCCACCTCCTGCTTCTCCGCGCAGTCGTTCCCTTTGTCTTTTTCACTCCGCCTCGCTCCGCGTCGCCCGCCTCGCCCCGCCTCTCTCTGCCTCGCCCCGCATGTTTCCGTCTCGCTCCTCGCGCTCGTTTCTCCTCGCTTCGCCTCGCTCGACCTCGCTCTACCTCGCGCTCCTCGCTCCTCGTCGCCCCCCCCCTTCCTGCTTGCTGCTCACTTCTTCTCGATCCTTGCCCGTCGCCCCCCCCGCTCCTAAATCTGCAATCGCGCGTCTTCCCCCGCGCTCGTCGCTCGTCCACGCCCCTCCCGCGCCGCCCTCTCAGGCGCCCCTGTCCGCCTCGCTTTCGGCGCCATGCAGCGCGTCCTGGAGCCCTTGGCGCGCCACCCACGCGGCTCCGCCGCGCCCGGGGCCCCCGGCAACGGCGACGACGACGGCGACTGCGACGACGACGACGACGAGGGCGCTGACGACGACGACGACGTCGACGACGACGACGGCGACGGCGGCGGCGGCGGCGGCGCGAAAGACGACGAGGACGACGACGGCGGCGGCGACGACGACGACGACGACAACGGCGACGACGACGACGACGACGGCGCAGCGGCGGTGGAGGTGGAGACGGCGACGGACGCATGCATCGCGGGGTCTCTGCACGTCAGGGCGCGCGGGTTCTGCGACGCAGGGCGGGCGCTGGCGGCCATGGCCACTGCAGGAGATGCGCGACGAGGGCCATTTCTGCAGAAAGGCGCCTGGCGCGGGCGCCATGGATGCCTTCGCGCAAGCTGCCCAGCGGGGGATTGGGAAGTCGTCGTCGTCGCCGCCGCTGCCGTTTTTGCAGTCGTCGTCTTCGTCGCCGTCGTCGTCGTCGTCGTCGTCGAGCGGGGCGGGGGTGGGGGGGGGAACAGGAGGAGGGCGAGGGTGGGGGGCGGAGTCCTGGCTGCGGACCCCCGCGCGCTGGACCGCGAGGGGGCCGTCTTCGGCGGGAAGGTGCTCGTCAGGCCCGTCCTCCTGGAATGCGGCGCTGCTTCGCGCGTCAACCCGGCGTTGGAGGACGCCCATCCGAGTCTGACCATGACGAAGGCGAGCCCGGGCCTGAGCCGACGAGGAGGAGAGGGGGGGGCAGGGGGAGGGGGCGGAGGAGCAGGAGGAGGAGGAGGAACAGGAGCAGGATGAGGCGGAGGAGGAGGAGGATGAGGGAGGGCCAGGGGGTGCCCTGGCCACCGCGGATGGATCCGCCGACGGCGGCGACGACAGACAACGACTGACGACGACAGACGACGACGACAGACGATGACGACGACAGACGACGACGACGACAGACGACGACGACAGACGACGACAGACGACGACGACGACAGACGACGACGACGAGAGACGACGACGACGACGACGAGAGACAACGACGACGACGACGAGAGACGACGACGACGAGAGACGACGAAGACAGACGACGACGACTGACGACGACGATGACCACGCGCAGGCGATCGAGATGGCAAGCAGAACGAAGTTCGTCACATGGTCGGAGAACCCCGACAACTGCAAGCCGAACAGGCGGAAGAGTTTGTTCACCATCGAGATTCTTGCGGGCGCGCCGAACGTCCCAGTCTCGCCGCTGCCCGGGCGCGTCGCGCACGCGCGCGCGCCATGCACGGGCGGCGCAGCCGGTGCAGAATGGGGGGTGGCAGGAATGGCTTACGTTTGCGAAGGTCCTTGGAGGTGGCGTCGCGTCGGGATGCCTTTCAGCTGCTGCGCCTCGTCGAGAGCTGCCCCTGGGGGTGCCCGAGTTTTCCTGCGAGCAGGTGCCCGATCGGATGGGGCGTCGGGAGCTGGGTCGGATCGGCCCGGGCATTGAGCCGGGCAGGACTGATAGGTCAGAGAGGTGGGATTGATAGGTGAGCATGGTGTCGAAGTAAACCCGCGCCCCCCCGAGGCTGTTGGTTGCCCTGGCGGACGAGTCCAAGCTGATCGGGGGCGCGCGCGCGCGGTGGCGTTCGCCCTCGGCGGCTCGACTCGCAGGGGCGCGTTCCAGCGGGGCCTCCAGCGACTGCTCGACGAGCGCCTGGAGTTCGAGCAGAAGCTGGGGCCGCTGGCCTCGTGGGGATCCCGCGCGAAGACGTTGCTCGACCACTCGCTGGGGCGCGCGGCTTGGATTCGTGGCCGTCTGGATTCTCTGGGCACGCGCGCGAGCCCGAAGCCCCCGCGCAACGAGCGCGTAGGCCAGGGCGGCCGGGGGGGGGGCGAAGGAGTGGCGGAGGCGATGAGGAAGCCCGAGATGGGGGCTGGCATGGGAGGAGAATGAGTAGCTTGAGAGGATTTGCTGACGCTTCGCGAATCCCCGCCAGCCCATCCAGAAACGATGCACAGAGAAATTGCCTCGATCAAGGAAGTGGGCAGCACGCAGAGGCAGCCATTATTGGACATCTTACGATATCTTGAGTCATCTGGGAGGTCATCTTGGCCTCCCCGGGCGCTCTTTGAGCCATCCTAATCAGCGCGCCCCCCCCCCCCCCCCCCCAAGAGGCCAATGCGTGGCTAAAACCGTTGTGAAATCCATGGTTTTGCATTCCCGCCGAGGCTTCTCGGCGCATCTTGGGTGCCTCTGGGGGGTCTCTTGGGGCCTCTTGGGGGTTTCTCGGGAGCCGCGTGGGGGCATCCTGGGGGCCTCTTGGAGCTTCCTGGTCATTTCTTGGGGCCCTCTTGGGTCGCCTTTGGAGGCCGCGGGGGCAATCTTCGGGCCATCCTGGGCGCGATCGATCATGGTGCCCAACCGGCGCCCAATTGGCGCCAATTGGGCGCCCAATTGGCGCCCTCTCCCCCGATAGGCTAAAATGGTGCCCAAACCGTAGTAAATCGCCGAGGCCGTCGCGGGCGCCCCGACGACTCGCGAAACCTCCCGCCCAGGTCCAGGGGGGGGGGGGGGGCGGGGTGGGGGGGGCAACCGCATGTGGGCCCAATCCCAACCCACTGGGCCCAATCCCAACCAACCGGGACCAATCCCAACCAGTGCGAAAAGCAAATTGGGCCCAATCCCAACCATCTTGGGATAGCCCTACAATATGATTTTAAGTGTAGAGAAGCCCAAGACGACTGCGAAGACCAAGTGACACCCCTTATGTCAACGCAGAGGATCTGGAAGCCAACGTGCGTGCTCGAGTTGGAATTGGTCTCAGTTTTTGGTCTGCGCACGAGCACTACGTTAAGATGAGCAAGAGGGCACCGAAGCGTAAGCAAAAACGCACCGAATTGCATCGATTCTAAAATATGCAAATGGATCCTCAGTAGTAGTAGTAGTAGTAGTAGTAGTAGTAGTAGTAGTAGTAGTAGTAGTAGTAGTAGTCGTAGTAGTAGTAGTAGTAGTAGTAGTAGTAGTAGTAGTAGTAGTAGTAGTAGTAGTAGTAGTAGTAGTAGTAGTAGTAGTAGTAGAGTAGTAGTAGTAGTAGTAGTAGTAGTAGTAGTAGTAGTAGTAGTAGTAGTAGTAGCAGTAGTAGTATCGTGGTCGTATCGTCGTAGTAGTAGTAGTAGTAGTAGTAGTAGTAGTAGTAGTAGTAGTAGTAGTAGTAGTAGTAGTAGTAGTAGTAGTAGTAGTAGTAGTAGTAGTAGTAGTAGTAGTAGTAGTAGTAGTAGTAGTAGTAGTAGTAGTAGTAGTAGTAGTAGTAGTAGTAGTGTCGTAGTAGTCGTAGTAATCGTTGTAGTCGTAGCAGTCGTAGTAGTAATAGTCGTAGTAGTACTAGTAGTAGTAGAAGTAGTAGTAGTAGAAGTAGTAGTAGTAGTAGTAGTAGTAGTAGTCGTAGTAGCAGTAGTAGTAGTAGTGGTCGAAGTAGCAGTAGTAGTAGTAGTAGTGATAGTCGTAGTAGTAGTGAAATAAATAGCAATTGTAGTAGCAGTCGTAGTAGTAGTAGTAGTAGTAGTAGTAGAAGTAGTAGTAGTGGTGGTGGTAGTAGTAGTACAAATAGTAGTAGAAGTAGTAGTAGTAGTAGTAGTAGTAGTAGTAGTCGTAGTAGAAGTAGTCGTAGTCGTAGTCGTAGTTGTAGTAGTTTTAATCGTAATAATGGTAGTAGTGGTACTCGTAGTAGCAGTAGTAGTAGTAGTAGTAGTAGCAGTAGTCGTCGTAGCCGTAGACGGTGTCGTAGTCGTAGTCGTAGTAGTAGTAGTCGTAGTAGTAGTAGTAGTAGTAATAATAATAGTAGTAGTGGTGGTAGTAGTAGCAGTAGTAGTCGTGCTAGTCGTAGCACTAGTAGTAGTCGTAGAAGTAGTAATCGTAGTAGAATTCGTAATATTTTTAACATTAAGAGTCGTAGTAGTAGTAGTCGTAGTAGTAGTAGTAGTAGTGGCAGTAGTAGTAGGCGTAGTAAACGTAGCAGTCGTAATAGTAGTAGTAGTAGTAGTAGTAGTAGTAGTAGCAGCAGTAGTAGTAGTAGTAGTAGTAGTAGGAGTAGTAATACGCGTAGTAGTAGTGAAATAAGTAGTAATAGTAGTAGCAGTAGCAGTAGTAGTAGTAGTAGTAGTAGTAGTAGTAGTAGAAGTATTAGTAGTAGTAGTAGTAGTAGTAGTAGTAGAAGTAGTAGTAGTAGTAGCAGAAGAAGAAGGAGCAGTGGTGATGGTAGTAGCCGCAGTAGAAGTAGTCGTAGTCGTAGGCGTGGTTGTAGTAGCCTGAGTCGTAATAATGATAGTCGTAGTAGTAGTCGTAGTAGTAGTAGTAGTAGTAGTAGTACTACTAGTAGCAGCAGTACTAGTAGTAGTAGTCGTCGTAGTCGGTGTCGTAGTCGTAATCGTGGTAGTAGTAGTAGTAGTAGAAGTAGTAGTCGTAGAAGTAATAGTAGTGGCAGTAGTAGTAGTAGTAGTAGTAGTAGTAGACGTACGAGTCGTAGTACTGGTAGTAGTGGTAGTAGTAGTAGTAGTAGTAGTCGTAGTAGAATTTGTAACATTATTATTTTTAGTAGTAGTAATAGTAGTAGTAGTAGTAGTAGTAGTAGTCGTAGTAGTCGTAGTAGTCGTAGTAGTCGTAGTAGTCGTAGTAGTAGTAGTAGTAGTAGTAGTAATAGTAGTAGTAGTAGTAGTAGTAATAGTAGTAGTAGTAGTAGTAGTAGTGGTGGTGGTGGTGGTGGTGGTGGTGGTGGTGGTGGTAGTAGTGGTAAGTGGTATTCGAATCTGGTGGTAATCGACGGAGGAATCCTGAGGAATTCCCAAGAATCCGAAGGAATCCAGAGGAATTCCTAAGAATCCGAAGGAAGCCGGAGGAATTCCGAAGAAATTCCGAAGAATCAGAAGGACGGCTGAGGAATTCCGAAGATTCCGAAGGAGCCTCGAGGAATTCCGACGGAGGAATCCAAAGGAATTCCGAAGGAGGATTCCAAAGGAATTCCGAAGGAGGATTCCGAAGGAATTCCGAAGGAGGAATCGAAAGGAATTCCGAAGGAGGAATCCAAAGGAATTCCGAAGGAGGAAGCCAAAGGAATTCCACAGAATTCCGAAGGAACCCTAAGGAATTCCAAACGAATCCGGAGGAATTCCAGAAAGGAATATTGGGGAATTCCGAAAGCATCCTAAAGAATTCCGAGGGCATCCTAAATAATTCCGAAGGAATCGTAAGGACTTCCGAAGGAATCCCAAGGAATTCCGAAGGAGTCCTAAATAATCTTCAGGAATTCCGAAGAATTCGAAGGGATCCGGAAGAATTCCGAAGATCCCATCCGCGGTTGGAATTGGTCTCATTTTTGGTTGGGTTGGATTTGGCCTCATTAGTGGTTGGAATTGGTCTCTTCTCTGGTTGCAATTCGCTCTGAACGGTTGGAATTGGGACTAGTCGGTTGCAGTTCGCACCATTTCGGTGGCCCCCCCCCCCGAAGGGGAAGAAGGAGGGATGGGCGAGGAAACGTTCTGAACCACCGACGCCCAGGGGGCTGGTGGGACTACGGCGAGAGGGTCAAGACGCTGATATGCCTCCTCCTCCTCCTCGCCCGCCTCTTCGTTCTCGCAATCATATCCCTCCTTCTTCGCCCCGGGAGCGCACGTCCAAAGTGCTCCAGTTTGTGAACTGGGATATCCGCGACGAGCGCCTAGTGCACTACGAGGTGACGCGCGGCGTCTGCAGCAATCGGCAGGAGGCAGTCAATCATGTCTTCGACGCGATCGCGGAGGGCATGGTCGCCCCCGGCGCGGGCTGCGTCATCCCAGCCAAGCATCGGCCCCCGAGGGCACGAGCCACCCTTTCCCCCATCCGCAAGAAAAAACGAAGAGGACGAGGGCAAGCAGGAGGGCGAGGCCCAGGGCCAGTGGGAGGGCCGCCACGAGGATGAGAGGGCGCGGGGGGGGGGGGGGGCGAGGAAGTAGAGGGCGGGAGCGGGCGAGGAGGGCGATGGCAAGGGCGAGGAGGGCGATGAGGGGGGCGGCGAGGATGGCGACGATGAGGTCAACGAGGAGACAGACGCGGTGGTCGACGACGACGACGACGACGAGGGCGACGACGAGGGCGACGACGAGGGCGGCGGCGAGGACGACGACGAGGACGACGGCGAGGACGACAGCGATGACGACGACAAGGGTGGCGACGAAGATGACGACGAGAACAGCGACGCGTGCGACGACGAAGATGACGGGGGGGGAGACGCCGAGTGCGACGAGGAGGACGGCGAGGGGGTCGGCGGGGAGGGCGGCGAGGAGAGCGACGAGGAGGGCGACGAGGATGGCGACGAGGGCGCCGAGGAGGCGCCGAGAGGCACGATGGGTTCGAATTTGACGCCGAGGAGGGACGAGGAGTCGGGTCGGAGACGGATGTGGAGCGGGCCCAAAGGTTTGGCAGCGGGTTGGCCGCGATGTGCAAGCAGCTGCCCGGCCCCATGATCTCGGGCATCCTCAGACGGGCCTTCGTCGAAGCTTTCCCCGAGCAGGAGGACTTCATTGACAGGGTGGCCGGCGAGGGCGACGACAACCGCGATCGTCGTCGCATCAAAGGGGAGGCCCAGCGCGGCAGGCTGGGCCTTCAGGACAGATCGCGCTGCACGAGGATCACCTCGCTGACTGTCAGCCTGAAGACGTTGGAATGGGCGCGGGCTCGCTTGCAACGCTTGGACAACGAGGGCGGATGTCTCATTGATGCGCGTTGCGATGACGGCCCGTTCAGGCGCGCCGCGGCCGACGTGGGGGGGGCGCTGCAGCGTGGATCCCCAGAGTTGTTATTTCCGAGGCAGCAGTTCGAGAACTCGCCTCGTGACCTGCAGGAAGTGCAAGAGGGTTGCCTTCATGCTTTGTTATGTGCTGGCGTCTTTGCACGGCGGCGATTTCAATCTGTCTTGGAGGAGTGGCCATTCAGATTGCCCCTGTGGGCCGCGCATTCATGCAACTCTTGGGTGGTTCATGAGTTCCCCCGTGTCCCGGGGCGTTGTGTCGACGACGTTTTCTCCATTAAGTTGCGTTCTAAGTATCCATCTCCCGATGCGATGATAGCAAACAAAGATGTCAGGATAATGCTTAACCTCTGAGGGCTAGAGCCCAAGGTGACGAACATGCACGTGGAACGACTGTTGGCAGCCATGGGGCAGAGCGGACGCGATGTCCGACCGCACTTGGCAGAGAGATACTTGAGCGACGGGTACCTGACACAGTTCATGGGGCGTCACTTATCTGAAGGCAGGCAGGATCCAACGGTGGACGCGCGATCCAGCATGATTGCGGCTGGAGCGCCCCTCCCGGCACAGATGGATGCCTCGAGGAAGGAGGGCGAGACGAGAGGAGGATGCACGGCCTTGTTCTTTTACGCGAAGGAGCACTCGCGCCAGGATGGCGAGCGCAGGGGCCGCGCGGAGTTCACGAAGCTCAGGGCCTCTCAGTTTCATGGCCTGCTTCCCGCGGAGCAGAACTCCACTCCCACCGACGGCGCGCTGGACAGCAGAGGCGCGATGCCAATGACAACGAGCGGAGATCTTCGAAGTTGAGGACAGTTGGTGGGTCCGAGGTTCAGGTGGCCGCTTGTGCCTGGGGACCGGCTGCAGCTGAGATGCCCGACTGTCCAGAGAAGTCCATGGAAGCCGTGAGACCTCGGGCTCGGCCGCGCAGGGGTTTACGCGATGACAGCGAGGAGTCCCTAACGTTCAATAGCTTGGGGGGCGCTCTTGCAGGGGGGCTTGCCGGTGGGGCTCGCTTGTCCGAAATGCAGGACACATGAGCCACTAATGCCACCAGGTCCTGCGCCACTCTGGGCCCCCTTCCCATAGTCTTCTCTCCTTTCCCCCTGTCCTCTCCCGTTATCATTTCCCTGTCTACTCTCTCCTGCCTCGCGCTCCCTATTCTGTTTCCTGCCTCTCATCGTCGCCTCTCGCCTGCCCCCCCCCCCCCCCCTCTACTCATCGCTTTCTGCTTCTCGCTGGGTCTCTGACGGCTCGTAACAATTGAGGATCTATCCCGAAGGAACAAAAGTTCTCGGTGAGACAGCGATGCATGGAGGCGCACCCTGGCACCTGCCGCACTGTGGACAATTCGAACTATGGCCAGATCTGTTCAGCAGCATCCAGTTTCTACAGAATCTTGAAAGAGGACGGGCCAATTCGGAAAATCTTGAAGCTGGAGCTGGCGCGCCAGGAGATGAACATTTCGGCGGCGACGTGTCTGCACTGCTGCCGCGTTCGAAGGCAAGATCCCCCAATTGGTCTTTTCGCTGAGCTGGGGGACTTCCATCCCGAGGGCGCTGCTTTAGAGAACATCCACTTTCTGAGACCTGCGTGGGAGAACAACGCTTTGAAACGAGGATCCCATCATGCGTTCATCAAGCAGCTTATCGGGCACAGGAAGGGCACGCGCAGCGTTGCGATAACAGTGTTGGGTAAGCCTCTGGTCTTCCCAAGGCTGGTATCGACGTAGATTCCGACCGTTCTTTGTTTGGGGCAGATTGGTGCAGAGTCGCAAGATGCTCTGGATCGCGTCATACTGCTCAAGAAGCCCAAGGGCGACGAGACGGGCGGCGCTGGCATCGATGATGGTGAGTTCGACGACCGCAACGGGCTGGGTGACATTATCAACGCGGGCTTCAATTCTCTCCGGCGGCCAGCCAGGCGGCTCGAGAACGATAGGGGCGAGGTCGCCAAGAAGCCTTTGCTGGGCAAGTCTGCGCTAGGAGGGGCCAGCAGCGACGCCTCGGACCCCCCGGAATACGTCGACGTCAGCCCGGAACGAAGTGGTGGCAGCGACGACAGCTGGGGCGATGACGCCATGGCGATCGCCCCGAAGAAACCAGATCACAAGGTGCACAGTGCTCCAGAAGGCGCGCTGATGATTCCACCTCCTGACCTCCTCCTTCTCCACCTCCTCCTGCTCTTCCTCCTCTTGACATATCCTCCTCCACCTTCTCTTCCACCCCCTCTCGTCCGCCGCCTCCTCCTCCGCCTCCTCCTCCGCCTCCTCCCCCACCTCCTCCTCCGCCTCTTCCTCCACCTCCACCTCCGCCGCCTCCTCCGCCACCTCCTCCGCCTCCTCCCCCGCCTCGCCCGCCTCCGTTGCCTCGCCCTCGTCCGCCGCGGCCCTCGCCCTCGCCCACCCCCTGCTGCCGCCCGCCTGACTCGGGCGGAGGTGGGGGCGACTCTGGCGGAGATGGCGGTTGCCCACTTGCTGGCGAAGGGCTCGATGTCGCTATTGGAGGGCCACCTGGCGGAGATGGAGGCCCCCCCCCCCCAGGTGTTGCGGCGGCGCCTCCAGGTGGAAGGGGGAGACGCAGAAGCGCCTGCAGCTGGAGCGGGGGCGCCTCCCGCCGCAGCGCTGGCGCCTTCAGGCGAGTGGAAGTGCGTCTCATTGGAGGGCCTGGGCGAGCTCGTCTACGACGCGACCAGGGGCAGGCTTAACGCCAATTGCAAGCACAAGGGGCATTGCAAGCCTAAGTGCGCGAACTGCCACGTGGATCGGGCCACCAGGGTCGAGGGTCGCAAGCCGCGCAAGGGAGAAGTGCGACCCGTCGGGCACCTGATGGCGCGGCTCCTGAACTAGAATTCGTTCGTGGACAAAGAGTCGCACCAGCTATTCAAGAAGGACTTGGGTAAGTCTGGCGGGTGCGAGTTGCGACGTCAGGGGCGCCAGCGCCTAGAGAGGCTGGCTGCGACTCGGCCAGAGCTGCAGCGCCTGTTCGGTCTGGGGCGCGAGCCCACTGACGAGGAGAAAGCAGCTCTTGGCGGGGAACCGAGGGAGATCCCTTGATCAGTAATATGGTGTCGTCCTCCTCCGCCTCCTCCATCTCCCATTCGCGATCCTCGTCGTTTTTCCCGCGGGCTTCGCGGTTCCCCCCACTTATCTTGGGCGCCCTGACCCGGGGCTCCCCCGCGATGTCAAGCCGCGCCTGTTGCCGCGACCGCGCCCTCGCAGACAGCAGCAGCATGCTGGCGGGCGACGCAGTTGAGTCGGCGTTTCTGTGATCCGGGGGCCCGCTTCTGATTTCCAGTTAACAGCGGCCCCGAGGGGGGGGGAATCCGACAAGGGGCAAAACAAGTGGGAATACGACGTGGAGGATGAGGAAACGCAAGGGCCCCATCACCTGGGAAGACCCTGGCCCAGGCAGTTAGCTGTCGCCGCGGCTGGACTGTGCTCGAACATATACGCCCCCCATGTTGGATCTCGACAGCTTGGCGCGAACCGCCCCTGCCGCTGGGCCCCGGTTACGCCCATTGCATGCGGGGCCAGGGGTCGCAGGGCATGCTTGAATCGCGCCGCTGCGGCGATCAAGGTCGAACGCTGCCAGTGCCCCAGATCAGGCCAGCGTTCAAAGATCAGTCGCGCGAGCGCTCAAAGTTGAACAACCTCTGCGGCGCCGGAAACTTAGATGCATGTGCGGGGCTCGTTCTTGATCAGCTTGACTTCCGTAGCCGTTGCGGCTCAAGCTTTCGAGCCGGCGCAGCGGCTGCGCGAGCGCCAGGAGTTCGAGCCATGGCTTGATCTCGCTCTCCTAGGAGGCGTGCAACAGCGGCTCCGCAGAGGGCTACCACAAGGGGCACGGCGGCCCCGCAGAGGTCTACCACAAGGGCTGCGACGGCCCCGCAGAGGGCTACACTGACGGCTCCGCGGATGGCAACACCGACGACTTCGCAGAGGGCTACCGCCATGGCTCCGCAGAGGGCTCCTACCTCGATGGCTGCGAGGGCTACAGCGACGGCTCCGCAAAGGGCTACAGCGACGGCCCCGCAGAGGGCAACAGCGACGGCTCCGCAGACAGCTACTCCAAGGGCGACAAGGGCTCCAACCGAAGCGCTGATGTCGGCTACGGTGGTCAAGACCAAGACCGACGTGGGCGTGGCTTATGACGAGTGGGGTAACCGCTTCAGGCTCCATGGCGAGAAACACCTCGGCGTCTTTTCTCGACGCGTGATCCCCGATCCCGAGTGCCCAGCCGCAGGCCGCCGTCATTCGCTTAAGAACCCGGACTGCGACATGGGCGGCATGCCCTGGAAGCTGATTGGCCAGCTGGATGGCGCCTTCTACAATCTAGAGCAGGTCGTCAAGGCGCGCAGGGCAGGGGCGGACCACCTGGGCGTGGTCTACGGCGACGTGCAGGGCAACTACTTCAAGCTCGTCAGCGAGTTGAGGGGCAGGATCTACCATCCACAGGCAATTCCCGAGGCCGACAGCAAGCACCGCGACGACATCAAGGACGGCATGGACGGCCGCGACAAGAAGTTCCACAATGATTCCTTCGACTGCGATGGCGACAGCCAAGGTGCGCTTCCGCGCGATCCCGCCGCCACCGCGCTTGGGCGGGCAACGCCATCGGGACATCGCTTATGCGCGATCGGGACGCCATCGGAACACCAGCGGGACACCGTCGAGGCGCCCCGGGGAGTTCATCGTTACACCGCGGGGCCTACTGGGCCACCATGGACCCAAGCAGTTCGCGCTGCCCACGGCACCTGTAAGTGCTATTGCGGTGGCGGGTACATGGCAGCAGAGACGAGTGGTTCGTGCGTCGAGATTGGATTTGGATTTGCGCGATATGCGCGGGTCGCCATCACACTGCGGAGTGCCCACTGCCAGACAATGTTGGAATAATACATAACCCATGGACCACGGAGTTCGCGCAACACTTCCAGACAAAGCTCAACAGGTTCTACCCCGAAGAACGCAGGCACAAGGGCAACCTCAAGGGCGGCAAGGGCAACATCGAGAGCGGCAAGGGCCACCTCGAGGGCGGCAAAGGCGACCAGGAGGCGGGCCGTGGCGACGCGGAGGACTTCGATTTCAAGGCTCGACGTCCGACGACGACGACGATGACGACGACGACGACGATGACGACGACGACGGAGACGACGACGACGACGACGACGACGACGACGACGACGACGCTGACGACGGCGACGACGACGACGACGACGATGGCGACGACGACGATGACGCCGCCGATGGCGGCGACGACGACTATGACGACGACGAGGACGACGACGGCGACGATGACGTCGACGACGCCGACGTCTAAGACGACGACGCCGACGACGACGATGCTGAGGGCTATTTCGAGTCTGCGAGCTTCTCCGACTCCCAGGGCTCCTGCGACGCGGGCGCCGTCTACCGCCGGGAGTGGTCGTGGGTCTGCGAGATCTGCGGAGGGGGCCGCCACGCTTCGATGTGCGAGCTGCCAGACCGCATCGAGTCGGCTTCCTCGGCATCTTCGGCTTCCTCATCAGCCTCGGCTTCCGCGGCGTCCTCGGCTTCCTCGAGTCAAGGGGGTGAGTGGCTTGCTCGGCGCGCGGCTTCGCGCCGCGTTTGGCGGATCGTGAGTCGCGGGCGTGCCCGGCGGCCCCCGCCTTCGGCGGGTCAGTTTGTTTCAGGACGCCTAGCGCCCATGTCCTAGAATAGAGTTGCGCCGCCAGGATGGGGGCGAAAACAAAAGATGAGGACGGGCGAGGGGGGGCGATGGGGGCGATGAGGATTCGGGGGAGGAGATGACGACGACGACGAAAAACGCGACGACGAACGCGACAACGACACGCACGATGACGCACACTCGGGCTGCAGAGCTCTCTACTCGGTCTGCTGTTTTGTTTTTTAATATTTGAATCAACGACGGGTTCATCGCTCGCACTGCGGGCGCCCTCGCGCCCACATCCGCAGCCCTCTCCTCGGCAACCTCTCTCTCCTTGCATTCAGAGTGTAATGCAGGAGTCAATTGAATGAAGATTAAGCTCGCGCGATAGCTGTGCAGTTTGTATAGCAAAACCCCGCGCGATGTCTCTCTATGGCTATAGAGCGTGTGGAATCGGCATTGATCGCCTGCATGGCTCGCGCTACTCCGCTGTCCTCATAAACAATCATCGCCGAACGACCAGACAAGCTCATCATCGCGAGCCGATCGTCGTCGGCTCATTTGGTTATTCTGGTGTAGTTTGATCCTGGGGCCCCTAGGGGGGTCCGCCTCGTCCTGGAAGAAGTATATCCTGGGTCTCGTTGGTCCTTGGGGCGTGGTTGTTCCCCGCCTTCATCTGGAAGAAGTCCCTCCTGGGTCTTGTTTTGGGTCAAAGGTGTCATGTCTTCAGTCGGCCGCCTTGGATGCTCGAGTGTTCGACCTGCTGCCATCGCGCTGGATCTCTGCCCAGATGGCGCCCGAGGGCGCGGCGTAGTGTGGATCGCCTTACTTCATCGACCCAGCGCAGCAGGGCCAGAAGCAGGCCGCTGAGACAGGTAACTTGAAAAGGAGAGAAAGGTTGTTGAGGGGAGGGTTGCGTGCTCTATTACCATCACCGTGAATGATTACCGTCGGATATGGTGAGTTATTGGCGATTACTTATTGGCGCTACAATTATCATTATCACGCGTTACCATTGGTCCGGGGCTGTGCGCGTTGCGAAGCATTGATATCCAGAGTCTTGTGACTAGTCCAGCCATCGTCACAGGCCAGCGCGTTCGGGTCGTCGCGCAGGACGCACTAGGGGCGGGATCTACATGGCCAGGTGCGAGGGGGCGCCAGCACCTCGTCATGTTGTCTAGCATTGGAGTGTCGACAAGAGAGCGCGAAGGACCTAAAGTGAATCGATGTGTGGCTACGCTCTCGCACGTCCACAGTGGCAGCTCCGGCATTGGCAACGGTTGTTCACGGCATTGCTCCGCCCCCCCCCATTCAGCCGCGGTCGCGTAGGGTTTGGTCAGTCTTTTGCAGGCATCAGTCAGACCAGCAGCTTCTCCTCGTCGCGCACCTCCCCTCTCCCCCAGGTCGTGTTCCTTCAGTTCCCCCCCCTCCTTCTCATCGTCCAGCTCCGCATCGTAGTGGTTCCTATCAGACTCGGCCTCGTCGCCAGCCCCCTCATCCACTGCGATCTTGATTCCCTCCCCTCCCTGAGGCTTGGGCCACTCTGAGAGGAAACGTGATCGTGGCCGCGGGCGTCGTTCGCCGCGGGGCCCAGAGGCAGCCCGATTGCGACGGCCCAGAGAATTCTCGCCGCGCCCGGCGCGTGACACCCCGCGGCGTCGCCCGCGCCATTTCGAGGCATGATGCGCATGCATCAGCCCGCATTCAGGCCCAATCCATGCACGGCTGTCGCTTCAATCTAATCAATGGCGCTCGAGTGCGGCCGCAGGATGAAGAAGGTTTCCGGGCCGAAGTAATTGCCCAGAACTCACTCTGGCACGCCCAAATGCATGGAGAGAACGCCGCGCGCGTGATCTTCCGGGCCAGATCCAGCACTGGGGCAAGGCCCAAGAGAGCTCTGTCAGGCGAGCGCCCCTCTGGAGGCCGAAGGAAGGGCGGCCGGTCATGAGAGGGATGCGGGTTTCACGAGAGGGCCACCGGAGCGACGTCGCGCCGCCTGTCTCTTCGGACGCTGTGCGCGGGCCAGCGTGTCCACCCAGTGCGCGCCCTTATGTTTCCTCCTCTTCCTATTCCCCCCTCCTCCTCCTCCTCCTCCTCCTCCTCCTCCTCCCCCATCCTCCTCCTCCTCCTCCTCCTCGTCCTCCTCCTCCTCCTCCTCCCCCCCCTCCTTCCCCCCCCCCCCCCCCCCTCTCCTGACCCGATGCCCTGCGACTTAATGCCTCCAGGAAGTTCACCCCCCAAGCTCGCTGCGCAACCCCTCCCGGGGCGACGTCGCGCGAGATGCCGGGTCAATGGCGGGCGCTTTGAGACAGCATCGGCAGCCTGTTTTCACGCGGCGACCCCGGCCAGAGGCCGAAATCGCTGAGTTCTTGGACTGCGCAATTTCTGACCCCCCAGGCTCTGGCTTCCGCGCCCCCTCTCAGGTGGAGCTGGCGGAATGCCTTGGCCGATCGCGCGACTCGGCTCCAGGACCTGATCGTCTCACGCATGTTGCGTGGAAGTGCAGCCGTAAATGTCCCTCTGCCCCGCGTCGACCCCCCCCTCTACCTCGCGGGTGGCAGCCCCGCCCCAGCCGGTATGAAAACCGCGGCATATTCGCTTTCATTCCCGAGGGCGGGGGGCCCGAGGGCAGCGCGGGCCGCGCGGGGGCCGGGGCCCCCCCGACCCCCGACGCCCGAGAATTCGGACAGCAAGCTCCTCGCGTCCGCGGTCAAACAGTAGATGCATCACACGGTTGCACGGCAAACCCATTTGGTTCGGCAAGGTTTTATTAAGGGCCGAAACCTTGCTTCCAATATCATCAGCGTGGACTCGGCTGCTAGAAGAGCGATCGTCGTAGGTGCGGACACACGCGCGCACGCGCGCACACACCCTCTTCTTGCGTTTTGATGCGCGCGCGGCTTTTCCCAGCATGAGTTAAACCGAGCTGCGAATAGCGCAGCAGAGGTCACGCCTTCCGCAGCGTTTCCCGCGGGCCATCTTTGCTCTGGGTGCCGACGCTTTTGCGCGCGTGCAAGCGGGTTCAGGGGCAGCCCCGACGCGCGCCATAACCGCCGGCGTTCCCCAGGGCCGCCCCTCCCCCAGGGTCTCTCAGGGTTCTTGGGTTTGACCCCTTCCCCCGCCACCTCGTTGCCCCTAGTCCTAGCAAAGCTGCAGCGACCCTCGGCGCCTGCGAGGACGATGCAGGAGTTGTCTTGAATTAGAATCGCTCAGTGCTTTCGCTGCGCGCCGCCTTCGCGCTCGCCGAGCGCCTGGCCACATCGGCGCTGCAGCCGACAAAGTGCGACGCAGTGCCGTTGGCAGCTGCCTGCGCAGTGGTAAGGTGCGCCCGAATCTCCCAGCTCATCGCTCAGCTTGCCCCCGCCTGGGCACCGTTCAAGGCGCGCTCGTGGGCCGAGCATCTTGGGGCGCCATTCGGCCCCAGGGTCAGCCTGCGCGAGATCTGGCGCGAGGCCGGCGAAACATGGCGGCCCAGGATTCGCGCGATTGCCCGCGCCCGCGCCTCCAGCGAAGCGGCCATGAGACTGCGAGAACGCGTGCTTGTCTATTCCCGGGTGCCTCGCGGCGCAGTTTTTCCCGCTGTGCCAAGAGATCGTTCGCAAAGAATATGTCGCTCTCCACCAGCTCCTCCGCCTCTCTCCCAGTGCTTCCCCCCCGCGCGATTTTTTCGGGGCGCGCAATTGGCTGCGATCGGCATCCCCCTCGAGTGTTCGAGTGTACTCTGAGGGGTGCGCCGGGCGTCCGTCGACGCGCGCGTTGAAAATTTGGGAGCGGAGCTTTGAGTGGTGGTGGGGGGGCGTGGACGCCCACGGCCTGCGCGCGCGCGCGCCAAGGCCTCCTCTCTGCGCCATGCCAGTTGCACGAGCGAGACGCGATGCAATGCTATCGTCGATGCTCACGAGGCTGCCGCGGCCCCCCATTGCCAGCGGCTCGTCTCCACGCAGCCACCGATGCTGCCGCTGATCCCCGGGGCGCCCCCTTGCCCGGTGGGGACAGATTCCGGCAGCTCGGTGATCTCTCTACCGGCGCTCGGCGCACCGACGGTGGCGCCAGAGGAATTAGCTGTCGGGGCCGTGGGCGCGCGCGTCGTGGGCGAGGGGGGCAGGAACCTCAGCGCGCCGTCATGTCCCAGTTAATGCGATCAGAATTTCCAGATCGTTTCCGCGAGCTGATCTTTCGGGGGCCTACGACGCGGCCCCTCCCGAACCTTTATCCTTTGCCGCTGCGGGGACAAGATGGCTCACGCTTCGCTAAGCCTTGTCGCGTTCTCAGCCGTGCAAAGTGTAGTCTCCCCTTTAAACCATCGCTGGAGGGTGGATCACCATCCGTAGGGTCCATATTCTCACGCCGCTGCCCTGCAGATCTGGCTGCCCTGGTCGCCCCGAGTCGTTCCTCCACTACATCTCTTGCCCCCGCTTGCTTCACCTCATTGCTTTGCCCCGCTTGCGCGCCCCCCCCGCCCGCCCCTTCCCGCGGCTCTGCTTCGGGGCGGGGGCGGAAAGTGACGGCGCCGATCTCGCGATCGAGATTGTCCGCGACCTGGTCAGGACGGAGATCCGCGTCGAGCTTGCATTAGCCCCAATCGCAGTTCGGCAGCTGTGGTCACCACCTTTCAATGCGGCATGCGGCTCTCGTTCGTCGGTAACCTGACGGCGCCCCCTTGGGGCGTGCGCTCTTCCTCCTCCTCCTCCACCTCCTCCTCCTCGCTCTCGGGGCGCTCTCGGGCCCGTCTCGGGCCTCGCGGGCCCGCCCCGGGGCTCTCCTGGGCCATCTCAGCGCAGCGGCGAGAAGGCCAAAACATATGACTTTCCTTTGGGATTTCTCATGCTCTTACCTCGCGGGGTCCTCTAGGGCCCGTCCTGGACCTCTCTTGGGATCGTCTCGGCACTCTCATGGCGCCATGTTGGAGCCATCTTCTAGAAACCTGAAGAGCCCATGGGAAGTGAGAGCTCGATCAAGCCAAACATCTTGATTTTCCTTTGGTTGCCCACAGGGTCGCTGGCCTCTCGGGGCCCTCTTGGCGTGGAAATCAGGTGGGCAGGGATGTGAGATTTAGGGTGAGAAGGAGAATGGTCTCTGCTGATGCTGCTCTCGCTCGCTCGCTCGCTCGCGCTCTGCGCAGCGCCCCTCTCGCCCGCAACCGCTGCGGCTCGCGAGCTGGGCGGGGGGGTGGACGCGCGTGCTCGCGTTTTGGCCTGGGCGCGGATATTAAGATTTCATGTCCTATCTTGTCTTGCGAAGTGGTGGTGGTGTGTGGTGGCGGCGGTGGCGGCGGTGGCGGCGGTGGCGGGTGCGTGCGTGTGCGTGTGTGTGTGTGCGTGTGGGGGGGGGGGGGGGGGGCATTGCGATCTGCATTTCCACTGGCAGCCTGGAGCTGCATCAGTTTAACGGTTGCGAGATTTGCATCAGAGTGGCCGTGCAGACCTACATGCTGGCTCTCAGAAGTCTCGCAGTGCTTTGCCACTGCGCTCTTCATACTTCATGGGGCAACGCGCTGAGTATCATCGCTTGCAGCCTGGCCGAGAATCGTTGCAGCAACGAGCCGGGCAGCAGCAGCAACTGCAACGTCGCAGACGAGCTGGACGACAACACCATCATCACATACGAGGTGGCAACCAGGCAGCATCAGCCCAACGACCTAGGCAGCATCAGCCCAACGACCAGGCATCGCTTGAAGCGTTCGACCTAGGTGCATGAGCAGACGTCGCCGAGGTCGGAGCTGAAGAGTTCTTTCGCCACGCTGCGATCTGCGCCTCTGCCAGAAAAGCGTTCGCAGAGCACGACGTCGGGAGTGGGGTCGCACGAGCCGCTCTCCGAAAAGCTGCGCCTCTGGCTGGCGAGTACCAGGTCGGTGACGCAGCATGCTTTCGCAAATGGCCGACAGACGGCGAGGTCACCGCCAAGTGTAGCACCAGATCGCGGATCGTGGGTTTCGATGGTAAAAACGCATGGATAATCACCGGAGGGGTACCCGTTGGTGTAGCTATCGATTGGCTTCGACCGTGCCTGGCGGCTGAAGCATTGGCGCATCAATACCTCTCTAGACATCATGACGGAGGAGTCGACAGGCATGCGCCTCCAGACGGCCAGCAACAATCGCTCGTAGGCGAGCGTCGAGATCTGCAAGAACCTCAGCCAGCTGAACAACTGGTGGCATAATCACCGTTCATGACATATAGCATGCTACCAGAAATCCCCGAGGATCCTGAGGTTATCGAGGGAGCCTCTCGCCACGTGGAAGAGGACGATGACCATGCAGATGAGATAGTCGCCCCTGCGCCGCCGCCGGGGCCGAGACCGCCACAGGTGGCCCGGGCGCCTTTGCAGAGATCACTGCAGGATGACGTTCCTCATGGTTTACAGAGTAGTAGTGAAGAGATGCGCAGGAGAGTATATAATGGAGAACGCACAACGGGAAGACCATCCGATTTTATGTCAGAACCAGCTCCCGGACCAGTGAGCCCGCTGTTCGCGGCCATGCAAAGAGTGGGCACAGCGAGACCAGGTATGAGTCTTCTCGAGTGCAGACAAGCTTCGATGGCGGTCAAGCCAGGAGAACCACTTGATGGATTATGTAATGAGCGTGCAACCAACAAGACATGGTCGAATAAGAAGCTGGAAAGTGCCCAAATCCTGGCGTGCCATCGTGAATCCGTGAATCTGCGGACGTTAAGAGAGGATTAAGACTTGCCAGACAGGATGAATGGGGAACATGGCGGACGTTGAACGCTGCCGTGCCTATAGACCCGTGGAACTGCATAAGTAAGCTTCTCGACGAAGGATATCGCATGGTACCAACGCAATGGATTGATTTATGTAAATGAGCACCTCCGCAGGCCAGGAGGACCGCCGGTTGCGCCGCTGTGCAAGAGCAGACTTGCTGTGCGAGGAAACTTGGAATAATCTCTGGGCCTACGTATGGATTCGCCAACATGCGAGCTGGAAGACGCTGAAGTGCGCGGACATCACATGGCAGGAATTAGATCGCCCTGTGCTGCTCAGGGGTCCCCGACGAACTCGAGGGGGCACCGGCTGGTGGAGCTCTGATCGCGCGCATGCCTGTCTACGGCGCGCGTGGCGCGGGAAGAGTTCCATGGGGGCGAATCCACGAGAGGTTCGACGCTCGCGGACTCAGAACCGTACTATGCCAGCCTAATTCAGTAGGCATGAGGATAATGATGACATTAATTGCATATTAGGAACACATGTAGATGACATTCTTTGGGCTCCAACTGTGGAAAGTTAGAAGGTCATTAATCCTGCGTTCGCAGAGTTCGATATTCGCGAAATCATGTCGGCACATGTCCTCCACTGCGGGCTGGATGTTTCTCAAAACGCAGATTTTACCGTCAGTATATCGGCTAATGGTAACATTGGGAAAATTGAAGGTGCATCCTATCCCAGGGACAGCCCTCGCTCCAGGAGTTGCAGCAAAGGAGAAATATTTCAGCCCAGGTCAGTCGCGGGTGCGCTATCTTGGGTCACGCGACAGTGCAGACCTGCGCCGTTGCATCGCGTGGGCCGCCTGCAGACTGCAGTGAGTCGCGCGAAGGTACTCCACCTCAAGGGGACCAGTCGTGTCCTGGAGGAAGCCACGCAGTCCGCAGATCGCGGGTTAACGTTCAAAGGAGGTGCTGTGTGATGGGACTCAGGCATTATAATTTTCACAATTATTGACGCCAGCTGGGCAGGTGATGATTGTTTAGCCAAGGGAAATGTTGAGGCCCTCAGGTTTCAGAGGGCCAGGTTGAATGGACTTGCCAGCCTGGGATTCATCAAGGAGAACAGCGACCGGGTCCACCCAATATGAGTGTGTCAAGTACGGTGTATGTAAATCTTCGCTTCAAGGAGAGACATTGGCATGTCTATGAAGTGTGGAGTCTCGTGTGCGTATTCGTGCTGCCATCGCCGACGCGCTAGGCATGCTTGGTGCCGGACTTAAGTTGCCGACCGATTAGGAGGAAAAGGCAGCTGCGGCCATGAGACACTCGTGGGTGATTGATTGTAAAAGCCTCGAAGAACTTTTTGATACCGCCCACTATGGGGAAATCAGAAGACAAACGTGTAAGTATGTATCTATATCCATGTAGTATGAGGCAGGACATATGGACCAAAAGGTTGCATCCACGTTTGTTTTGTGACAACATCCGTTGGATTGACACGAGTGGAATGGCTGTGTATTGTCTTACAAAAGCCATGCCTATTGATTTTCTAGTTAAAGCATCGTGCACATAATCACATGGCGAAATTACATATCCAGAGTCGACCTTGAAGAAGGTAAAGAAGCAACTGGCCAGAGCCAGAGTGAGCACTACCCCGGCCGGGAAGTGACGTTACTGCGCGCCTTGACTGCCATCCCGACTGGGATTCTTTGCCTGCTGCCTCTAGACGTTTACAAGGATCAGCGCGATTACGCGATCCACCACCGGTTAGCACATGACAAAGTTTCACGGGTGTGATATTGAGCATGTGTCACAGTTGATAGCGCGCCACTCGCTGCCGTTTGGCCTCTGGGGGGCCCTTTTGCCAATGTGTTTAAGCGTAGCATGAGCACATCCGGAGTCCGTTGCCACGCTCTCGTCGAAGCATTTCCGGGCCCTGTCGGAGCACATATTGGGGCCATTGTGGCGCAGCTCGTGGAGTCCTTCCTGAGCCCTCGTCTGCCTTCCTCTGGGGCCTTCGCTGAGCAAGTCCTGGAGCCCCGTCAGGCCTTCGCTTTGGGGTCCTTGTTTGGGGTGTTTTTTTTTCAAGGTTTCTCGGGGCACTTCCCCAGGGTCTCTCAAGGCTACTTTGGGGCCATCCTCGAGCCCGTTGGGACGCCTCTGCAGGGCGCCCCGCGCCCCGCCCTGAGGCGTCGATCTATGTTTGTGTTTGTATATTTGCATACACAATTTTATGTATATATGCGTATATAATGTATGTGTGTATGTATATATGTATGCATGTATATGTGTATGTATGTATGTGTATATATACACGTATGTGCATGTGCATACATATATATATATATATATATACATCCATGTGTATATATGTATAATTGTATGTATGTATGTATGCTTCTATGTATGCATGCTTGTACGTCTGCATGTCTCTATGTATGTATGTGTATACAAATACATATATATGTATATGTGGGGGGGGGTAAATGTGCATGTTTTAATACGGCGTATGCATTCCAGTTGTCGAAACCAAGTCCTTCAAACATCCGCGGGCGAACAGGGGCCCCGGGGGGCCCTCCAAAATGGCGCCGAGACGGCCGCTGAGGGGCAAAGACGGCGCTCGAACCCGCCAAAACAGCCGCAGATTGCCTCCAGACCGCCCAGGACAGCTCAAGGTGGCCCTAAGAAGGCCACAGAAGGCCCCGAAGAGGCTCTCAAGAGGCTCCCAGGAGGCGACAAGTACGCATCATGCTGGCGAGCGTGAGCCCCACATTGCGTGCGTGTAGCAGGCTATGTTGT
This sequence comes from Prorocentrum cordatum, assembly GCA_963575745.1. Taxonomy (NCBI): domain Eukaryota; class Dinophyceae; order Prorocentrales; family Prorocentraceae; genus Prorocentrum; species Prorocentrum cordatum. Next base: position 245,979 of record CAUYUJ010014770.1, on the reverse strand, counting down.
GTAATATATGTTGGGCGTTCTTTGCTGTTCAACGCACGTCGTCAATCTGAGTTGTGCAATCTACGCGGTGCAGTTAATGTGGTGCAGTGTATGGGGGGCAGTCGATGTGGTGCAGCCCATGTGGTGAATTCTACATGCGTTGTGCAGCTTGTGGGTTAGCCTCTGGATTTTTGAAAGGATGTTGTGCAATATATGGTGCGCCGCCTATGTGGTGCAATAAATTTGGCACATGATTGTGCAAAGCAGTTGTATCATATGTGTTGTGCAAGTGATGGTGTGCAGCCTATGTGGCGGTATGTGTTGCGCAGTATACGTTGTGCATTATATAGTGTGCAATACCTCTTGTGCAACATGGGTTGTGCAATATGTGTGGTGCAACGTATGGGGCGCAGTCTACGCGGTGCACGCCATGTGGTGCAATATGTAGTCTGCAGCATATACTGTGCATCCTGTGTGCGCAGGATGCGTTGCGAAGTATCGGTTTTGTATTTTGTGTTGTTCAATCTATGTGGTGTAATGTTTGTGGTGCGCCATGTGTATTGCCACCGATGGTGCAAACTACATGCGTCGCAGTCTATCTGGTGCATCACATACGGTGCAACATAATCCATGCGGCGGCGATTGCGATGGCTGGTTGGCGCTGGTTGGCGCCTCGCCGCGGCCCCGCTAGCGCGCGTGCTCGAGCGCAAAACGGCCAGCTAGTTTGGCGCGACCGACGCGGCCGCAGTTGCATTGACCGTTGGGCACTTCCCGGCGGGCGCTCCAGTGCGAGTCGGCGACTTGGGCGGGCGCGGTGTCACGGCAACGCCGACAACAGCAGACGCGAGAATGGCAGTGGCGGCGCTGGTGGCGATGGCGACAACGACGACGGCACGGCCACTGACGGCGCCGATGCTACTCGCGCCGCCGACGACGACGGCGTCCGAAAGGTGTTCGGCCTGCGCGTGCGGCCGACGCGCGAGAGTGGCCCGCATGGTGTTATTTGACGCGGATCGACCTCCCCCCCCGCCAGCGCGCGCGCAATGGCGCTCCAATGATTTCGACATGAGGCGCGTTAGGCCCGTTTTGTAGAATTTGTTTGAAAAAAAAGGTTGAATGTCGATGGCTTGTCTGTAGAATTCGCAGGAGCGCAATCGCATGCATTTTTCCCTACCTAGGCTCTGCCTAGAAGGGTTCTTACTCTCTTAGCTTAAAGGGGCCGGGCAGTGTAAACCGCCCCGGGCGGTTCCCCCAGTCCCTTGGGAACCAACCAAAAGCAACAGCAAAGGTAAAAGCAAACGCGCGGTTCCCCCAGTTGCCCCTGGGTGCCAAGCAAAAGCAAAAGCAAAGGCACAAGTGAAGGCAAACTCGAAGGCAAAGCAACAACACATCATAGCATAGCATAGCATAGCGCAGCATAGCGCAGCATAGCATAGCGCAGCATAGCAAAGCATAGCATAGCATAGCATAGTATAGCCTAGCCTAGCCCAGCATAGCATTGCGCAGCATAGCATAGCAGAGCAGAGCAGAGCAGAGCAGAGCATAGCATGCTGCTTTCCTAGAGGTTCCAACTCCTAGGTAGGGTCGCACTGGGATAATTGAAAACTGACGTTGCGAAACCTTGTTATCTATAGAAAGGGAGAGAGAGAGAGAGAGAGAGAGAGAGTTATTCCTGGGCGCTCGATTTTGAAATCAGCACGACACCTGTGGTTTCTGAAGGGTTGCCACATGCGCGCGACGACACGCGCGCGTGCCTTCCGTCACGTCGTTTGCAAGGGGTTATTGCGACAGCGCGCGCGGAAGGGCAGTCGAGCGATTTCGACGCGCGCGCAGGAGGTCCATCTGGTTGCATGTCACGCACGCAGAAAAATAGCACGGTTGTCCTCAGGACTTGCAAGGGCCCGAGTGCAGGCGATGTTGTTGAACATGCGCGATGCGAGGCCGTGCTTGTTCGTTGATGTGTTCGGGGCGCTCGTTTTTTAGATAAAAAACATGCGAAACCTAAGGTTTGCTTGTAGGATTTGGGCACGCGCGCGCGACAGCGCGCGCGCGTGCACATCGCTCCACGTCAACCCGAGGGATATTTGAAAACTGACGATTTTGATAAGCGAATGCCCGCGCACAGTTCCCCATATCCGAAGTAGGGCTGTTTTTTTCTCGGGGCGCCCCGCGCGGTCCTCGCGCCCGCCCTGTCCTCTTCGCGCCCGCTCCTGTCCTCTTCATCATCATCATCGTCACCGCCATCAATCATGGCGCGCAGCCTAATCATCACCGCCGCCGCCCCATCAGCATCATCAGTCCCCATCGTCATCCACTCGCTCTCTCAATCATGCGCATCCCGTCATCGCTCAATCTCCATCACGACATGATCCCACCATGATCGTCGGACATCGGCAGCGCGCGCCGCCATCGCCATTGCGATCACTACCCAATAATGATAATCGACCAAAAAGAACTTCGTTTGCGAGTGCATTGCGAGGAAGTCCCAGGCGGGAGCGCCATCCCCATGAAGCCCGCAGTGTACGCAGGTAATCGGAGCGGGTCATTTCAACCTTGCAACCGTCATCACGTTTGGGCCCTTCGCGCGTGAAGTCTGAATATGCCCGAAGCAGGGGCTTCGTTTGTTAGCGAACTGCGAGGAAGTCTCACGCGGGGGCCCCTCCCTGTGGAGCCCGCGATTCATGCTGGCATTCGGGGCGGGTCATCCGAGCCGCGTAGGCGTCTTCACTTTCGGCCCCTCGCGCTTGAATTTTGAAGAAGCCTCGAGCGGGGGCTTCGTTTGTGAGCGATTCGGGGGGGAATCTCAGGCGGACCCCCCCCCCCATGAAACCCGCAATTCACGTTGGCACTGGGAGAGGGCCATCCCAATATTGTAACTGTTGTCATTTTTTGGGCCATCACCCTTGGATTTTCGAAGAGGTCTCAAGCGGGCGCCTCGCGTGTGAGCGAATTGCGAGGCAGTCTCAGGCAGGAACCCTTCCTTTTGGAGTCCGCATTTCCTGTCGGCAACTGGGGCGGGTCTTGCCACGCCTAGACCCGTCGCCAATTTTGGGCGCCCCAGCCAGGGTTGAATCTTGAGGAAGTCTCAGGCGGGAGCCTCGGCTGCGAGCGAGACGCGAGGAAGTCTCGAGCGGGAGCCCCCTTGCTATGAGGCCCAAACGTCCATGTTAGAATCCGAGCGAATCTTCGGGCTGTCGCAAAATTCGGGCTCCTCGGGAACGAACGGCGATGCGAGCCCTTGCGGCCCAATCCGAGCGGGGTCACTTGCGCGTTCTTAAGAGGGCCACCCGCTCGGCTGAACCCAGTCCCCCGACGCTGCGACGGCGTCGCCATCGATGGCGCCAGGGGCGAGGACGCTGGTCGCAGGGGTTTGTCGGACGAGCAGTGGTGGCTGCACCTCTGCGTCATGTTCTCCCGCGCCACGCGCGCGCGGAACATGCTGAGCCTGTGACCGCCCGCGCGAGAATTCCTGGAGCGCGAGCCGCCGGCGTCCCTGCGGAATCGCGTTGCCCCTCGCATGAGCGCGGCCGCGCCTGCCTCGAGGCCCGCGGGGTTGCCCCAGCGGCCTGGCCCGCGGGGTTGCCCCGACGGCCCGCCCCCCGCGCCCCGGCGGCCCGCGGGGTCGTCCCAGAGGCGTGGCCCGCGGGAGTGCCCCGAAGGCTTCGCGATCTAGCGGTCGGCGAACGCGCGCGTGCTGGCCGAGGCGGCGACGGGGGAGGGCGATGATGATGATGATGATGATGACGATGATGATGATGATGATGACGATGATGATGATGATGATGATGATGATGATGATGAGGAGGAGGAGGAGGAGGAGGAAAAGTAGGAGGAGGAGGAGGAGCAATAACAAGAGGAAAAGGAGAGGCAATATCAGAGGGCGAGAGGAGGGCTTCCGCCAGGGCGAGTAGGAACAGGCTGAGGGCAAGCCAAACACATGTTCGTGCGGGGCCCTACCGTCGGATAGTTGTTCCTGGAGATGTGGGTGGGGATGCTGGCTTAACTTGGCGAATTTAAACTAATGTTTTGGATGGGTTGCGGGGTGTACCCACATGTGAATTGCAATTCCCAGAGGGGCACCGTTAATTTCGGGGTGGGGTGGGGTGGGTGGGAGTGTAGATTTGTTTTGATATATTTAAACAAACAAAAGCTTGAATAACAAATGATATCGACTGCGCAGCCTATGTAATGTAATATACGTCGTGCAATTCATCTTGACCGTCTTGAAGCTGTCCTCTCCACTGCTCGTGCAAACGTCCCACCTTCCCACCCGCAACTTGGTCGCAAGACCTTTTCAGACAAGACCGTGACGGTAGGTACCACATGGCACTTGGCCACGACACCGATGCCGACGACGACAGCGACATCGACGACGACGGCGCCGCCGACAGCGACTGCGACGACACCGACGACGTCTCCAATGTTTTCGACGGCGACAACGACGACGACGACACCGACGACGACGACAACGACGCCGACGACGACGACGAAGACGACGACGACGTCGCCAACGGAGACGACGACGAGGGAGGAGAAAAAACGACGACGGCGACAACGACGACAACGACGATGGAGGAGGGAAGACGGCGACGACGCCAACGACGAAGAAGGAGGAAGGACGGCGACGCCGACGACGACAACGACGAGGGAGGAGGGAAGACGACGACGATGACAACGACGACGAAGACGACGACGACGGCGACGAAATGAAAGGACGACGACGAGACGCCGACGACGGACGACGACGACGAGGGAGGAGGATAACGACGAGGGAGGAGTGAAGACCACGACGACGACGACGACGACGACGGCGACGAAATAGGAGGGACAACGACGAGACGCCGACGAAGACAACGAGGGAGGAAGGACGACCACGGCGACAACGACGACTGAAACGACGACGACGCCAAGACGACGACAACGACGACGAGGAAAGACAGAAGACGACGACGCGACGACGACGACGACGACGAGGGAGGAGGGAGGACGACGACGACGACGACGACGCAAGAGCGCGCGCGCACGCTTTTGTTGAAAATCCGTGTTGCGAAACCTTGGGTTCTTGTAGGTTTTTTGGACGCACGATTTTGAAATCCTTCTGAAACCGATGGTTTTTGAAGGATTTCGGCATACGCCCGCGACGACGCGCGCGTCTGCACTTCGTCCCATTTTTTGCAGAGGGTTCTCGCGACGGCACACGCGCAAGGGCGTTCGACAGATTTCGACATGCGCGCGCGCGAAGCCCGTTTGGTAGCATTTTGTGAAAATCTTGGAAAAACCTATGGTTTTCTTAAGATTTCGCAAGACCTCACGCGGAAGTTTTTTAGCAAATCAGTGTTGCGAAACCATGTGTTTTTGTATGTTTTTCGGAAGCTCGATTGCGAAATCCTTCCGGCACCGAAGGTTTTTGAAGGATTTCGGCATGCGCGCGCGACGACGCGCGCGTGTGCACTTCGTCCCATTTTTTGCAAGGGATTCGTGAAGAAGTGTTATGTTAGAACGAAAAAAATCACCGCATAGTGTTTTTTACCGGGGAACCGCAGGGGGGGATACCGGCTTGGCTGGGATAGTATGAATTCATTTTTAGGACGGACATGTGGTCAGAATCATATGTAATTTACAGCACGCGCGGGGTAACCGATAAGTCCGGGGGGGGGGTAGAATCTATTAGTCTTTCAGAAAGGAGAATATATTCGGCAGTCGGTGGAATTCCCCGAGGGGCGTAGCACTGTATGTCCTCCGTCGCCGAACCTTTTAGACTACAGCCGTAGCCCGCTAGAACCCAGACAGTCGCGAATCGCGCGCGTGGTTCTAGTGTACGACTGAACGGCTTATCGTGCGGTGATTCATTGGGTCGGATCGTCATCCCGTGATCCACCATATCGCTAATAAAGTGCTTTGCTGGGATCGTCTCAAATCTTGGGTTCGCGGCTTGTCAGTCCCATCTTTCGCACGCAGAGCCGCTGCCATGGGTTATCTGCTTGCGTGTCCCGGGTCTCGTGCTGTGTCTTCACGCGCTCAAGTTTAGAAGGCACTGTTTCCGACGTGCCCCAACCCATTTGCAACGCCTTGTTACGGGCGATGCCATGGCACGAGGCGCGAGTTATCGTGAGTTGGGCATGTGATGTTTCACGACTCGCAGGACAGGTTTGAGTGAGGCAGCGCCGCAGAGCTTATCATGGCGAGGACAAAGCGGAAGGACAACGATGACCGATGGAGGCGTCAGTTGCGAAGTTTTCGGTTCCCAGGAAGGACGAGGTTTCATCCCGTTTTGGAAATGGCTTCATTTCGTTGGGGCCCCAGAAGCCCACGAACGCAACACCAGCCCCCAGATCTATGTCATTTCGTCGGGCCTCCCAGGAATCCACGAACGTGGCGACAGGTGCGCAGGCCGCAGCCCCAAGAGATGGCGAGGTCTCATTCTGATTTGCGTGTGACGTTGTGTCATCCCGTTGTGCCCCCTTGGAGCCCACGGTTTTGCAGATCGCAGCCCCCAGGCAGTGCGATGTTTCATTCTGACCTGGGTATGACGTCGCTCCATTGGGCTTCCTAGAAACCCACGACAGTGGCGTCAGTTCCACAGTTCGCAGCCATGAGGTTGGGCGAGTCCTCATTCTGATCTGGGTATAACGATGCCCCTCTGTGACTCCCTGGAATCCAAGAAAGTGCCGACAATTGCGCAGTTCGCAGCCATCAGGGAGGGCCAGGTCTATGAGCAGTTCGCAGCCAACCAGGGATGTAATGTAAGAAGCAGGGCATTGGGCAAGTAGGAAACAGGATCAGAGAGGGAGGATGGAAGCGGGGAAGAGAGGGAAGCGGCAGCAGTGCTCTATCCAAGACGAAAGCCCAGCGCAGGAGGCTTCGGGGAAACAGGCGTTCTGCTGGTCTTCAAGGCGCTTTAGGTCCAGGGGTCGAGTGAGGGGTGGTTGAAGAGGGGTGGAAGGGGGAGGGGCAGTGCGCACGTCTACGTCGTGGGAGCAAGTCATTGAAACGATACTCCGTCCCAGCACCGCTCCCCTGACCTCTGGACCTCTGCAATCGGAACGGCATCGAGGGCTTCTTTCTGATTGTCTCTATCCACGGCCCCCCTTTCTCCTTGCCGCGAGCGCAAGTGAGTGGGCGCCTGTGAGCGCCCGTGGCGTCCTTCGAGCGCCCGGCACCGCGTGTGTGCATTTGCGGACGTTTGTGTGCGTTTGCTGGCCAGCCTTGAGGGCGCTTGCGGTCGCCGCTGCGCGCTTGTGCCCCCCCCCCTCTGCTGCCCCTCTTCCTTCGTTCTCCTCCGCCTTCTGGTGCGGGGTAACCGCTGGCCGTTTGGGCCATGGGCCCTGGGCGCTGCATGCGCATGGCACAGGGGCGCGTGCCAGCGCGCGGAGTGGACGGGGCAGGGGCGCGGGCACCGCATGGGCCGAGGACGAGGAGGAGGGAGGGGGAGCAGGAAGAAGGCAGACGAGGAGGAGGGAGGAGGAAGAGGAGGGAGGAGGAGGAGCAGGGAAGGGAGCATCCGTGGACGAGGACGTGAGGCTTCTGGTCTATCCCATCCCGCAACGGCGGGAAGCTTCTGACCCAAGCAGTGTTTGTACGTATGGGTTCTATGCTCCGCTTCACAAGGGATTGGATGGGTGGCGATGTTTTGCCTGGTGGGCGGCCGAGGGCGCCTCGTGGGCGCCGCGCACCTTACGCCACGCAACTTTGCTTGCACCTCGCAGCGTGCACCACATATCTCACACCACAAGTGTTGGACCACGTGGACTGCACCATATAGAATACACCGCATAGCTTGCACCACATCCCCTACGCCACATAGCTTACGCCATTGATCGCACATCACATCGATTCTCCTTTCTAAAAAGAGAATAGACTCTAACCCCCCCCTGGCGTTATCGGTCCCCCTTTCGGGTATGTAAATCGTATACGATTCTGACCGCATGTCCATCCTAAATATGAATTTGCACTATCCCAGGGGGGCCGGGTTCCCCCCCTGAGGTTCCCTTGAGAAAAACACTATGCGGTGACATTTTTTGTTCTAACATAACACTTTGTCACGAATCCTTTGCAACAAATGAGACGAAGTGCACACGCGCGCGTCATCGCGCGCGCATGCCGAAATCCTTCAAAGCCTTCGGTGCCGGAAGGATTTCGCAATCGAGTTTCCAAAACACATACAAAAACACATGGTTTCGCAACACTGATTTGCTAAAAAAGCTTCCGCGCGAGCACGTGCGAAATCTTAAGAAAACCATAGGTTTTTTTTTCCCCCAGATTTTCACAAAATGCTACCAAACGGGCTTCGCGCGCGCATGTCGAAATCTGTCGAACGCCCTTGCGCGCGTGCCGTCGCGAGAATCCTCTCCAAAAAATGGGACGAAGTGCAGACGCGCGCGTGGTCGCGCGCGTACGCCGAAATCCTTCAAAACCCATCGGTTTCGGAAAGATTTCGAAATCGCGCGTCCAAACAACCTACAAAACCCAAGGTTTCGCAACACGGATTTTCAACAAAAGCGTGCGCGCGCGCTCTTGCGTCGTCGTCGTCGTCGCCGTCGCCGTCCTCCCTCCTCCCGCGTCGTCGTCGTCGTCGTCGTCGTCGCCTACGTCGTCCTCTGTCTTTCCTCGTGTTCGTCGTCGTCGTCCTCTTTGGCGTCGTGGTTGTTTCCGTCGTCGTTGTCGCCGTGGTCGTCCTTCCTCCTCCTCCCTCGTCGTCGTCGTCGTCCGTCGTCGGCGTCTCGTCGTCGTCCCTCCTATTTCGTCGTCGTCGTCGTCGTCGTCGTTCGTCGTCGTCGTCTTCCCTCCTCCCTCGTCGTTGCCGTCGTCGGCGTCGCCGTCCTTCCTCCTTCTTCGTCGTTCGCGTCGTCGCCGTCCTCCCTCCTCCCTCGTCGTTGTCGTCGTTGTCGCCGTTGTCGCCGTCGTCGTCCTCCCTCCCTCGTCGTCGTCTTCGTTGGCGACGTCGTCGTCGTCTTCGTCGTCGTCGTCGGCGTCGGCGTCGTCGTCGTCGTCTTCGTCGTCGTTGTCGGCGTCGTCGTCGCCGCCGTCGTCGTCGTCGTCGTCGTCGTCGGCGTCGTTGACGTCGTCGTCGTCGTCGTCGGCGTCGTCGTTGTCGGCGTCGTCGTCGTCGCCGCCGTCGTCGTCGTCGTCGTCGGTGTCGGCGTCGGCGTCGTCGTCGGTATCGTCGTCGTCGTCGTCGTCGTCGTTGTCGGCGTCGTCGAAGTCGTTGGAGACGCCGTCGGTGTCGTCGTAGTCGTAGTTGTTGTCGGCGGCGTCGTCGTCGTCGTTGTCGCTGTCGTCGTCGGCGTCGCTGTCGTTGGCAAGTGCCATTAGGTACCCGCCGTCACGGTCTTAAGAGATTTTGCGAACCAAGTTGCGGGTGGGTGGGTGGGATGTTTGCGCGAGCAGTGGAGTGGTCAAGCGCGGTGCAGGGTAGTCAGTTCTCCTTTCTAAAAAGAGAATAAACTCTACCCCCCCCCCGGACTTATCGGTTCCCTTTGGAATAGTATGATTTCATATATTTTCTGCACACTCGTCCATCCTAAATATGAGATCATACCATCCCAGCCAGGCCGGTTTCCCCCCCCCCGTGAGGTTCCCTTGTAAAAAAACACTATGCGGTGACATTTTTTGCTCTAGCATAACACTTGTTCACGAATCCCTTGCAAAAAATGGGACGAAGTGCACACGCGCGCGTCGTCGCGCGCGCATGCCGAAATCCTTCAAAAGCCTTCGGTGCCGGAAGGATTTCGCAATCGAGTTTCCAAAACACATACAAAAACACAGGGTTTCGCAACACTGCTTTGCTAAAAAAGCTTCCGCGCGAGCTCTTGCGAAATCTTAAGAAAACCATAGGTTTTTCAAGACTTTCACAAACTGCTACCAAACGGGCTTCGCGCGCGCGCATGTCGAAATCTGTCGAACGCCCTTGCGCGCGTGCCGTCGCGAGAATCCTCTGCAAAAAAACGGGACGAAGTGCAGACGCGCGCGTCGTCGCGGGCGTATGCCGAAGACCTTCAAAACCCATCTGTTTCGGAAGGATTCCAAAATCGTGCGTCCAAAAAACCTACACAATCCCAAGGTCTCGCAACACGTATTTTCAACAAAAGCGTGCGCGCGCGCGCTCTTGCGTCGTCGTCGTCGTCGTCGTCGTCATCGCCGTCCTCCCTCCTCCCGCGTCGTCGTCGTCGTCGCCTACGTCGTCCTCTGTCTTTTCTCGTGTTCGTCGTCGTCGTCCTCTTTGGCGTCGTGGGCGTTTCCGTCGTCGTTGTCGCCGTGGTCGTCTTTTCTCCTCCTCCCTCGTCGTCGTCGTCGTCCGTCATCGGCGTCTCGTCGTCGTCTCTCCTATTTCGTCGCCGTCGTCGTCGTCGTCGTCGTCGTCGACTTCCCTCCTCCCTCGTCGTTGTCGTCGTCGGCGTCGCCGTCCTTCCTCCTTCGTCGTCGTTCGCGTCGTCGCCGTCCTCCCTCCTCCCTCGTCGTTGTCGTCGTTGTCGTCGTTGTCGCCGTCGTCGTCCTCCCTCCTCCCTCGTCGTCGTCTTCGTTGGCGTCGTCGTCCTCGTCTTCGTCGTCGTCGGCGTCGGCGTCGTTGTCGTCGTCGAAGTCGTCGGAGACGTCGTCGGTGTCGTCCTAGTCGTTGTCGTCGTCGTCGTCGCAGTCGGTCTTCAGAGGTTTTGCAAACCAAGTTGCGGGTTCGGGTGGGTGGGTGGGATGTTTGCGTGAGCAGTGGTGAGGACGACTTCAAGTTCAGCAGAGTGGACTGCACCATATAGAATACACCGCATAGCTTGTCTTTCTCGGGTATGTAAATCGTATATGATTATGACCACATGTCCATCCTAAGTATGAATTTGCACTATCCCAGGGGGGCGGGGTTCCCCCCTTGAGGTTCCCTTGAAAAAATATTTTTGGGTCCTAGCATAGCACTTTTTCGCGAATCCCTTACAACAAAATTGACGAAGTGCGCACGCGCGCGTCGTCGCGCGCGCATGCCGAAATCCTTCAAAAGCCTTCGGTGCCGGAAGGATTTCGCAATCGAGTTTCAAAACAAAACATACAACAACACAGGGTTTCGCAACACTGATTTGCTAAAAAAACTTCCGCACAAGCACGTGCGAAATCTTAAGAAAACCATAGGTTTTTCAAGATTTTCACAAAATGCTACCAAACGGGCTTCGCGCGCGCATGTCGAAATCTGTCGAACGCCCTTGCGCGTGTGCCGTCGCGAGAATCCTCTGCAAAAAATGGGACGAAGTGCAGACGCGCGCGTTGTCGCGGGCGTATGCCGAAAACCTTCAAAACCCATCGGTTTCGGAAGGATTTCAAAATCGTGCGTCCAAAAAACCTACAAAAACCCAAGGTCTCGCAACACGTATTTTCAACAAAAGCGTGCGCGCGCGCTCTTGCGTCGTCGTCGTCGTCGTCGTCGCCGTTCTCCCTCCTCCCGCGTCGTCGTCGTCGTCGTCGCCTACGTCGTCCTCTGTTTTTCCTCGTGTTCGTCGTCGTCGTCCTCCTTGGCGTCGTGGTTGTTTCCGTCGTCGTTGTCGTCGTGGTCGTCCTTTCTCCTCCTCCCTCGTCGTCGTCGTCGTCGTCCGTCGTCGGCATCTCGTCGTCGTCCCTCCTATTTCGTGGCCGTCGTCGTCGTCGTTGTCGTCGTCGTCTTCCCTCCTCCCTCGTCGTTGTCGTCGTCGGCGTCGCCGTCCTTCCTCCTTCTTCGTCATTCGCGTCGTCGCCGTCCTCCCTCCTCCCTCGTCGTTGTCGTCGTTGTCGTCAAAGTCGCCGTCGTCGTCCTTCCTCCTCCCTCGTCGTCGTCTTCGTTGGCGACGTCGTCGTCGCCTTCGTCGTCGTCGGCGTCGGCGTCGTTGTCGTCGTCGAAGTCGTCGGAGACGTCGTTGGTGTCGTCGTAGTCGTAGTCGTTGTCGTCGGTGTCGTCGTAGTCGGTCTTAAGAGGTTTTGCAAACCAAGTTGCGCGTGCGTGGGTGGGATGTTTGCACGAGCAGTGGAGAGGACAGCTTCCAGGCAGTCAAAGTAGATTGCACCACATAGCTTGCACCAGGTGGCCTAGATCACATAGCTTACGTTGAATAAGTCACAGCACGCAGAGAACACCACAGATGTTACACCACATAGTTGACACGTCCACAGTTCAATAGTTCACTGTTTGTGGTCCACGCTGGCAAACATTCAATGTTTGTGCATGTTTATGTTTGGCATGTCTTCTTTGTTGGGTGTGGCCAACTGCAGAGCTGCGCCTGCAGAGCAGTTGAGGGTAAGGGCTCACGGTGGTTGTGATTAGACTGCTGGCCGCGAGGCGGTACCAGTCCTTGTGCCAGAAAGAGAGGAGGAGTAGGAGGAGGCGGCCGCCTCATGGGTACTGGAGCCCAGCATGCCGCAGGAGCACGTGGGTATTGGCTTGGAGATGGCCCGGATCGCCGCGGCCCTGCAGCGGCAGCAGTCGTCGCCCAGCGAGCCCCCCCCTGCCGCTTGGCCGGCGCCGGGCTTCCTCACGGGCCAGCCGCCTCCGAGGGAACCGCCTCCGAGGGAGGCTCCCCCAAAGGAGGCGTGCCGCGTGCCGCGCGCGATCTCCCTGCCGTTGCCGCCGCGGCCGCCGCCACTGCTGCTGCTGCTGTTGCTGTTGATGCTGCCGCTGTCATCCTCCTCGGTAGGCCGAAAGTGGGTCGGTCAGGCCGCCCTCCGGGCCACCCTTCTCTCTCCTCCTCCTCCTCCTCCTCTTCTTCTTCCTCCTTTTCCTCCTCCTCCTCCTCCTCCTCCTCCTTCTCCTCCTCTTCCTCCTCCTCCTGCCACGAGGGGGCCCTTCCCGTAGGGGAGGGGTCGGGACCCCAGGGTCCTCCTGGCGCAGGCGGGGAGCGCCGGGCCCGAGGGGCGAAAAGCCCCCGCTCCCCTGGGACGGCCCCCATAAGCGGGGTCCCCTTCCTATGGGGGGGCAGCCAGGTCCGGGGCCTCCCCCAGGGCGGCGCAGGGATTCTTCCCCTGCGTTCGCCGCCTTGGGGCGGGAGTGGCTGTCCGTCTTCCCTGTCGTGTCGTCGTTCACGTATGCTCTTATAGATTGGGCCTCACCTGGAGAACGAATCCTTAATGTTATACGTATGTCTCTATATATTGTCCTTCTCCTGTGTACTTCTGTTCCTACCAGGCCTCTCCTGGTCCACGAGTCCTTGGTGTTTTACGCGTGTTTCTATACAGGGAAGCTGGAAAGAGTGTCTGGGGCTGGCCCTTCTACTCTTTTCAGCTTTTGCCTATTTTCAACGCTGGCCCCGCCCCTCTTGCGAAATACCCATGCCAACCAAACAGTTTTTCCAACGTCTATTATTTCCAACGCAATGCCTCGCCGTGCGTCCTAGTTGGTCGCACGTCATCGCGCAATGCACGCGGGCAGTTTTTCCGACGATGGCCTTCGGCCATCGACGGAATCAGCGGTGCGCGCTCTTTGTTTTTCCGGCGGGCGCCCCAATGGTTTTTAATGCGTTGGCCCTCCGTTGGATTTTGCGGGGCTCGCTTGAAAGAGTGCGGAGGCCCTTGCTGGGAAAAGTAACAGAGGCGAAGCGCTGGAAAGATCGTCGTGAGCTGCCCTGAGGCCGCAGCGCGTGAAATTATTCCTTTCTGGTGTCCAGATGATGCAACGCGTGGCGCGTTTTTCCGCGCTGGCCACTCGTAGTGTTTCCGGCGCTGGCCTGAGCAATTCGACGTGTCCAGACGTGCTGTTCGTTGATGGGCGTCTGCGTTGCGCGACGTAGTTATTTTCAAGTGCAGCCTTCCTTCTATTTTTTCCCGCGGCCTGGCCATTCTTTCCAACGGTTGCCTCGCTGCCCCGAATATTTTTTCCTACCAATGGCCTCGGCCAGATGCGATTTTACCCAGTCAACGAGGATACTTTTAAGGAATTTCCAACTTCTACTCTTTCCAGCTTCCCTGTAGATTGCCCCCTTCTCCGGCTCCAATCCGCAATGTTGTATGCACGTCGCTTGCTATAGATTGGGCCTCCCCTGGGGCACGAATCCTCCCTAGGAGGTCCCAGGAGGTCCCAGGAGGCCCCAGGAGACCCCAAGAGGCTCTGGGAGGCCCCAGGAAACCCCAGTAGGTTTCAGGAGGCCCCAGGAGGCCCCAGGAGGACCCAGGCTCATGCGCAGAAGCGCGTTCGTACTACTGAGGCTTATTCACATTCCAATTCATTCTCAGCTAGATTCATGGCCAGACCGTCACAACTGAAGCCTGTTTATATTCGAAAGCTCTTGCGCCTAGACACTCACGGCGGACAGGTCCATGCGAATAGAAACAAGCTGACTCATACTCAGACCTACTCGTACTCAGATCTACTCCTACTCAGACTTGCTCATGCTGAGACTCACTCATACCCAGACGAACTCATACTCAGAATTGCGGGGCGCTGGTTTCAGCACCCCTAGTGGGAGCCGCCAGGGGTGATTTCACGGTCCCGTTCGCGGCCGTTTTGTAGGGATGTCTCAAGCGGTTTGATCGTTCTTTGTCTCAACATCCTTGGCTACCAGAGTAGATTGTGCGGATGTCTCAGGCGGGGCGCTGGTTTCAGCACCCTTAGGGGGGAACCGCCAAGGGTGTTTTCAAGGCTCCGTTCGTGGCGATTCTGTGGGGATGTCTCAAGCGGTTTGCTTGTTTTCTGTTTTTGCCTTGTGTCCCAAGTGGCTCCCCTTGCCGCGCACGGCGATCAAGGAGGAGTGACCGGGTGTTGCTGGCGCAGATTTTGTGTCACCGTGGGATGTTGCTTTCTTGGCCCGTCATCGAAGAGGTGAGCATGGTGTCCGCCGCAAATTACAACATGCTTGATTTCCGCGCCATGTGTGGGCGCACCAAGTCCCACGATGTCTCGGAGGGAAACTATAAGAAACCAGGGTGCAGCTTTGGTAGGTGCCCGATCGTCATCCACCTTGGCGACTTTCTGCAGTTGACACCGACTGCGCAGCTCACCCTCGTGACAGATCCCAACGAGAAAGACGAGGACGGCAACTACGTGCTCTCGGAGCCGCCCTCGCTTGAGATTCAGAACGCTCTCAAGGTTTTCAGGAGGATCACCTGTGTCATCGAGCTCCAAGGAACGAAGCGCTTCGTCAAGGGCGATCCCCTCATTGAGTTCGTGAGCTGCATGCGGCAGGGCAAACCGATTCCCGATCCTGTCAGGCGGGCGGGCCTTCGAGGCGAGTTTTGCGAAAGACAGCCGTCCCGACGCGAGCCCGGAGCTGGACCCGCGACACGCGCAGACGGAGTTCCTCGAGGGTTACGGCTGTGCCATGTACTGGGAGCCTCTGGCCCGCTGGATCACCAAGCGCGCGCGGCGCGACGCCCGCGCGCTCGAGGTGCCATTGGTTTTCCTGCAGGCTGCCGACGAATGCCAGACTATCAAAGACAAGGAGTTGTATTCCAATATGCTGAACGTCGCAAGAATTTGCAACGCGGGCCGCATGCACGGCGTGCTGCCCGCCCACGTGGGGATGCGGGTTGGTTCCACTGGAAACTTCAATTGCAAACGTGGCTTGGTCCAGGAGCAACGGGCTACGATGGTCGACTTCGTGTTCCACGAGGGCGACCAAAAACAAAAAAATGCAACAGCGCTGGCCCGGGTGAGCTCTTCAGGCCTCGCCGCTCGCCCATTGGCATCTGGTTGCATGTCGACGATTTCACGGAGGCGCCCACGTGGAAAGATTTCATGGACTACGTCGGCAAAGATGAGAAGATTGCTCGCGGCCTCTTCTGCATGCCCTTGATGGAGACGACCTTCACCTGGGGGGGCTCGTCCGTGGCGCGCAGCGCGAAGCGGTTTGGTTTCATGCTCTCGCACGCGCACTACCTGGCGACGACTGCCTCGCAAGGGCAGACGACGCGCGCCGCAGTGACCATTGACTGCGCGCGCCAGGCGCCTCAGGGGCGACGAGGCGTCAGCGATGGCACTTGGTGGTTGAACCTCTGCGCGATGTTCTCCCGCGCCGCTCGGATGGCGGACGCGTTGCTGGCGCGGCCGCCGCCTCGCTGGTTTTTCGAAAGAGGTCCGCCAGAGTCAGTGAAACGCGCGCTTCAGCGCTTCGCGGCGTCTGAGGACTCGACGGCGGCGAGAGCCGCCCTACATGCTGGGGAGTACGGCATAATGCTGCCAGAGGAAGAGTGACGGACAGTAGTCTGTCTGGCCCGATGCCTAGTGCGGCGGCTTTTTTGTTGCCCAGATCCTTCTGCCGCTTGCTTTGCGCTGCAGAGCCCGACGCCCAGTGCAGGCGGCTCTTTGTTTGTTTTCCCTCGGTCTCCGCGCTCAGTTATTTCCATGCCTTCGCGCTGAGCCAAGCCTGGTCCGATTCCAAGGGCGGGCGGCCAATGCGCGAACATATGTAATTTGCAAGCTGCGCCCGATGCCAAGTGCGGACGGCGAAAACCGAGGCGCAAACCGCGAGGGTGGCAGTAGTAGAACTTGCCCTTAGCGCGTCAAGTGCGAACGACTCCCTTTGCCGCTGCCATCTAGACCCGATGCCGAGTGTGGGCGGCTCACGCGGAAGGGCAGATTTTGAAGTGTCGTCTGAAGCGCTTGCCATTCGCGCTCTCCGCCTGGTGCTTCGGGCGGGGAGCCAAAGGAGGAGTCTTTGCGGTATATAGAAAAGAGACGCAGGCGCATGTATTTCAGTGAACTTTTACATGAGGTGTTTATACAGCTTCGCTGCCCGCGCGTGCGTTCGTCGCTCGCATGGACGCGCACCTAAACAACATGTATCACTGACAGACGCTCGCCTTGGCACAATCCTACACTTCTGCACCTTGTTATTCGCGCGTTGCGTTGCATGGCTAGACGCGCATTCCCCGATCCCACTGACAATTATATATATATATATATACACACACATATATAAGAAGATGCACACATAGGGATCTCCACGCAGTGAGTAATTCTTATATGTGTTTCCGTGTTTCGCGTTTTCGACCTCTCGACGCTCCGCGACAGCCGACGACGCCCCCAAGACCGCCCCAAAACCGCCGAAAAAAGGCACCCAGACAGAGCTCCAAGACTGCCCCCGGGATCCCAGCAAATGAAGCGGGATGTTCCAATGCGCTACAAGGCGGCCTTGATGGCCCCAGCGTGGCCATAGACGGGCCCAAGACGGCCAATACACAGCCCGAGAGCGTTCCAAGAGGGCCCCAGGAGAGTTCCGAGACGCGTCCCGAGAGAGCCCGAAGAGGCCCAGATCCTTGATGTCGGGCAGTTGTTTCTACTGTTTTCCGCTTTCTCGCGTTCTCGAGCTTCCAACGCTCGAAGACGGCCGAATACGCCCCGAACGCCCCAAAACCGCCGAATAGGCCCCAAAAGGAGCCCCAAGAGAGCCCCAGGACAGGCCCAAGCTGGGCCACAGAGCGGGAGCGGGAGGTTCCGAGGCGCTCCAAGACGGCCCTGATGGCCCCAACGTGGCCATATATGGGCCCAGCGCGGCCAATACACAGCCTCAGAGCGTTCCAAGAGGCCCCCCAAAGCGTTCCGAGAGGCGCCCCGAGAGAGCCCGAAGAGGCCCATATCCTTGAGTTTCGGTAGTTTTCTTCAATGATGTCCGCTTTCTCGCGTTCTCGAGCTTCCAACGCTCCAAGACGGCCGAAGACGCCCCGAAGATCGCCCCAAGACCGCCGAAGAGGCTCCGAAAAGAGGCGCAAGACGGCCCAGGAGAGTCTGAAGACTGCCCAAGAACAGCCCGAGACTGCTCAAGATATCTCAGGAGGCACAATATGGGCACCAGAGCAGGAGCGGGAGGCCGCAAGGAGCTCCAGGACGGCGCAGATGATCCCGACGTGGCCCAAGAGGTGCCCAATAGGGCAAACACACAGTCACAGAGGCCTCCAAGAGGGCTCAAGAGAGCTCCGAGAAACGTCCCGATAGAGAGCCCAGAGAGGCCCAAATCATTGATATGCACTGGTTTGTTCGATGTGCTTCGCTCTCTTGCGTTCTCGAGCTTCCAACGCTCGAAGACGGCCGGATACGCACCGAAGACCGCCCCAAGACCGCCGAAGAAGCACACAAGGGACCCCCAAGGCGGCCCCAGGGAGCCCGAACTTTGCCCAGGAGAAGCCCCGGACGGCCCAAGATTATCCCGGCAAAGCAACCTAACAGCGATGTGTAGGAGCATATTTGGAAGCATTCCCCTTAAGATTCAGATGAGAATCCAGTTGTAGAATTCTGTTGTTCTCGCAGTCGTAGTCGCATTCGCGATGACAGTCGCAGTGGCAACGGCAGTCGCAGTCACAGCCTCAGCCTCAGCCTGCCTCAGCCTCAGCCTCAGCCTGCCTCAGCCTCAGCCTGCCTCAGCCTCAGCCTCAGCCTGCTTCAGCCTCAGCCTCAGTCTGCCTTCAGCCTCGGCCTCAGCCTCAGCCTGCCTCAGCCTCAGCCTGCCTCAGCCTCAGCCTCAGCCTCAGCCTGCCTCAGCCTCAGCCTGCCTCAGCCTCAGCCTCAGCCTGCCTCAGCCTCAGCCTCAGCCTTCTTCAGCCTCAGCCTCAGTCTGCCTTCAGCCTCGGCCTCAGCCTCAGCCTGCCTCAGCCTCAGCCTGCATCAGCCTCAGCCTCAGCCTCAGCCTGCCTCTCAGCCTGCCTCAGCCTCAGCCTCAGCCTCAGCCTCATCAGCCTCAGCCCTCAGCCTCAGCCTCAGCCTCAGCCTGCCTCAGCCTCAGCCTCAGCCTGCTTCAGCCTCAGCCTCAGTCTGCCTTCAGCCTCGGCCTCAGCCTCAGCCTGCCTCAGCCTCAGCCTGCATCAGCCTCAGCCTCAGCCTCAGCCTGCCTCAGCCTCAGCCTCAGCCTGCCTCAGCCTCAGCCTCAGCCTGCTTCAGCCTCAGCCTCAGTCTGCCTTCAGCCTCGGCCTCAGCCTCAGCCTGCCTCAGCCTCAGCCTGCATCAGCCTCAGCCTCAGCCTCAGCCTGCCTCAGCATCAGCCTGCCTCAGCCTCAGCCTCAGCCTGCCTCAGCCTCAGCCTCAGCCTGCTTCAGCCTCAGCCTCAGTCTGCCTTCAGCCTCGGCCTCAGCCTCAGCCTGCCTCAGCCTCAGCCTGCATCAGCCTCAGCCTCAGCCTCAGCCTGCCTCAGCATCAGCCTGCTCAGCCTCAGCCTCAGCCTCAGCCTCAGCCTCAGCCTCAGCCTGCTTCAGCCTCAGCCTCAGTCTGCCTTCAGCCTCGGCCTCAGCCTCAGCCTGCCTCAGCCTCAGCCTGCATCAGCCTCAGCCTCAGCCTCAGCCTGCCTCAGCATCAGCCTGCCTCAGCCTCAGCCTCAGCCTGCCTCAGCCTCAGCCTCAGCCTGCTTCAGCCTCAGCCTCAGTCTGCCTTCAGCCTCGGCCTCAGCCTCAGCCTGCCTCAGCCTCAGCCTGCCTCAGCCTCAGCCTCAGCCTGCCTCAGCATTCAAAATGTGGCCCGGGAGTTGAGTTCTGGGAACTCGAAGAACACGAAGTGGCCTACAGTTGGCCCCAGGCGTTCAAAATCATGCCCAGGAATGGAGTTCTGGGAACTCGAAGACCACGAAGTGGCCTACAGTTGGCTCCTGGCATTCAAAACCATGCCCAGGAATGGAGTTCTGGGAACTCGAAGACCACGAAGTGGCCTAGAGCTTGCTCCGGGCATTCAAAATCATGCCCAGGAATGGAGTTATGTGAACTCGAAGAACACGAAGTGGCCTACAGTTTGCTCCGGGCATTCAAAATCATGCCCAGGAATGGAGTTCTGGGAACTTGAAGACCACGAAGTGCGTTACTATTGGCTAAAAAAGGAGTCCCCGGCATCCTCCCCCGGATCCCGCCCAGACCCCCCTGGGGCGTCATGATGCTCTCTTTTGACCCTATTAGAAACCTATCAGTCTTCGCTGTTAGGTAAAAAAACCAGGACAGGCCCAAACTGGGCCACAGAGCGGGAGCGGGAGACCCCAAGGCGCCCCAAGGCGGCCCAGATGGCCCGGGCCTCCCCCCTCCCTCCTTCCCTCCCGCCCCATCCCGTTGCCTCCATTCCATCCACTCTCCTCTTCCTCCCCTCAAGCCTCTCAGCTTTCGTGTGCCTCCCTTCTCCCCTGGGACGGCCACGCCAGAGCGCCAGACAGGCCCCGCCAGAGCGAGCGGGGCATCGCTACGCCCTATCATTTCACAAGTTGCTTTCCCCCTCCCTCCCCTCAAGGGCAGCCCCGGCAGAGCGAGAGCTCCAATGCTCGAACGCGGCCGAAGACGCCCCAAAGATCGCCTCGAGACCGCCGAAGAGGCCCCCAAAAGAGCTCCAAAATGGCCCAGGAGAGCCTGAAGACTGCCCAAGAGCAGGCTAAGACTGCCCAAGAGAGCCCCAGGACAGGCCCAAGCTGGGCCACAGAGCGGCAGCGGGAGGCCGAAGAGGCCAAGAGGGCTCCAGAGAGCTCCGAGAGACGTCGCGAGAGAGCCCAAAGAGGTCCAAATCATTGATATGCACTGGTTTGTTCGATGTGTGTCGCTTCCTCGCGTTCTTGAGCTTCCAATGCTCGAAGACGGGACCGCCCCCAGACCGCCGAAGAGGCGCCTAAACGAGCCGAAGACGGCCAGTTAACCCTAAAATCGTCCAGGAGGAGCCCCAGACGGTCCAAGAGAACCCAAGGACAGGCCCAAGTTGGCCACAGAGCGGGAGCGGGAGGCCCCAGTCCAAGACGGCCCAGATGGCCCGGGCCTCCCCCCTCCGTCCCTCCTTCCCTCCCGCCCCCTCCCTTTCCTCCATTCCCTCCTCTTTCCTCTTCCTCCCCTCACCCCTCAGCTTTCGTGTTCCTCCCTCCTCCCCTGGGACGGCCACGCCAGAGGGCCAGACAGGCCCCGCCAGAGCGAGCGGGGCATCGCTACGCCCTATCATTTCACAAGTTGATTTCCCCCTCCCTCGCCTCAAGGGCGGCCCCGGCAGAGCGAGAGCCTTCTGACTACGCGTTTCTTTGCGTCGATGGCATGGGCCCGAGAACGCTGGAAATCGTCGTCGTGACCACACCGGGGCTTACAGCGGCACCCGTGCCTCACCTGCGACTAGAACCAAAGCGCGCGTAGCGCACGCGTGGTTCTAGTGTATATGTACACAAATTCCCCTTCCTATATTTTTATAAGCCCGGGCGGGGGGAAAACCCGTCCCCCCCCCCTAAAACCGGGTCCCCGGGATCTGGGGCTTTGGGACCCTCCGGACGGGCCTCGAAGCAGCCCTCCGCGGACTCGCAGGGCGTTTTGCCAAGCCTTCGCAGCACACCCAGGGCGATCAGGGGGGGTCACCGGAGACGTCCCAGAGACCCCCAAGACAGCACAAGAGCGCTCCAAGAAGCCGTCATACCCCGAAAGATCGCTCGAAAACGTACCAAGAGGCCTCCAAGAGCACCCCCAAGAAGGCCCCAAGAGGGAAACATCATTGATTTGATGCAGGTGTTTTGTGCATTTGGGGTTCTCCTCTTTTCGGCTTCCCGACGCTCCAAGACGGCGGTCTCCTGGGCGTCCAAAGCCGCCTGGGAGGCTCCCAAATCGCCCCGCAACCATCCGAAAGGGCTTCCAGGCAACCCAAGAGACCCCCAAAACGGCACAACACGGGTCCAAGATGGCCCTGAGAGAGCCCCATGGCGGCCCAAGATGGCCCCAAGACACCCTCCGAAGCATTCCAAATCGTGACTGGGGCGTTCAGGGAGACCGCGGTTAGAGGCAGGTTGGCCTTAGGAAGCCCCAGAGGCCCCCAGAACACGCCCAGGAGGCTTCCAGAAGGCTTTCAGAAAGCCCGAGGACTTTGGTGAGGCCCCGAGAGGCTCTCCATGGAGGAGCCTCCGCAAAAAAAACTGAGGAGGATGGGGAGAATGCCCAGGGTATGGCGAGAATGAGGAAAGACAAACATGAGGAAGGATAACGAACAACACTATTACAACGGCGATGCCAGAAAAGGCAGCAAGGAGTTATC
This sequence comes from Prorocentrum cordatum, assembly GCA_963575745.1. Lineage (NCBI taxonomy): Eukaryota > Dinophyceae > Prorocentrales > Prorocentraceae > Prorocentrum > Prorocentrum cordatum. The sequence continues at coordinate 224,114 of CAUYUJ010014770.1, read as the reverse complement.
GCTAAATTGTCGGCTTGACCTTCCTGCCATTTCCGCCTGCATACCAAACTTCAAGGACCAAGGTGCATGGCGCGAAGCGCCACTGCAATCTTGTATGTATATATATATATATATGTAGTTGCATATTTATATGTTATGTGTATATATATATATATGTGTGTGTGGATTGCAAATGTTCAGGCGCGTACATCCAATAATGAATGGGCACTTCGCGGCATGCATTCTGGTTCTCGGAGCTTCGAATTCAAACGATTCGTGTGAAAACCCGCAGGTTGTCCACGGGGTGGCAATGCGCGGGGCTCGCGAGTTTTGTTTTTAATGTTCCTGCTTATCCTCCTGGTTCAAGTCTACACGCTTCGCGTATCCCCACCAGTCTTTTCAGAAACCTTGCCCATGCGAGCTGACGGGAGAAGGGACGAAGGGACACGTATAGTGAAACAGAGCGGGAGCAATGGAGTGGCCTTGGAGGGCTTCTTCGGGCCATCCCTGGGGCTCGCGGGGGGGGGCGGGGGGAGGAGGAGGAGGAGGAGGACGAGGAGGAGGAGGAGGAGGACGAGGAGGAGGAGGTGGAGGAGGAGGAGGAGGAGGCACACCGCCTCTTGGGGCCTCGTGGGGCGCTCTTGGGTTGCTCTTGGGACGCTCTTGGGAATATCTTGGGGCCCGCTTTGGGCCGTCTTGGGGCCCTCTTGAGGGTCCCTTTGGAGCCCTGGGCGGCCTCTTGAGGCCATCTTGAGGCCATCGATCAAAGGTAGGGGGGTCCCCGATTTTGGTTCCCCCCGGGGACCTTCGAAATCGCCTTTTGGAGTGTTCTTTGGGTTCTCTTGGGCCGATCTTGCACGCTGTTGGGGCCGTCTCTGGGGCCGCCTGGGCTCCTTTTTCTTTTGGCCACTCTTGGGCCATTTTGAGGCGTCAAAAGCGCGTCGGAAGCAAAATGGTGAGACGGCACACCTCATTGATTTTCCTACAGGTCTGAGAATGTTGGCCTCTTGGGGAGGGTGTCCTGATGGGGGCTCCGAGAGCACTTGGAACGATCTTGTGGCCCTCGTCGGGCCTCTTGGAGGTATACCTGGAGCTGTCCTGGACAAACTGTGGACATACTGGGTAGCCTTGAAACCATTTTGGGGCATCGGAGGCCCTCTTGGAGCAATCTAGGGCGAAACAGGACCCTCTGCCACCTCGGGCCCCCCGCCAACAAAAACTTCAGGGGGGGAGGCGGAGGGTGCCCCTCCCCGAAGGGAAGAGGGTTTTGAACGAGAGAAGAGGGACATCGTTTGACCACCCTAGCCCAGAGGGTTTGTGGGATTCCTCGTTGTCTTCCTCTTTCTCTTCTTCTTTTGTTTCCGCTGGTGACTCCTTATCATCTCCCTCCCTCCATCCTCCTTCTTCCGCTCTTTCTCCCCTCGTTTTCCGTCCCCGTAATCCTTTTCCTCATTTGTCTCATTGATTGGTCTCTCACGGGGGCCACCTTCGCAGGCCTGGGGCCATCTTGTATGGCCTCCAAGTTTTTTCCTGCAGCCTCTTGCGCAGGGGGGGCACATGTATGAACAGCAGGCATAGCACATCAGGGTGCCTGGTGTAGCGTCAGAGTTGCATCAGATCTCACGAGCTTATTCTGAGACTTCGCAGTCCGTCCCGCCATTGATGGCCGAGCCGCGGCTCGATCTGCGGAGGAATGCAGCGATGGAGCGATAAGCACGCATCACAGCGTTCGAGCACGCCGGAGGTCAGGGTGCTCATAATTCCGGACAGGCCCAGCAGCGAGTTCATGGAAGGCCAGCGATTGCGTACAGAGTATAGCAGCCGCAGCCACAGTGCATGGTAGACACCCGATTCTTGGGAACGCCAGCGAGGTTCTCAGGAGACACGCCGTGCTGAAAGGGTTTGTCGTTTTCGATGCAGGCCTTTGCGGCGGCGGTCAGCCCATGGTTCAGTGCCGAGAGAAGCACAGCCATCAGTAAACTTCACGCCGAAAACATGCGTTTTTGTGTTGTAAACATGGAAACACCATTCCACTGCAAGTCAGTTGCAGCGCAAACCCTCCCAACGCATTCCCGCCGCACACGCGGGAAGTTGATGCGATGAGTTTGCCTTTAACAGCCCGAGCTCCAGGTGATGGTACATTACGTTTTTGAAGTTGGGTTTGTTGCGTGCCAAACGTCTGAAACAATATTTCCCCCTCCCCTTAGATTACTTCCCCCATCATCCCATCCAGCAGCCCCTTTCCCCCGACATCCCTGGTCCCGAGGCATTCCCTTGGCCTCCTCCCCGCCTGTAACGGAGGCGGCTCGGGCTGCCCATTCATTGGGGCTTCGACAGTAGAGCTCTCTTACGGGTGCGCTCCGCCTCGCCCACTGCCCGCCTTTGCCTGTCCGATTGCCCCTCTCCTCTCCTCCTCTCCTCTCCTCGCCTCCCTCCCTCCGCCCTCCTCCTCCCTGGAATTGCATTTTCACTGTGTCCAGGCTGCCTGGAGAAAGCCGCTATCCGCTTCGACGTGTTATCATATCATGCGCTCTGCGCGCATCCGATCAGCCTCGCTTCTGTTTCGTTGGATTCGTGGTCATTCACGGCTGGGCATGCGGATTAGACTTGCCGTGTATACCGCCGGTTGATTGCCAAGTTTGGGTGTTCCGTTTTCAGGCTTCTCGTCGTGCTTCTTGCCCCTCAAACAGAGTGCCCGCCTTTTCTTCTTCTACTCCTCCCTCCTTGCCCCTCCTTCCTGGCACGAACACTGGGCCAGACCTCTAGCGTCCTCGCAGTCTTCTGGCGTTCTGGCTCCAGAGGTCTCGACCCCAGGTTCCGCCTGTAGTTCATACCGTTGAGTGTGTTTGTGGGTCCCGGGGCCCGCACTGAGTATCCCAGAACGGGGGATCTCTAGAAAACCCCTTTCTCCTCCTCCACCGCTCCTCCCTCCCTCCCTCCCCGCTCCTCCCCGCTCCTGGCCGCGCCACGTTGGCAGCGCAGGCAACGCCCCCGCCGGCACCCGCTGCGGACCCGATTCCTTCCGCTTCCGAGATGGCCCCGTGGCTGGACGCGCGGGCGCTCCCGAGGGAAAAGGGGATTCAATGAGGGGAGGGGGGGGGATGAGGTGGAGGAGTCGGGGGAGGAGGGATGATAGGAGGGGTGGGTGGGACGAGGGAGAGGACGAGGAGGAGTGGGGAGCAGGAGGACGAGGACGAGGAGAAGGGTGATGACGAGGAGGTGGAGCTCGGCAAAGGGGCGGTCGGAGAAAGCAGAATCGGTTCGGCTCGGCGGATCGGCCAAGGTTTCTGTTGTGTGTCCAGAGATTGGGTGCATGAGCATGTATGCGGGTATTTCGGCCGTGCCCCATCATCTTGGGATTCCTCCTCTTCCTCCTCCCCCTCCTCGTCGTCGTCCTCCTCCTCTTCCTCTTCCTCCGTAGGCATTTTGGCTCAAGCCGTTTTGGCACAAGCGGCACGGCAACTAACCATCTTGCTGTGAGTCTGCCCAGACCGCAGCAGAACCTTTCAACTTACAACTACCGTTTCCATTGCTCTCAGCTCGATGGATGTTGGCGCCGGGGGCCAAACACTTACGAAGGGCAAACGCAACGACAAAGATGGCAAGCAATCGAAACCTCGAGAGCGATCGGCTTCTCCTTCGTCTGGGGACGTTTGTTCTGACTCTTGGACTCCGCCGCGTGCGCCAGCCCGCCGCCGATCGTCAAGAACGCGGTGTCGCCCCTGGATGTCGTGGTGAGCGCGCCGCTGGACCGACGCTGCTGAGGCCGCTCGCGCCTCGGATGCCGCCGAAGACAGCATGGAGGACGTCGAGACCGGCGAGCGTGCCGCCGCCGCCGCCATTGTCGCTGCCATGGACCGGTTCGACACCCTCCACCCCGAGGAGCGTCGTCCACCTGGGGCTGTCCATGCTGCGTCAGGCGTTCCTCCTCCAGGTGGTGTCTGCTTCAAGCTGGCAAACGTGGTGCGCCCCGTGACCCTTGCTGGAGGGTGAAAGAAGGGGTCTGCAACAGGGGGTCTTCAATGGTGGCTGAATGGCCCGTGTATGCTCAATGTATCGCTCGTGTATGTGATCGGATACGATTGGCATCCAATGCTGGCCGTCATAGAGGGCCAATCGTTCGTGCCCGCGCTTTGCCCGCGCGGGCAAACGCGCCGTCCATCCATTATCGTTCACGCGTGCGGGCGTTCTCGCATATCGCGCGTGGGGCGGCGAAATGGAGTGCAAGTGTGTCTTGATTGTGCGGTTGATGATCGCGCATGTAATCGATTGATGACTTGTCGACCCCCAAAACAGATTTGGAATGGGTTCCGCGATTCCCCCAATTTGTGAATTTGTATTTTCTTTGTCCTCACAATGTGAATTCACTTTTTCGTTTTTTTTCTCCAACATAGGAATTCACATTCTTGCCCCTTTTATAACGGTCCGTACACAAAATTACAACATGTGAATTTACAATTTTCTTTTTTGTCCAAAATGTGAATTCACATTGTTTCTTTTTGTCAACTGTTGAATTCACATGTTGTTGTCCACCCAACATGTGAATTCACATGTTGCCTTGGACCTCAAGACTCCCAAAACTGAGGCGCAGTGTTCCGCATGTCAGACTGGCTGGGCAGATTTTGACACTCACCTCACCGCTGCCTTTTTCCAATTTGCGCCCTCAGCGCACGTTGCCTTCGTCGCCTTTCCCGAGCACCCCGCCTCCTTGCCGTTTGCCTTCAAGTCTCGCGCATGGGTGCAGGCGGGGAACTTCAATTGGTTCCCCCGCCGAGCGCAGCAATCGAGGATGCATCTCCCATGCATGGCCCACGGAGACACTATTGCCGGGACCATGCGCCCGACCCCCATTATCCCCCTCCAACCTTTGCAAGAGGCAGCTTCCGCCGCTGACCCCAAGTCCATGTTTCAGAATGCCCGCGCCTCCATGGCGGCGGAACTGACGGAGGCCACAGAGAAGGACCTTAAAAATTACACGTCGGAGCGATTGCCTTCCACGGTCACCTCGGCCGTTCAACGCCTCCTCACCAACTTCGAGAAGTCCATTCAGCGGTACTTCGCCGAAAAGGACCAGAGGATCTGCGAGATCAGCGATGAGATGGGCCCCATGCGCAAGAGAGGCGAAGCCATGGAGCTGCGCCTGCAGGCCTTAGAGCGGGAGCTCGACCTTGCACGGCGCGAGCCACGCCCCACGGTTGTTCGGACGAGCGAATGGGCTCGCAAGGTGGACCGATCGGTGTTCATCATTCGGGGCAACGAGAACATCGACAAGAACTTGGTCCAGCAAGCGCTTGCACCATGGCTTGACGCTGCCCGCTACACGACGGGCGATGATTGCCGCCTTGAAGGTGAGACTTTGGGCAATATGTTTACTCTACGTTTTCTCGGCCGCGATGCGGTGGGCGAAAAACGCGCCGCACAAACCCACGCCCAGCAACGTCATGTAGATGGCCAGTGGCGCTCGTTCCAGGTCCAGATGCCCGGCGAACGATGGGCGCCCTCAGAATCTCTTTCGACAAGAGCCAAGAAGACATCCTCGCGGAGACCGCGGTCAAGAAGTGCAGGACCGCCTTCGGCGCCTTCTTCCAGAAGCCCATGCGCGCGGACCGGGGAGAGGGCATTCTCTCCATCCAGCGGGGGAAGGTGCGCAAAATGGAGCCTCGACTGCCTCGCGTCCCTGGGCGCGACGAGGGGTGCTGTCGATGCTGTGGCGCAGCGTGCTCTGGTGGCCAGGGGAACCAGGTAGACGGGGCAACGCGGCATTTGCATGCGACGGGCGTTTCGCCCTAGCGTCTTGGAACACGCGGGCGCTCACGCATTGCAAGTCCATTGGCGCTCATAGACAAGAATGTCGCCATCCTGGAGCATCTGCTCTGCCCTGCGCGCATCGTGGCGCTCCGAGTTTCTTGGCGCGCTTCTCCGTCGATTCCGAAACTCGCATCGTATATGTTCGGCCCCTCCCGGGCGCGACCGGAGGGGCGGGGTCGCCGCTGTCGCGCCGACGGGCCCTGACCTCACGATGTCCCCCGATATAGTGGTACCTGGCTGCATCCTGCTCACCGAGAGATGCCCGCGCTCCTTCGACTCCGCATTCCACCGCTGGAATGTCCACAACCGCGACATCTCCAATGACGAGTTCCGGATGTTCGCCAGGAAGTTCCGAGCCCAGGTACGAGCTTCGCAAACCAACGCATCCAAGTCAGTCGTTTTCCTGGTTGGGGTCTTCAACATTGCCGACTCAAGCGGCGAGCTGGCTCCAAGCGGCACTCCTGGCGGTTCTAGGGGCGACGCGGCCCCTCTCAGCTCGATCGCGCGGGCGACCCCCGACGGAGGCAACTTTGGAAGATGTCGGCCGAGTTCGACGCTGGACGCCGGACGCATTGGCGCCAGCCTACGCAGCAAGCCACGCAGATCGACAGGGCGTCTACTTCGGCGCCAGGTCGGTTAGTCACGAGGTTCTGGCAGCCCGCGCGGCCGCGGCGGACGAACCGCAGGAACTGCGCCGAGACGAGATCAGCGACCGCGCGCCGCTCATCTCACAGTGGGCTCCAAGGCCGCCTGGCGACCAAGATCGCGTCAAACCGCTTCCCAAGCACATCGTGCAGGGCCCGTTGTTCTTGCAGATGGCTGTGGAGTGCGAGCGGCTTGCTGGCGTCGATCACCCTGGGTCATCCGCCCCCTTCAGGCTGCGGTTAGCAGTCAAGTGTCGACGAGGCGCTACGCGCGCCACTCGCGACCTGCAGCTTCGAGCGCGGGGGTTGAGGATATCCAAAGTTCGCCATGGTCTTCCGCGCCATCGCGCGGGCCATCATGCGGCAGGGCGCCGGCGCCGCTCGCGCCGCGCGGGCCCGGCGCGAACGGGCCCGGGAGCACGTCGCCGCGGGGGCGTCGGCGACTTCGGCGGCGCCCTCGCGGCGCGCAGCGAGTGCCCCGTCCGCTTCCAAGCGGCCTTCTGTGACGCCCTGGCCGCGGCGCTTCTTGAGGAGGAGACTCGCTCGCGCGAGCTGCGAGACTCAGCTTTCTGACAGGCCCCAGGCGGCGTTTCGCTCCAGGAATCTGCGGGCCATCCAGCTTCGCGCCCGCTTGCGGGGCTCCAGCTGCCCTCGTCGATCTCTTGGCGGGCTGCTGTGCCGGGGGCGCGGTGCTATCGGAGCTTAGTTTAAAGGCTCGCGGTTTGGCGAGCCATTGGGCCCCGATCTTCTAGGGCACTTCGCCCGCCCCCGCCGGCGGCGACCAGTGCAAAAAGCGTTTCGCCCGCTCTGATGATTTCTCTGACCTCTTTCTCCCTTTCAGCCCACAATTCAGCAGATGTTTCGGCGCGCCTCGGATTCCGCGCCAGGCCCCGACGGCTTGCCGGGCAAGTGATGGGCCATCGGCGTGGGTCTTCCCATAGTTAGCGACGTATTCTGGTGGATTTCTCGCGGAGCCCCCATGGGCCCAACTTTTTATTAGTCCCTTTCGGCGTTCTTTCCGAAAGGTTGCGCGCCGGGCGATCTGGGGGCCGCGGCCCTCGTTCGAGCGGCGCAGGGCACTCGTCCGCTTGCTTTGCAGAACACGTCAGACAAGGCAGTCGCTTCGGCGATCAAGCGCTCCCTCGATGCAAAATTGATTTGTGCGCGGGCGGCCATTCGCTGAGAACGGCGCTGCGTTAGACTCGCTCGCTCGGATCGGCAGTGTTCGGAAGCACCTCCTTCCAGACCCCCCCCTCGATATTGGTTCCCAATGTTTTTTTTTGCCTTTTGAATTGCGTCGGGGTGCCACAGCGCTCGGCAGGATCGGCTCCTCCGCGCGATTCTGGCAGTTCGCCTGCCTAGGGGATGCCAGGCGGCAGTCGCCGATTTTTACGCCCTCAACTTGCGCTGGTTCTGCGACGGGGCTCGCTGCTTCCCATCTTCTGCATGGCTGCAGGGGCGTTGCGGGGCTGCCCCCTGAGTGGCTCATTATTCCTGATCGCATCAAATCCATTTGTGTGTGGGATCTGGAGCTCGAGGTGGCGAGCCACCGCCTGGGGCCCCAGAGGGCGTGCGCTGATTCTGTCGGGGCCGTGCTTTTCCATTGTGTTTCCGGACCCAGGGGAGTCTCACCTACCTCGGAGCTTGGCCCGTCTGCGTCGGTCGAGGTCCAGCGGGGCGCCCCCTCGCGCAAGCTGCGCGCACCCGTTCGCTCCGCGAGCCGCTCCACCGCAGATGTTGCCACGAACCTGTTCCACTACCATTCAGGGCGCCTCCCGGCGCTGGCATGCAGAGCCCAGCTCTTCCCGATATACAGAAGCATGGCCATCCAGAAGCGCCACCTTTTGGCCCCCCTCTGGAAGTCCCCAAGTTCGATTTTGTCTTGGGAGGAGTGGTTCGGACTTGGTGAGTTCGGAGGCCCAATTTTCTTGTCCACGTGGGCATGCGGCGCTGCCTCCAGGATGCGCGCCGCCCTTGCGTCGCCCCAGTCGTGGCCCAGGGAGCTCCGCCAACTGCGCCGCGTCATCTGGCAAGTTGAGGCTCTCCCATTGCGTGTCACTTCCTCCCTCGCTCCTCCATTCTGGACCTCGCCTTCTATCGCCCTCCCCCTTGAACCTGCCGCCCGGGGCTTTCCGTCGTCGGCCAGCCTTTCAGAGCCAGGTCGTCGGCGCTTTTCTTTGTTCCATGCGGGCCCGCCCATGCAAGGGCGGCAGATCCCGTCGGCAATCGCAGTTTCAGGCGACATTCCAGCAGGCTCTCTTTAGCCGAGTTATCGGGGCCACGCTGGATCGCAGGATCACCACATGGTACTCTCCCAGGGGCGGAGTGGGGCTGGTGGATTCGGGGGAGATGAGAACGGCCGCGCGGTAGCTTCGGTTTGCGTGGCGCTCCGCCACCTTGAAATCGCGGCTCGGCGCGTGGACGGCCTCCCATCGGATGGGGCGGGCTCGCTCAGGGTACATTTTCGGGCGCGGTTCGATTAGCGATTCTGTTTCGCACTACGTCCTAGAGTGTCCGAGGCTGTCCCTTCTGGTCGCGGTTGTTCCTTCTCTCGCGAGGCCCCCCAGGGCCCCAGGGTCAAGCTCGGCCCGCTTCGAGATACTAGCCGAGATGATTTCAATGTCGCGTTCATCGCGCGCTACTTGTATGCCTTTCGGCTATTTTCCGCCCGCGGCAGCCCCGAGCTGGCTGCTCGAGACATGCCGCGGCTCGTTGAAACTGTCAGGGTCGCCCTTCGCCTACCGCCGTTTGGACCCCATTTTCGCTTCTGGGCTCAGCGGTGAACTCTGAGGCGCATCGGCGGAGAACTTGTTGCGCCTCCAGGCCGCGCCTCCAGGCCACCTCCTCCTCCTCCTCTTCCTTCTCCTTCTCCTCCTCCTCCTCCTCGCCCCCCTCACTTCCCCGCCATCCTCCTCTTCCTCTTCCCCCTCCCCTCGCAGCTCCTCTTCTGGCGCCTGGCCGCCCCAGCAGCCGGGGGCAAGGGGGGGGCCGCGCACTCGGCGCAGCGCGCTATGGCCCCGCCCGCCCACCTCCAAAAGAGATGCCGGGCCGTTCTTAGAGCGGCCTTAAGCCAAGAGGCAACGGAGACAGAGCAAAGGGCGAGAGGCAGAGGCAGGGCAGGGGAGAGGGGCTACGCCAGGCTGGGAAGCCTTATGTTCTAACGAACGTTCATTTGATTGGTTAATCGACCGATAGACCACTAATCCGATGAATGAATACCGTTTTACGGTTGATCGGTGAACCGGTCAACCGATTAGTTTGCGTCAGTTTATCGGTTTATCGGTCGGACGGATTTCCAGCGACGGATGCCGCTACACTCGATATTGTATACATGTACAGATGAAGTAATCTAGCATTATAGTTGTATCGGATACACGCGCCACTCTACCAATCGAACAAGTAATCAGTAGATCAGCCCACCGATATAATAATCTACCACCAATCGATCGATATATGCATATGTTTATATCGGAGGTTGGGGGGTGAGATCGCAGTGTAACGGAGCCCCCCCGCCGGGAAATAGAGCTTCGAGTTCGCGCTCGCGCCGCGCGCGCGGGCGAGGCGAAGCTGCGTGGGCCAGCGAGAGGAATTCACCCTGCTGTCGCTAGGAGTCCGCCACCACAAATGCCCCCCCCCCCCCCCCGGCCTGGTCAAGTGGCAGCCCACGTTGTCCCGTCGGTTGCCCGCTGGTTGCTCATCATGGCTGCTCATCACGGTTGCTCATCATGGTTGCTCATCAGTGTCCCGCCGGTTGCTCATCATGGTTGCTCATCATTGTCCCGCTGGTTGCTCATCATGGTTGCTCATCATGTTTGCTAATCATGGTTGCTCATCATTTTCCCGCCGGTTGCTCATCATGGTTGCTCATCATTGTCCCGCCGGTTGTTCATCATGGTTGCTCATCATGGTTGCTCTTCATTGTCCCGCCGGTTGCTCATCATGGTTGCTCATCATTGTCCCGCCGTTTGCCCATCATTGTTGCCCATCATGGTTGCTCATCATGGTTGCTCATCATTGTCCCGCCGGTTGCTCATCATGGTTGCTCATCGTGGGACGCCATCATGGTTGCTCATCATGGGACACCTTCTCTGGCTGCTCCTCCTCGTATCCTTCCTTTTTTTTGTTTTGAAAAAAATGTCTAACCGAGTTACTTAAATCTTTATTTCGGCTCAAGGGCTCAGGCCATGCGGCGCAAGTCGGTCAGCTCGTCGCCTTTTTGCTAGTTCATCGCCCCCCCCCCCCCCCCCAGAGGACGGCGGCCACTTTCATTTGGCATCTTGGGCTGGGGGGTGCCGTTCTTGGGCCACTTAGTCGTCGGAGGACAAATAAATGCCGTCATTTATTGGCCACGCCGTCCTTCCAGTTCCCCTGCTTGTGTGAATTTGCATGTGTCAGCATCTCCTCATCGTCGCCACCGCCATCGCCATCATCATCATGACCGTCTTCATCTTCATCCCGCCTCGTCCTCCTCCTCCTCCTCCTCCTCCTTCTCCTACTCCTCCGCCCCCTCCTCCTCTTTCTCCAGCCCCTCGCTGTCCTCCTCCTCCGGCTCAAGGCGCCCGCTGCGGTCGCGCCGCCCCCCCAGGGCGCCCCCTCGCGCATTTCTGCGGCCGGGTCATCCACGAGATGGGGGGCCGCGTGGATGACGCGAAGAAGGCGGAGCTCATGAAGTACGCCGCCAGTCTTGGAGCCCCCGCCAGGAAGCCCACGGCGCCGACGCAGCGGCGCGCAGTCAAAGACGCGCGCGAGGATTGCAAGCTGCGGGAGGCCGCTCAGCGGCAGCCTTCCCCGGCGCGCGCGGGCGAGCCAGGCGCTGCCAGCTCCGACCTCCGACCCGGCGGCGCCGTCAGTTTCGCGCGGGCCCGCGTCTGTGCTGGCCCCGGCGCGCGTGGCCGAGCCAGGCGCTGCCAGCTCCGGCCTTGCCGCGCCGCCCGTTTCACGCGGGCCCGCGTCGGCGGGGGCGCCAGGTGCGCGCGCGGGCGGGCCCGGCTCTTCCAGTTTGAGCCAGGCACAGGTAGCGCCGTCCGCCCCCGCCACGGCTGCGCGGAAACCGGTCGCGGGGGCAGCCGATGTCACTCCCAGCGACGTGCGGAACATGAACCGGAATGAGTTGCGTGCACTGGCGCCCTCGTTAGGGGTCGGGACTCGGGAGAACGCGTAGAGCTCGGAGGCGCTCCGGGCGGCGCGCTGTCGCGCCCTCCCGCAGGCCCCGCAGCGACAGCGCGCCCGGGCGGGCGCGAGCGATCTCCAGGCGCTGCCAGCTCCGACCTGGCGGCGCCAGCAGCTTCGCGCGAGCCCGCGTCGGGGTCTCGCGCTGCCAGCTCGAGCCAGGCGCAGGTTAAATCGCCCGTCTCCGCCACCGCGACGCAGAACCCGGCTGCGGGGGCGGCCCATGTCACCTCGACCGACGCGCAGAACACGAACAAGAAAGAGTTGCGTGCGCTGGCGGCCTCGTTGGGGGTCGCAGCTAGGGGCGCCCAACAGTCCACGAGGCTTCTCCGCTCGGCCTGTTGTCGTGCCCTCAAAGGGCAGGTTGGGATAGCGTCCTTTTTCCAGCCTGCCGTGGCCCCAGGTGCCCCAGGCCGAGAAGCAGGCGACGCGCCAGTCTCTGAAAGCGCTTCCGCAGTGGATCCAAACCCAGCGAAGCCGCGCGAACGACCAAGGGCCGTTCGCAAACCGTTGTGGTTGCGTAAACCAGCCTGGTTGTCTGCGCAGACAGCGCGCCAGAAGAAAGTTGGGTAGCGGCGCACTCAGCGCGCGCTCCGTAAGGGTCGCACCCACGACAAGATCCGCGACAAGCGCCCTCAGCGCGCATCCAGTAAGAAGTTGGCAGCTGCCAAGCGGGGCAAGAAACGATATCAAGAGGACTTCGCAGAGAGAGCAAAGCGCAATCATCGAGCGCTGAAATCCCGCAGGGAGGCGCCTCGCGCGAATCGGAGGCCGGCGAAGCCGAAGAGCGCCAGGGCAGAGCGTGCAGGTGTCCTCGGCAGGGGGGGCAGCTGGACGCGGACGGCGGAAGAGTCTGCCAGGCTCTGCCAGCAGGACGGCCCCAGTCACTTACCGCTGTGTTACGCGGGGCTGGACCAGGAACACCAGCGGAGGCTGACCTCGCAAATGTGCTGGTGCCTGGAAGACGCGCAGTGGGCAACGTGCGTGGTGTGCTGGCGTGCGTGGCATGATTTGCCTGCCGAGTGCGAGTTCTCGTGCACGCAGCAGGGGCTCAGGGCGCAGCAGGCTCCGTGGTTTGACCCAGGCGCGAGCGCCATCGCGAGGGCCGGCAAGAAAGGCCACGTGAACCAGTGGCGCCTGGAAGCAGCCGGGTCGGTGGAGGAAGCGCAGTGCTACCTGGCGGCAAACTACCCTTCAGGGGAGTGCGAGAGTATCGCCCGCAGACTGCACGACCCAGAGAAAGAGGATCATCACGATTTGCTGTGGATGTCACATTCACGTGGGCGAAGATCATGTTCTCCCGCCCCCCGCCGGCGAGATGCGCATGCGCGACTTCGCGGCGGGCCCGGTTTGGTGCGCCCCGAGGGGCGATGGGCCCGCGATCGCGCGCGAGCGCTTCGATGGTGTTCCCCCGCCAGGCCCTGCCAGCGAGGAGGCGTTCTCCAGAGTGCTCGGTTTCAGCGCGGGCGAGTTCGCGCACCCGGTGGCCGCACTTTCGGACCACGAGGAAATGGCACTGGCATTGGTGCATCCGCTCGTGCAGGTGCACACCATCCCTCGCACGGGTCAGTTGGCATACGTCGGCCACATATGCAACTTTCGCCAAAAGTTCAGCAAGTTCCTCAAGAGTCTGCCGGTCATGCCTGCGGACATGCCTGCGGTGAACGTTCGCCCCCGTGCGCTAGGCCCTGCCGGCGCCAAGGGGAAGTCGGCGGGCTGGGCCTTATTCAAAGTCGACATCTCCAAACTCAGGCTGCCTTTTTATGGTTGAAGGCGAACGGCCCATATTTTGCGGAAGTTGAGTGGCGGGGCGACGCCGCCGAGGCGTGGGCCGGCGACGACGTGAAGGTGGGCGCGACGCGCGAGGCCGACAGCGACGCCTCCCATGTCCCTCCGGTCACTCCGACATGTTTCGTCAGGTGGATGGAGCACGGCCAGACTGAAGCTGTCGCCGGTGACTTCGGGCATGCGATCGGGAACCGACTGCGGAAAGTCATCTCGGACGGGGATTGCGATGACGAGGGCCCAGGTCCCGCCGGCGCCGCAGGCTCTCGCGCGTGGGCGGAGGTCTGGCGCCTCGTTGCAGATGTGTTCGGGAAGCGCGTCTTTCGCATGGCCACCGCGCTTCCGCAGGATCCATATCCTTGCCGTGGCCTTGGCCGCGCGGGGCATCCTAGACCTGGGTTCCCCTCGGGACGGGGGCGCCGCAGACGCGCTTCGGGCGCTCCGGTCCCTCGACGCAAACGAGTACCCGGTGGGCCTCCACGTGTTCCGCGCCGAGCTGGATGCCGCCATGATGGAGGAGTACGAATAGGGCCCGCAAGTCGTTCACGCTGGCACGACCGCGTCTGCCGAGGCGGGCGACGATGTGGGGCTGCGGCAGGGGGTGCTCGACTCGCTGGCCCACGTGGCGCAGGAGGTCATCGGGCGGCCAGTTGATGAGCCAGGCTCTGCCAGCCCGCGCCCGGACGAGGCGCCTGAGGTGGACGTGGCGATGGCGGGGGATCCATCGAACGACGCGCCGCGACAAGGACCCGCCGACGAGCCCACCGCGGCGCCAGGCTCTGCCAGCGCGTGCCCCGACGAGGACCCGCCGGCCCACGGTCGGCCGGTCAAGCACCCGCGAGTGGATCCTCGGGAGGTGGAGGACCAGCCCGGGCAGGCCATGCGGGAGGACACGCCTGGGCACATTGTGAATGCGTTCCGGGCATTGTTTCCATATGGGGCCGGCGACTATCACGGCGCCAGGCCCTGCCAGTGCCGAACGCTTCGCTTCGAGGAGTGGGGTCGGTATGTGATGTTGTGGCACGACGGCCGGTTCATGCGCCGCACCCGCTTTCGGTGCTGGCCCCTGGACACCGTGCTCCGGGCCATGGTCCCGGGCGCCCAGCGGACCTTCTTCCGCGCGCGCAAGGCGTGCGAGGAGTGCACCCTCGACTCGCTCATGGGCGAGACCAAGCGGCGCGAGCTGGTGCAGCAGATGTCCACTGTGACGAATCTGATCCCGGGATCCATCGGCGAGAGGCGGAAGATGCGTCATGAGCTCGAGGCGATGGTCCACCAGATCGAAGCAGAGACGGCTGATCTCGGAATGAGTGGGGGCGCCGGCAGGATCCCGTCTGGCTTTTGCACACTCGCGTGCAGCGTGTACAAATGGGCACAGTTGCATGCGACGTTGCTCAAGGCGTACCCGTCCGGCGACGCTGGCGATGCTTCATGCAAGGGGCACTGTGCGCAGTGGGGGCCTCTTTCCCCAGGCCCTGCCAGGGAGGCTGCCATATTTTTTTTTTTTTTTTTTTTTTTTTATAAAAAAAAAAAAAAAAAAAAAAAAAAAAAAAAAAAAAAAAAAAAAAACGCATTACCAGCTGGCTGTTCGGGATCCCGGAGCGGTGGCGCGGCATTGCGCGGTGAAGCTGGAGATGGGCTGAGCGCCGCGTCGCGCAGCCAGCGGCAAACCGAACGACGCAAGTCGCCCAAGCGAAAGAACAACAAAACATCCGCCACGTCATCCACACCATCATCGCCCATCTGCACCACGTTCATCACAGTTGTCGTCATAGGCCACCCCCTCCCCCACCCCCCCACACCCTCCTTATCGCCCGCAGGGTGGTCGTATAGGTATATATATATATATGCAGATCGATCATTATACTTATATACATATCTACCTATGCAAGTATTTATATAACTATGTTTCATGCGTTCAACCATCGGGACAACCATCGGGGCAACCATCGGGGCAACCACCGGGGCAATCACCGGGGCAACCATCGGGGCAACCATCGGGACAACCGCAACCATCGGGACAACCATCGATTGATCTATCTATCTTTCTATTAACCATCAGGAAAACCATTTAGACAAGCATCCGGACAACCATCGGGACAACCATCGGGACAACCATGTGGACAACCACCAGGACAACCATCGGGACAACCATCGGGGCAACTATCGGGACAACCATCGGGGCAGCCATTGGGGCAACCATCGGGACAACCATCGGGACAATCATCGGGACAACCATCGGGACAACCATCGGGACAACCATCGGGACAACCGCCGGGACAACCGCCGGAACAACCGGGGGCCACGCCCGGCGCACGGGGGGGGGCGGCCTTTTCGGCAATCTATGGTCTCTACTAGGGATGAAAGTCGCGCAGCTTCGCGTCGCACGCACGATACGAACCGATACCGATTTCCGTGTTGGGGCCACTTCCGTTCTTACCCCCCAATTTCCGATCCCGAGCAGTCAGGGCAGACGGTGAGCGGGTCTGCGGGGCTCCATTCCGAACGTTCTCTTTGGACCTGACAAGGCTTTGTCCTCTTCATCTGGAGATGTTTGGTTAGGGGCGTAGCTGAGAGGCACAATTCCAAAGGTATCAGCCATTACAATGCCAGCCAGCACAGTCGATTTGGATGATGGACCAGCCAGTTCTGGGCAACCCCGAGAAACGCGAGTGAAACACACTTCCATCCACAAAGACGGGCCCCGAGAACTTCAGCCCGCAGGGACCCAAATCCATATACATATACACATACATATACATATACATATACATATACATATACATATATATATATATACATATATATATACACATATATACATATATATACATACACATGTTGAACCTCGATCCTGGCATCGCGGATCTTGAAGTATTTTGTTGGGGAGTGGTCAGGCCATGACAGAAAAACTCAGCGGCCGTGCCGCCGTTGGCCTGCATCTGAGCCGCTGCCTCCCGGACGTGCTGGGCTCATTTTTCCCTGCGGTGCGCCGCCAGGCATGGACATGAGTAAAGAATACGGTGGAGTGTGCAGCGTCCACCATCGAGCAAACAGCGCTCATGCTGGGCCTCGCCATGCCTGAACAATCTGCCTTCAGGCTACACGAGAACGACAGTCCGTGAACTTCGAGCGCGACAGTTTTTGGCATCATGATCCCTACACATGCCATGCACAACTGTTAATCCTGCCCTGGGTCCACGCACTGAGACCACGGTCTGACTGTGCGTGAGAGGTCCCTGCCATCGTCCCAGCCAGGCCTCGCTGGGCCTCTCCCAGGAAGTTCCGAGAAGGCCGACATCGCCCATTGTTTAGCAACCTAAACAGAATGCACAACCCAATCTCTGGGGGAGACACGGAGCCTAAGACCGATGGATGTGCCAGCTGGAGTGCGCCCTCAGCTTCGAGTGCCGTGATCCTCGGCTGGTGCAGCCTGGTGTCCGAAATCCCCGTGACCGCGCCCCCCCCGGCGCCGTCCTCGCAGTAGGAGACCCCCTCCTGGCAGTGCTGAGACCGGCGCCAGCGGCCCTTAGAGCCAGCGGCCTTAAGAGCTAACCTCTCGTCCTGCTCACCTACTCTTCGCGCTGACCCGTCGTTAGCATCTGCGCCGAGATATCGGGTCCATGTGAGGCGGTCGTCAGCAACGAGTGACCACCTACTATTTAGCTGGACAGCTAACTCGGCGGCGAACGCTAAAACATCAATGTTGGTCCCATTGATTTTGAGACGTTTTTGTTGGAGCCGCTGGACAAAGGTCATCATGGCCTCGGAGAACTGGCTCAAAACATGTTTGCCGAGCGCCTGCAGAAGGTAATCGCCAACCATGCTCTGGAACCGTGCCTCCTGCAGCAACGGTGCCGTTCGCCGCGACAGGGGATGAGAGTCCCCCCCCTGCACGCCGCCCTCCTCGGGAGGCGTTGCCTTGAATTGCGGCATTTTACAAGCCTGAGGTAGATCCCTGTCAGAGCTGCTTCTATCCGAAGCTCTTCGAGAGAAGTGAACTCGTAGTATTTCGGAAGGTCCACGAGTCCGCTGGCTGCAGAAGACCCTTTCAGCCCTGCAAGCCCTTGCGCGACGTTGTGAACCAGGCCTGACCTATCACGCGCGTGCTCAGAGTCCCCCCAGAAGGCTTGCTTCAGGATGGTTCGCTCCCAACGACGCGCGACAACCTGGCGACGCCTCGATCAACCGCGGATCCAACGCGAGAAGCGAATTACCGGTCGGTCTCCTCATGAGGGCCAGCTTGCTCATAACAGCGACTACAGTAGCAGGGCCCAGAGGTCTTCTTCCTCTGGCTGACTCTCCCACGCATGCAAGATGTCCAGAAAGGCTTGCCTACAGGAGCCAGGGAGATCGGCCATCTGGCGAGGGTGAAACCTGTCCCATGCGAGGCCTGCCGTCGATGCGTAATCGTGAATTCACCCTCCCCAATGGTTCCAGAGTGATGGGCGGACTGTCAGCATGCAGACCTAGAACTGGTGCTGCTTCCTCCCCCTCCACATGCCTTCTCGCGAGCTGACCGCCAGCCTCGCGGCAGGTGTCCCGCGTGCCACCCGACACTACGGCAGCAGCTCCAGGGCCGAGCAGGTCGGCGGCAGAAGGGGGGCGAGATATGTCCCACAGGTTGGGATGCTCCTCAGCATCCCTCCCAGGGTTGACCTAGAGTGGCGCCCTGGTCTCCTGTCCAGAAAGGGGCAAGGCAGGAGGTGGTGGGTCTTCCTCGGTCTGAAGAGCCGTGATCATACGGGAGGCATGGTTGTCGCCGTCCTAAACCAAGGATTGCGCCCACTGTCGCCAATCTCTAGCTGCTTCGGAACGGTCGGACCTCTGAAAAAAGCAGCCTGATGGCATCAGGAAATTTTGACGCGCGCGCGCGCTCGCCTCTTCAGTGCCACGCGAGAGAAGCCCAACCGCCTAGAGGCCCATCCTCGGGCCAACCGTCCAGCGCGATGCTAGCGACCACTCTCTTCTGTCTGCGCAGCGGAGCGATGCCAGGGCACCGTTGATGTCCAGCTGCTTCGGCCACCTCGACCAGGCGAAAGGCCGCCGAATATAATCTCACCCACCCTTTGTAATCCTGACTGGAGTGATGTTTGGGCGACCTATCTCAGGCCTGCTGCAGAGAGTCGCTCGCAGCTTTGATCCCTTCAGCTCTTCCTCTCCAAGCATGCTGGCTCCAGGTCGTTAGGTCGTGAAACTCAGCCAGGCACGCATCGGCGTGACATAACCAGGACCTACGCGCCTCAACGAGATCTTCCGGGAGTGCCACTCCGACTTCTCAAGGCCATTCGGAAACTTTCGCCGCGGCCTGAGCAGGCCGCGATGGCCGGTGTTTCTCTATTAGAGACACGGAGGACGGGTCGCACGGGTTTGCATGCCAAGCCCGCTCAGGCCAACCTGGACACGTATATGCCCATGCTGTCGGCACCATTGCTCTGTCGAACGGCGCCCGTCCTCCTGCGCAGATGCCGAAGTCGTTCTCGCGGCCGCCGAAAGTGGGGGCGCCCGTCGTGGGCATGACTCCAATGGTCTTCTCCGTCCAGCTCTGCACGTCGCCGGGTAGCACATTGCAGCCGCCTAGCATGATCCAAGGACCTGGGGGCGATCCCATGAACACCATGAGGCCACCAAGGATCCCAACGTTCTCGGAGTTGGGCCTGACGCTGGTGACTAGGTACAGGAGATCACGTGGAGTGGCATCAGAAGGCCACCGTTCAAACCTTGCTGCTGCCAGCCCGTGACTGGGCAGCCAAAGCTGTGACGAAGGCGGTTGACACATAGATGCCATCATACTGCGCAACGCAGGATGCTCATAATGATTTTTTGAGCAAGGAGGCGCCAAGATGAGTGCTGGGTCGGCGGTATCAAACGCTCTACCGCTGCCGCATTAGACCTCGCAGAGCAATGTGATGTACATGATTGGGTTCGTGATTTTCATGGCACTAAGAAACAAACCCCGGGGAAGATGCATGCAACTACCGATGGGCGTTGGACCAAGAGGCTCCTGGAGTGGCATCCGTGGCACTTTGTGCATGCAGCGGTCTGTTGGACACCAGCGCAAACGCTGGAGCGACAACTGAGAGCACAAATTAGCGGTGCACGCGGCCCTGCGTCTAGCTCGGGCAGACCCGTCTGCCCTACGGACCTTCTCTCTCTCTTTCTCTCTCGCTCTCTACTAAGACCTGCGACTCCTCCATTGGAATTGAGAGTCCCTCACCCGTCGATGCTGGCAAGTGCGCCACCCATGCCCGCGTTTCTCAGACCATCCAGTTGCCAAGGAGAGAAGGGCGTCTGTCTTGATCCTGCGCTCTTGCACGCACGCCGTATCAGGCACCGTCTGACAATTGCTCTCCTTGGCCCATTCAGTAAAGCCTGCGCTGCCGACCACGTCGGTGACTTGGTCGACCAAATGGAAATACGAAGCGGCTCCTAACTGCTACGCGCGCGCTTGGTCGTGGTGGGGAAGGCGCCAAGCAGTCTCGTGGCCTTCTGCTTGTCGGCAATGTCAGCGTCGGCCTCTCGCAGCATGTTCTGAACTAAGGTTTTTATCTTCAACGTCGATCATGCAACTGGCGTCGACTTCCATGCCGCCGCCTGGCCCAGGGTTATTGCTTGCAGCAGCAGCAGACCCTGGAGCAGTATCCGCAGCCTCCTCGGCCTTGGCTTTGGCAGCTCGCTCCTTCTCCTCGATGAGCTCGGTGGAGGTCGCCTGCTACAGACCTGTGGCGTCGGCTTGGAACTGCTGCGACGCTCGTTCGAGCATCCGGTGGAAATCCTCGAGCAGAGACACGCTGTTGATCGTTTTGCTCGCCACCTCCGCACTGCTGTGGATGACCCGTTTCGTCTGATGCTCTTCGATGGTTTCTCGGATCCTGTCGAGTGTTTCTTTGTGCACCGCAAGCGCTGGTTGCCTGCATATTGCTTGACCTCCTTCAGCGCCAGCCCTGCTTCCTCAACTCTCGCCTGCGCTGCATCAATATGCTTCTTCTTACGAGTCTCCCTCCCGAGTAAGTCCAGGAACGACTTCTTGACGAGGTCGACATGCTGCGAGTCATCGTCGGACCGCGGTTGTGCCGCGCAGGCCGCTACTTCTTCCATGGATTTCCCCGAGTGCTTTACGAAGGCGCGGAGCATTTTGACAAGGGCTTCATTATCGGGAGGGTCACGTTTGCCTGTGTCCTTTCTTGCGCATGGACCTCCGCGGCTCTTCCCTCTATTTGTATCGCTGAGGCAGGGGGGGAGCTTCAGCCCAGTCGCCTATTGTCCAGGTGCTGGCCGCCACCCTGGTCGTCGCGAGTTACTCTGAGCCTTGGGAGGTCCCCGTTTCCCACATTCACGGCACGATAAGCGCCACATGAAGTTGGCATAGCGGCATTGGGGGTGGTTACAGATCCATGTGCGAAATTGTCTACCGCTTCCGCCATCGCGGCCCTCTTCAGGCATGGGCGCTGGTATGGAATCATTGGTTTTCGGCCGCTGCGCCACTGCCAAGTGCGCGACCGCACAAGGCCAACACCAGAGACCTGGAAATGGCTCTTCATGGAGATGAGGGGGAAGAGAGTTTGGATGGGGGAATGGAGGGTGAGGATGAAAAAGAGGGGAGAAGGGGGTGCAAGTGTGGAAAGACGGACGAGGGAGAGGATGAGGAGCAGGACGGGGAGGAAGAGACGGAAATGCGACAAGGAGGAGAAGGAGGAGGAAGAGGAGGAGAAGGAGGAGGAAGAAGGATGACCCGAGGGAAGGCGACCAGTGGGGGCAGATGGAGGAGGAGAGGGGAATGAGGGAGAGAGGATCGGAGGCAGGAGGGCTAGAGGGGGATGAGGGAGCGAGGAGGGCCAAAGGGGAGGAGGAGGGAATACTGGATGCAGGGGGCCACGAGGGAGGGGGGGGGGGCTAGACGGAGGATCTTTGGTGCAAAGCATGTATTTTTCTCGCCAACTTTGCGGCGCCACTCGAAGAGCAAGTTCATCGTTGCGGGGATGTGTCGTTGACGTTCAGCATCGGGCGTCGAAGAAACATATTGCACTCCATTCTTGACCCATCTACACGCAAGAAGCCAGCGCTCTGGCACATATGACTCGAACAGTGCAGCATCCAGCTTGGACTCTGTGTGCACACTTGTGCTGGTTGAGCTCTAGTCTCACCTCCCCATGGATCCCATCCTGAGTTCTTGCGTCTCGCGATGTGAGATGCCAGGGGTTCTTGCTGTTGCTAGTGGGGCATGCAGACGTTGGCCCCGTCTGGGTCCGCGATAGTTCCCCGGAGCCAGAGCCGAGGCATCCCCGAGATCGGGGCGGCATTCAGATCCGCCTCGGTCGGCTTGGATCACGTGAGTGCCACATTGGAGCCTTACTTGGGCGACAGTCCGTTCCAGAGTGGTGGACTCTGTCGTCGAGGTCTTATTGGCATTTCCCCGTCCCACGAGAAACGCCCACTCCAAGGGCCTCTCCTTGCTCGCGGGCGGCAGGTTGTGGCCGGCGCCTTCGGCACTTCTCACACCCCTGGCGCGCGCCTTCCCCCCAGGTGCCCTGCAGCCTCTGCCATCGCGCTTCACCGTCAGGTGCCCGCAAGCTCTCCTCCTGCTCGGGGGATGTGGAGGTGGAGGAGGAAAGGGTCGGGCCTCCTGGAGGACCCTCGTCGCAACGGCTCGATTCCCCTCGGAGTCCTGGTCGGAACGCGCACCAGGAAGAGGTTTGGGGGGCACGCGCCCAGCGGCCGGTGGGGCCGAGGGAGTAAGGGAGGTGATGTGCGGGAGGAGGCGGAGGAGATGGCGGTGGACTGGTCGTGTGGAGGACGCGGGGGGCTGCGACGAGGGAAGAAGGGTGGGAAAATGGGGAGGAGGACGAAGAGAAGTAGAGGAATGACGAGGAGACTGATGAGTTGGATGGGCCCGTTGGAGCGACAATTGGTGTGGCATTCACATCGGGTGCCGTCCGTTTCATGGCGAGCATCGTCTTCTCCAACAGCTAAGGTTGTCAGTTCCAGACAGTATTAGCTTGGCGCCATCATATGGCGTCCAACATTCACAGCGGCAGCTGGTTGGCATCAGCAGCTTGTGGGCATTGGTAGTTGGTGAACACCTGCTGCTGATGAGCGGACGGTGGAGCCGTTCTGGATGCATATGATGCTTGTTGTTTTCATTCAGGTTGAAACGATATGGCAGACATACTAGCAGTAGCGGTGTGCGGGATGATATGCTATTATTGTCTAGCAGGTAGTGGCACAACATAGCTTGATGGGACTGAATCTCGTTGCGCATGCAATAATTTCGGGTTCGTTGCAACAGCTCGTGGTGATAGGATGAGGTGCTTCACGCTGCACAATATTGTCCCTGGCGTACTGTCCGCTGCAACCTAGACAATAGTGGATATCTCTACATGTTACATGGCCAGTTTATAAGCGTCGATGTGGATTTCGTAACACGTTCGTCAGCCTCATCACTGTCACTTAGCGTTACGTGTGCGGAGGGATGGTGATTGGTGCATTGGCGATTTGTACTCTCGCTTGCAGGTCTCGGGTTGGCGCGTAAATTGAACGGCTGGCCCGCACTATAATTTGTGTTGTGTCGTTTGGTCCTTTTTGGAGGAGGATCTCGCATGATCTCCGAGCTGCATCCAATGAGCTGCATCATACCTCGGAAGAGACGAACGATAGGACAAGGGATTGGAGGCGAGCGCATTTGGCTTCACCATCCGCGCCCCCTCCATGGGGCGAGAGACTGGCTTCAGACGACCGGCCAGGCGAGGCACACGGCGTCGTGTGCTACCGGCGCAGGAAGGGCGGCGCAGAGGGCGGCTGCAGCCAGGGCGTGTGCTGGGAGTGCATGGAGAGCAGGCCTCTCGCTTCTGCCGGCCGGAGTGGGACACCTGTGTGGTCGGGAACGGGCCATGATCACCCCGAAACACACTCGAGGCCCGTCTGTCCGATCTTCTGGGTGAGGGGCCCCTTTTGAGACGCCCCTCTTCAAAGCAGGCCGGTCTGCCAAGGTTCTCCCTGGGAGGTTGTGTTCCGTGGTGGTTCGTCGAGGCTCATCTGCTAGCTGCAGGAGCTTCGGGCCAGTCTTCCTTTGGACTTGTTGGGCTCCCCGCACGCTGCAACCTGCAATCCAATGCTCCGCGATGATAAGAGTTGCTTTGTCAGAGGTAACTAAACTGAGATCGACGGAGAGGAGAGCCGAGACTCTTGAAGAGAGTCTCCCGGACTTTGGTATCAGCGTTGAAAGCCTTGTTGTGCGTGTGGTGCATTTCCGCGACTCGTGTGTGTGGTGTTGTGCTCACCTCTTGACGAGTCTTTCGAAGGCCTCGCTCTGAGCTGGGCATGGTGCGGACCACCAGGGACGAGCTGGAGTCCCTCGGGAAGCAGGACCTACCCCTAGTAGCTCTCTCGGCCCCGTTCTCTCCCTCCGTCCTCCCCCTTCCTCCTCCTTCCCCCCCCATTTCCCCGTCCAATTCCTTCCTGCGTATCCCCTTGCCGAGGCGAGCGCCAGGCTGGCTCGCCAGGCAACGAGAATTCGCAGACGCGACGGGCAGACCCCGAGTGCGGCCTGCTGTGGAGCCCAGCTCGCCGCGCACGTTGCCCACCCCCACCCCCCACACACGAGCCCGCTGCGGAGCCGAGCGATAGATGGTGTACAGCGTCTGGCGGGGCCCCACGCGTGCGGGCCATGCTGATGTGGCGACGCTGCCCGCTTCTCCCGTCAGGCTGTCGACGACGGCGGACTCCCGCGCCTCCTATTCTAGCACGGCGCCCGCTGCCGCCGGCCGCACGCCTGCAGCGCAATCATGGCGCGCAGATTCGTCCGCGCGCGCCGCGCAGCCGTGGACGGCGTTTGTCCGCCTCGCTGGCGGCGTTGGAGTCGTCGGGGTCCACATCTTCTTTGCTCTCAGTTTGCATTTGTTCCAGGTCTTTGTCATTTAGACGGGCTGAGAGTCGTTGGGGCCCGACCACCACCACCACCACCACCACCGCCACCACCACCACCACCGCCACCGCCACCACCACCACCACCACCACCACCACCACCACCACCACCACCACCACCACCACCACCACCACCACCACCACCACCACCACCACCACCACCTACAGCCGTCCTCGTGGATATTCGTGAGTTTCGTCAGTGCCCTACCATGACGGTGGCGCATACTGGAGACGGCGTCTCCCCTTGCGCTGGCTTTAGCCTCCTGAGGCCGCGGAACCTGTTCGGAGGCTTGTCCGTTACCGTCGATGGCCTCTGCGGGAGCCTAGGCACCGCCTTCTGCTGCTGGCTGTGTGGCCCCGCTCGCGGCACTGGAGGTGCTGGCGGCAGCCCCAGTCGGCGGGGGCACGTCTGACCCTAAAATGGCGCGTCGGTTGACTTCGACGATGCCCAGACTGGCCCAGTGGTCGCGGAGCTGTCACTCCGTCAATTGCTCCCGCCATCCCGCCCCTCGCCCGCTTGTGGTGCTCATTGCACGGCTCTGGAAAGGTAGTAAATATGCTCCTCACCGCCTCATCATATAGTTGCCTCTCCTGCTGCCTGCCTTGTCATACCTTGACATTAGTATTACTGTATACCGCATCTACCTTTGCTGCTTGAGTGAGAAAAGGAGCGTGCCGCTGCGCGCCCGCGTCCGGGCGTCGGCCAGCCGGCCTCCTCCCTTCCTATATTTGAGTACAGTTGCATAGCGGATAACACATTGTTTCATCGATGTCTCATCCCATACCCTCTACCACTGAGCGTAGTAAACATGAGACCTTAATTCCTTTGGCATCCCACCCCGATTCTCAGAGGAAAGACTGGTTATCAGCCGAAGCTCTCCAGGAGCTCGTCTTCGGCGGCGCAGCCTTTTTCCCATCAGTCAGAGAGATTCCGGCATGCTTGCGCGTGTTGCACAGAGATTCCGGCATGCCTGCTGTGAAGTCGGCTCCGCCGTCTTGTGCTCCAGTCAGTGCTCTGGTCACGGGGGCGGGGGATCAGACATTCAAGGAAAAAGGGGGCACCTGCGGCCAGTCCGCCAGGTGCCGACGGTGTCACGAAAGAGGGGGCAGTTGTTCCCTCCCTTCTTCGAAGGCCAAAACAGCAGGTTCCAATAACTTTGCTTGACATATTCTGGCAACTTTGGTGTGTACGAAGGAGTTCCAGAGGAAACAGGGATGTCGTTCGTGACAGCGTCGGCCTGCCCCGTGTGGTTGGTTGTGGCACGTCCTGAAGAGGATGGCCAACCACACGCCGAAACGCTGAGGGCGAACTGGACCAGGGGTGCCCGAATCGTTGGGCATACTCAGTCCGAGACCAAACGAGCATCCCAAAACCAAGACAATGCCGATTATATTGCACTTGTGTTGACATGTAGTTGCTTTAGGAATCCTTCCATTCAGAGTTGGCATGATGTTGCACTTGTTGTGATCTGACAGGCAAATAACGGGTTATCAGCCCAAGCCCGCGACAAAGTCGCAATTTAAATGAGCTATGATGAGACAGCCGAATTGCCCGCGACATTACATGATGTGCACCGAGACGGGCAAGAACAACAGGACAGCGGCCCAAGGGAGGGCCGCTCTCTTCCTTCTTTTATTCCTATTCGGGTTTATCGTGGAAGGGTAGCGGGAGAAGTCGTAGATTCATCTGCAAATGATTCTCCCACTCGTATTCCGATCAGAGATCGTGAACAGACCCCAGACCCGATAAGGCGGAACGGCCCAGACGTTAATGCCAGGCGAAGAGCCTTTTCATCTTGGATTGCTGAGTCCTCAGAAACACTACATTCCAGCCCGATTGCCATGCGTTCTATTGAGCTGGCCGCTGGCCCAGCCAGTAGGTCGCGAGACGTAAAGGAGTCCGGCGGTGCGCCCCCCGCCGTCCCAGACGGTTGGGGTCGTCCGCACGGGACTCACCCCGCCCCGATAGCCTTGAACGGGCAACCCGGTCAAGACAGCGACGAACAGCTTGATGACAAGGGCGATGTCAACTCGATGGAAGCTGACATGGAGTACGTTGATTATCAAATGTCACCAAGCCGAGTTTTGCCGCTGATGAACGCTGCCGACCATCCCGTCCCGGACGGAAGGTCATCCCCAGGACAGGAGACCATTGACTACGATCACCAGGAAGCTCTTGGGAAGGCACTTGCGGAACCAGATCTACACACCACGGTCAGCGACCTAGACCGCGAGGTCCCAGCGGTACATGAGCCATGGGGAACATCGCTACCGTCCCCCACTCTCCCAATCGCTGAGGTACCGCCCCAGGCGGCAGAGGTTGAAATGAGTTCCCAACATCATGTACAGCATGACCGGGAGACCACGGGTCGAACGCCAGCTCCTCAACATGAGAAGCACAGGAACGAATATTATGATTTGAATGCTTCCCCGGTTCAGGAGGGGTTCTACCGGGCTGCCGTCGCCCCAGGCGATTGGCAGCCGTCAGTGCCCGCGGTAGTTGAGGGCGATGATACGTTTGATCCCCCAGCCTCACTCCCAGAGTTGATTGAACAGGATGAACGAGATGGGGCGCTTCGAGAGGTGGCCGAGCCACCAGAGAGCACGCGCGCTCGCCCTCGATCGTCTGCTTCGAGCAGGGGGCGGCCCAAGATCCCACGATCTGGTGCCCGCTCGACTTCGAGGAGCAACAGTGCCATTTCCATGCGCGAGGCGCGCTGGATTCCAGGCCCTAATTGCCCGCCCCAGGCGGAGAACAGGTGCCCGGGGAAAGCTCACAAACAGGGGGAACCTTGCAAGCGCCCAGTGCGTGGGCACTGTTCTGACGCGTGTCCCAATTGCGGCAATCAATGGTTGCGTGAGGATTGCTTCCAGATGGAGGAACATAGCTGCCAATGCCTCTTCATCCAAGCCATGCAGGATCAGGCCAGAATCATGGGGGCTAAGAGACAGCAAGAAACCGTGGTCTTAGAAGCCCAGAGGGCCGAACAGGCCCGACTGGATCGAGAGGGGGCGAATGCAGTTATTGCCGATGTTCAGGAGAGGTTCGAGGCTGACAGAATCGCCTTGACCCAAGCTGCCAGTCGGCGGGAACAGGAGCTGATGGAACAAGTGCCCCATCAGACCGCGGCTGCCCAGCAGCGTGCGGAAGAAGCCGAGAACAGGTTTGCTGAAGCGTTATCTTCTGGACGACGGGCTGCCCTGGCGGCAAACAGTCAATCTATAGATGCCAAGTTCGCCTGCGCCGCTGTTGCGGCGGCGAGAATGCAAGGGGAGAGGGCCGCGATAGCCAAGGCAGAACATGAAAGAAAGGAGCTCCAAGACCAACTTTGCGCTGCCAGGCTAGAAGCGGCCAGTGCACAGACTATAGCTGCGACGGCAGTTGATCAGAATAATCAGTATCGAGAAGAGCTCAAGTCGCATGAACATGCCAGGGCATCGCTTCGGCGGATACAGTTAGGTGACGCAGCGCGCCTGCCGGCCAAGCTGGCAGGGGCGAGCAGACGACCATCACCGGCGGCCCAGCCGTCTGGTGCCACGTCGTCGCAGGCCCAGCCTAGCTCGGCGCCCCTAGATGGCGGGATGCCGCCAACGTTGCGGGTAAAAGCTACCCAGCAGCCGCAGCCCGCGAGAGGGGTCACTGACGAAAATTGTTCAGTATGTTCGAATCCGAAGGTCGGATCATGCGCCACTTGCGGATCGCCAAGCTGTAAAAACCGTTTCGATATGAGCACGAAGCGCTGCGTCGCTTGCACTCAACGAAAGAGCCCGCCCGTGGAACAGGCGGAGTGGGATGAACAATGGAAGCGACATAGCGCTGATCCCAACTTTCGGGCCCAACAGGAGAAGCTCCTCGATGATATTTACGCTGACAAGTGCAATATGCAAAGGGTGAAGGAGCAAGCTGAGGAACAGCTTCGATTGAGCTCAGAAAGGTCAGCTGCCAACCTACGTGAGAAAGATGAAGCGTCGGCACGCGCAGCTGCATCAGACAAATAAGTGATGGAGCTCAAGGCTGCCATCACTGAATCCTCGAAAGAGAAAGAGCAACATGTGCGGTCTCAATTGCAAGCTGCTGACCGTGAGGCGGCCTTGAACGAAAGGGCTAAAGAGATGACGAGGACTATGGGTATGGAATCTTTCCAGTTTATCGAGAAAGCGTTGGACAAGCTGCCCAGGTCCCATCAGTTCGATATACCTCAGCTTGCACAGGAGGCGCCCGTGAGGCCAGTCATACAACCCCATTTTACTATCCCTGGCCCTTCCACCGGAGGTCCGGCCAAGCCCGGCATCTCCGGGAACGGTGTGCCCATGAGTACCGAGTTGACAGGCATCGTTGATGACATGACCCTTGTTCACTATCATCCTTTCACCAAGGCGGGACCAGAGAGGCCGCCAGCGGCCCAGGTGCCGGGTGGAGGTAAGGATTATACGCCAGCGGCCACGCCGCCTGGCGGGGCAGGGCAGAGCAATGATGGGGATGATCATAGTGCCGCACCAAGTACCGAGATCTTGTCAGCACTCGCCCATGCCGTCCGAGACCAGTCAGAGAAGCCGCCTCCAGGGAGTCCGGGGGGTTCTGGATCCTCAGGTGGCGGAGGCGGCCGCGGCGGGCCCCAGGGCCCAGGCGGGCCTAATGGCCCGGGAGGTCTTGACGAGAGTACCCCTCTGGATCAGTGGAGACAGGTTGGGAACAACCAGAAGGTCGATCTGATGGACATTCCCGATGTTACAAACATACGGGAGTGGCAGATGCACGCCGTCCGTGCTGTGGCTGGATCGTCTCCTGAGATTCAGGAAGCACAGCTTTGGATCGCGGAAGCCATGGAAACCACTGTGGCTAAAGAACAGCTTAGAGACCCGGGTCGCTTCCGACGCCTCGACATCATGATCGCCACTGACTTGATTGAGAAATTCAACAAATACGTAGGGATCGCAATCTTTCCATTCATCACACTCACTTCTTTCAACAGATCACTCGCATGGAATTCGGCGCCCAGAATGAGAGGAGACTCTTAACAGGGCGCGAAATGATACGGGCCATTTGCGATTGGTGTTCAGTCAGATCGGAATTGGGTCAACATCGCATTTCGCGTGGCATTTTCAAGGTTGTTATTGATCCCAATCGCCCGATGCTGATTTGTACCATTTCTGAAATGAGTGGACAGACGTGCGTCAGCAACTCTAAGGCGTGCGACCTCCGTCTGATGAGATGCGAGCTTCAACCCATGCACACTTTATTGAGCAATGAAGGAATCCAAAGAAGTTGGACCTGATCTGTCATTTTTATGATCTGTCTGCTGACGAGCCAGGGACAGGCATGAAAACCTATGAATGGCTCATAACCCAGATTGAATGGATGATGTTGCGCGAGAAGGAAGAGTGGAACATCAATCTGCAGGAGGGTACTTTGAACCAACGTGCTCAACAGGCGCGCTTGGGCGGCGGTGGAGGCAACGGCAACGATAACCGCCGAGGCCTCAACGGCAAAGCCGCTGCGGCAGCGGTGGCAGCGCGCCTCGGGAAGTCCACAGTTGTTATGAAGAGTGGAGCGACGAAGGGCGAGACAACGTGCAAATTTGCACGTGAGGGAGAGACCTGCCCACATGCGGGTCAGGGTTGCCCGTTTAATGATAAGAAGCCCAAAGCTGCCGCTCGGGCCCAGCCGGCTGCGGGGGCTAACTCGAACGCTGCCCCAGCTCAAAATTCGAGTTCCAGAGGGAGGTCTGAGAACCCTAGAAAGGCGGAGGCCGAAAGGCGCGGAGCAGATCTCAGACCCCAGCAGGTGGCCGTGGAAAAGGCGCACAGCAACGGACTAGGAGCCAATCCGATCGTTCGCGCGAACAACAGAGCAAGTTGCCGTGTTACCCTTACTCACGTGATCCTAAGAAATGCCGTGGATCCCAGGACGGCTGCTACAGGCAACGCAGAGCCTTGACCGACGCAGACAAGCTCAAGCGTGACAAGTACGAACAAGCCAAGCTCAACGCGGGAAAGACTCTGGGATATGAGCGCACTGTAAAACCAGCCAATGCCGCTGCTGCCAATGTCTCTTCATCCGCGGGGGGTGGCGGCTCTGGGGCCGCCAGCTCAAGTTCGGAGAGACGCTGGAATGATGGGGGCAAAGGCAAAGGCAAAGGCAAAGGCAAAGGCAAAGGCAAAAGCAAGGGTAAGATCTGTCGCTCTTTCAAGGAAACGGGAAAGTGCACGCGTGGGAAGGACTGTTGGTTCGCTCAGACCACGCCCGACCATCCGTGGCACTGGCTCGGCACTGGCGGCCACGCCGCCAGTGCAGACGAGCTGATTGACATAATTTTGTTAAGGATGATATGTCTTGCCTTCCTAGCTAGATGGATGCGGCGACGCCCGCGTCGGTCAAGCCGAATGCGGGGGGGCAGGAATGTGTCCACTGACCCAGTCAGCCTGGGCGCGTCAGCGTGCCCTGCCCCGTTAGTTCGGGGCCTTCCTGGGCAGAAGCAGGCCGGCCGTCATTTTCCAAGGGCCTCTATAAATGCGAGCAGAGGAGTTGATAAACACTCTTCCAGTGGGGAGTCCCTCCACGAACGCAGGGAGCAAGTTGAGAGTCTCGTAAGTTTGTCTTGCCAATTTCCTGCACCCTCTTGCTCGGGGCGCTATCGAGATGCATTGGAAGGGCCCCCCCAGCAAGAGTTGCATTCGATCACAGACAAAGGGCCGGTGCAAATTCCGCGTCCGATTTCACCCCTCGACTGCGGAACCCGCCATCACTTGTAGGAAGGCGCGTCGCCACGACCTGCGAGAGTTGCCCTCGAGTGGCGAAGACAGGTGGAAGTGCCCAGATGAAGTGCGTCAGCAGTTGCCCACCCAGTGGAGAGCATCTGCTGCGGAGGCCCTAATCAAGGCATCAGACCTGCAAGATGATGTCTGGCACCTTTGGTTGAGGACCGAGGAGGGGGAAGAGGGCCCACACGGCGAAGCCGCTGCGGGATGTACAGACAAGAAAGCTGTATATCTTGGAGCGCTGAGCTTTATCATTGGCACGGGGTGCGGGTATAACTTTATAGCGGAAAGATATGTTAAGAGTGCAGGTGCAATGAGATTGATTCGAAAGCTCCCGCAATCGATCACTCTGAATACTGCCGGGGGAGAGTCAAAAGCCCTCGGTTAAGTTCGCATCGCATGGCCCAAATGTAAGGGTGGTAGTTTTAACGCATTGGTCATGCCGGAGACTCCGCGCGTAATCTCGGTAGGAGAGCGGTGCATGGATCGCGGCTTTAGCTTCTTCTGGCCAGCAGGCCGAAGGCCCGACCTTCTGTTGCCCAACGGTCAAAGAGTGGACCTGATCGTTGAGGGCAAGATCCCATGCTTGACCATTTCTCGCAAAGAGGCGCTGGATCAGTGGATGTGCGCGGTTGCTGCTGGGGAGGGTGAAACTCCCGAGCGGTGGCGTTGCGTGACGCCAGGCGCCAAGACATTTCTGGATGATGTGGAATCGGCGGGGGGGCCTCCGCCCCATGCTGTTCAGACTCGCGTAACCATAGACTTGCGTACACATGAGTTGATCGGAAACCACAGCTATGTTGACGGACGGCCGGCTGAGTTCGCGCCCGTTTTTCCGTCCTCGTTAGACCCTGCGGATACCATTACTTATTTCTACTATTCGCATCGCAAGGCTAGCGAATGCGGTTGGATTCGGACACCCACCGGCATCGCTGCCTCCAAATGTCTCTTGACTTTGCCCTGCCACTGCCGAGCCGTCGGCGGGGCCGACGATCAGCCCGGCCAAGCCGTGGCCTGCGCAGCCGCATATAAGGGCCCTTGTTGGCACGGGGTCTCAGGATAACTTCCCTGCGACATGGATCACGGGTTGGACTCCGACGCGTGCGACGCGGCCCCCGGGCCCGAGGGGGGTGAAGTTGGAGACGCTGACGGTGTCGACCTAGTCGACATCGACGCACCGTCAGACCAAGACCCAGATGATGCAGAGGTTGAGGTGTCGGATTCCCTTTCCGAGCGACTCAAGACGGTCGCAGCCTCCCTCGCGCATCTCCTAACTCATACTCCCAAGAACCCGTATTGTTCAGTATGAAAATGGGCCAAAGCTCTCAGACGACAGCAGCGCAAAGCGCGCAACGAAGGGCTGAAGGTTCCCCGCCTATACGCTAACCCCACTTCGTTCGGACACCTGACGACGATGGATCATTGGTTTGCGATGGATGAACTCTCGCGGGGGCTCCACGATGAGACCGCGTGTGTGACTTTTCGCGACCCAGCAACTGAAAGCCCCGGGAGAAAAGTTAGAATATTGCTATACAGATGGTGCGCGCTAGCGTGCAAGGGCATGTTGCGAGCTCAAGATTGCCCATGATCCTACCATCCCAGGAAACAAGAAACAAAACGCTGCAGCTGAACGTGCAAACGGTGTGGTACAGATGGGGACCCGGGCTCTTCTTATGCAGGCCGGTCTTCCACCGCCATACTGGACGCATGCCGTCAGATATTTTTGTCTCCGCTACAACGCCAGGGCCCCTGAAGAGGGGAAGTCTAGTTGGGAGCGTCGCTTTGGACATCAGTTTGAGGCACCGCTTCTTCCCTTCGGGTCCCTTGTGCGTTATGTGCCCCCGCCAGAGTCGAGATTTCGGACCGCCAAGACTGGTGGTACGATGATTCCTGGATTCTACCTACGGTATGTACACAAAGCGGGGGGTCTGGGTGGTCCAGAGAGCTATGTAGTGCCGCTTAGACTGCTAGACGGACTTAACATGGAATCAGGGTGCACGCCTGAAGGCAAGCGACCCACCATTGAGAAGTCCGATCTAGTCTATAGCAACATCCTAGATGGCACTGCTGATGACCAATCGCCACAGTTTCCCATGAGGAAATCGCACGGGAAGGCGATGACTGAAGTGCGCTCCGTTACGACCCCTCCCGCTGGCGAAGCCGTGGCCGTCCCAGACGGTTCGGGGCAGGGGGCAGGAGCACAATCGGCCCATCCGTTTTGTGCAGAGGACCCCGCCGCGATTACGCCGCCGCCTCCCCGAGGAGGCGAGGACGCACCACCGCCAGACTCCGAGGCCGATTCCGGCGATGACGACGGCCCAGGGGGTTTGCGCGTGGACGACGAGCCCGTGGTCATTGACGGTCGGGGCCCACAGCGAGACTCTCGCCCAGATGAAGATCAAGATCAGAAGTTAGGTCTCGCTCATAGTGAGCACCGCTCGGATCGACAATCTAACTTTTCGGCGGCCAAGCCGCGCGAAAGAGTTCCAGGGAAAGGGCAGCTCCTTGCTCGCGCGACTCAGAACCCTGATACGATGGAATACGATGAGGATCGACGTATTGCCGCTGGTCTAACGAAAGATGAGCTAACACAAAATCTTCCATTGACAGGTCGTCGAAAGACATGCAGCATACGAGTTCTACTTTATTACGATCCCGACTACGTTTCCGTGACTCGAGTGTGGGTTGCAGACCCAGATCCAAAGCACGGTGCCCAATGGCTCAAGAAATTGCCTGAATCCACCAATCCTGGCATTCATCCCGGACGCTGGTTTAACATGAATCAGGCCCAACGCCGAGCGGCCGTTGAGCAATGCAAGGCCGAAAAGAAAGGATTCTTTGGCATTGACGACCCCGGCCCTTGTTTTGCCCTCTTGCGCGATATAGGCTTGGGCGTGGAAATCCCAGCGACTCCACCCGAGCCCGCGGTGGCCAAGCCAGCCGCGGCTCGTCCACTATCTGAGGAAGATGCTGCTTATCTTGCGACACGCCCAAAGGCGAGGAGAGCCGCTCCATGGGTAGTTGAGCGATTTCGGAGACAGGCGGCATTGGGCGGCCAAGCCGCAGCTGTGGCCACCGACTCCTCCGTGGACGAAGACTCAGAAGATTATTCTTCGGATGATGAGGATGTTTGGTGGAAGCAAACTTGACGCGGTGGGACTATCGCACGTGATGGGGACCCCTCCGGCCAAGTCGGCAGGGATCCATTATCTGATGCGGAATCTGAGGTGACACAAGAGGTTAGCCAGACCTCGAGTCCGGCAGCCGCCGCGTCGCGGCGAAGCGTGCCTCGGATGCCGCTGCAGCATAGCTCGGCTCCAATGGCAGGTCACCGCGAAAAAGAAATATTTGATTTGGATTACCTATACAACCCTTTTACTGATTTCATTTCAGTTGTTGAAGAGCCCTTCCAACTCCCCAATGAATGGCGACAGACTCGGATCGATGCCGCCGTGGCGCGATCGGTTTCCAAAGCCGAAGCCCAGGCTAACCAAGATGCCACGGCCGCTTTGAGGAAAGAATGGGACCGATTGCGAGAAATAGGCACATGGGGCGAGAAAGGCGTAAAAGAATATGCTGATGTCGTTGCAGAACTCAAAGGAAGGACTGCTCACTTTGGTTGTCTGTTCGCGGTCCTTGTCGAGAAGAATTCCGAGCTGCCGCTAGGACACAAAGATCGTAAATATAAGGGCCGGGTAGTCTTCGACGGCTCCAGCGTGAGAGATCAGAATAAGGATGCGGCTTTGTTTCAGGAGCTTTCCAGCAGCCCTGCTACAATGCAGGCTAGCAAAGCAGCTGACACCTACGGGCTCTCTGAAGGTCATAGTATTGAACAAGCCGACGCCCGTCAGGCCTACACTCAATCAAGGCTGGGTGGCACCCCGACATGGGTGTTTCTGCCCCGCGAAGAGTGGCCCGAGTCCTGGTCGCATATGCGCAATCCCGTATGCCCATTGATTTTATCCTTGTACGGGCACCCTGACTCAGGGGGGTATTTGGAGCAACCTTGCGAAGGGCATGTTGCGGCCAATGGTTTTATCAAATGCAGCCCGTGTCGCAGCTGTTATTTTCACACTGAGTTACAACACTTCTTGATTTTCTAAGTTGATGATTTCAAGTTGGCAGGTCCTGCCGACAAGCTACCCCAAGGATGGAAGCTGCTGCAATCCCCATCTCCCAAGTGCCCCAAAGGTATAAAGATAGACCCCCCGACAGCGGTCGGACGATATTTGGGATGCGAGCACACAGCTTGTCGAGTGGCAAGGTGAGTTGCCCGCGATATTGGACCCGCCGCCTCCTAAAGTTAAGAAGAACGCATCCGTCCCAGACGAGAGTGCCGAAGAGGAAACGGGGGGTGACTCAGCGGCCCAGCCGCCTGAGCCACGCCAACCCAGAGAACCCAAACAGGCCAGGGTCATAGAGTATGACATGACTGAGTTATTCGATTCCTGTGTTGCATTATATGCCCTGCTCACAGCTACTGACCCGTCTACGTATCCTGCTGCAGGCACTCCTTTTGGCCCCGAACTTGCTGACCTCGAGGACGGCCAAGGCGGGCCTCGAGGCGAAGTTTGCCCTCCTGCGGAGGAGGCCATAGCGTTAGCCTTGAACATCAGCGTTGACGTTGGGCCCCCTGACCAAGAGGTAGTCGCGCATGGCCTCGACGCCGCAGCGGCCAGCCCCAGCGACCCGGAGCCGCCGACCCAGTCGGGCGTGCTCCAGCCCATTGCGGCGAAAGTCTTGACGAAGACCCTATACGGTGCAAGAGTGGCTCGATATGACCTTCTCCGCGCTGTTTGTCATACAGCGAGCTGCATTACCACATGGACAGAGCAACAAGGCATGGATCTGTTCCGCCTCATTTGTTATACCAAGTGTACTTCTCACTACCGCATGTCATCATGGGTAGGAGATAGAATGGAGGATGTCTTGTTGAAGCAATACTCCGATGCGGATCTGGCCAGTGACATCCGAACGCACAGGAGCACGAGTGCCAGTTATCAAGCGATTTGGGGCCCGTACACTAGAGCAGGTCAATCTATGGGATCTCAGCAACAGACGTGTGTTTCCCATAGTTGAGGCTGATATCGTGGCTGCCGACCTTGCCCTTCGAAAAGAGCTGCTTGCAGCTCTTCCGCTTTGGGAAGTATTGCTTGGACGACAGATGCGTTGCCTTTTCTTGGAAGATAACCAGGCAGTTTGCAAGGTCATTAAAGCAGGAGGGCCCATGAAGCTGATGCACCTTCCGCGCGCTCATCGCATAGACGCTGCCGCAGTATCTGAACAGTTTTCCCGAGGCATCGTGGAACTTAAGTGCGAACGGACTCGCAATGAGCTGCCGACATTGGAACGAAGAGATTCACAGACCCCTTGGCCTGGGTTCAGGTATTATATATTGTCAGCATAGTGACTCCCAAGTTCTGGGCCGCCCTGCGGCACCAAGACTACTTGGACTCGACGTTTTCAGACGGCCCCCCCCTGAAACCCGGGGGGATTCTCAAGCCCCGCTTAGGTCCGAGTTCGGCCTTGCGGAGAGGAGCTGCTGCACCTAGTGAAAAGATGAATAATGATAAGAAGCGTCTTAAGAAGGGTAGGCCCGCTGTGCATTCCCCAAAACCAATGAACATCCCAGCGGCACCGAACGGCGCCAGGCGCCCGGCTGCCCCCGGCCAAGCCGCGGTGGCAAACGCACCCGGCCAAGCCGTGGTAGCGGGTACAACTACTCTTGTTACGAAAAGAGAAGGTTCCAGGAGAAGCTCCGATAAACCCAGGTCAAAGGAGGAGATTGAAATGAGAGCGATGTTTGACCTCACTGAGAGCGAAAGTGAGTCTGATGCATCGGATCTGTCAAGAATGAGATGTGATGAGCAATCACCACCTGAGCCAGTTAACACCGAGCAAGAAAAAGACACGCTTGGTTACAACCTTCTTCTTCCTCACCTTCCCCCTGCTTCTGCTGCTAACTTACAGAATAAGAAGGATCGCTGGACTCTACACGGAAAGAGCCTTAGACGTTGGCACTTCGTTCCAAGACTTGTCACGCTTACGCCCGTGAATATAGATTGCCCAGTTGACCCAGACAGACTAGCCGATCAGCGTCGTACCTATGCGATCAACGTCCGCCATGGTTTCACAATTGACCGCACGGATAACTGGCGTGGTGAAGATGTAAAATATCATCACCCCTTTGAGCAGAATCCGAATGGCGATTCCAGCGATGGCGGCTATCATCCAAGTAGATGGACCGGCTGGACCGAATTCTGGATCTGGGACGATTGCGCCCCGGCCACCCAGTGGAACGGGGATCGACTCTTATTAGAATCCTGTTGTGGCCCTGAGAGCAGGATTGGTAACCCCTGGAATTTCGCTGATAATTCTTGTAAGGTGGTACAGTACACGGCGAAAGAGGACATGATAACCGATAAGGGAAAAAGATTGGCTCTAAATGATAGTAAGAAGTTCAAAGGACAACACATAGCTCTATGGGACTCAATGCCCTGTACGGGTGGTTCCCCCTGGCAATACGTGAATGAAGCCCACTATTTTCGCACTGGAAATCATAAAGCGATGCGCAGGCTTCGAGGGATTAGGACCGACTTCAGATATCTGTTTTGGAATTTCCGTGAGATTGCCCGTGCAGTGCACAAAGCGGGGGGTGCAGTATGTCTTGAGTGGCCTACTCAGTGTAATTATTGGAGGGGCCCCCAGGTGAAAGAGTTCATGAAAGAGCTAGGTTTTGTCAGAACGGCTTTGCATGGGTGCGCGCATGGTCTGAGGGACAGAAAGGGTAATTTCATGAAAAAGCCCTGGAAGATTGCATCCACTTCTCATGACGTGATTGAGGGGCTCGAGCGCAGATGCGACGGCACGCATAAGCATGTTGAGGCCAGAGGCAAGGATTGTAAGTCAGCAGAAGATTATACTGATGCTTTTGCCCAGCAAGTTCACCTTGTTGTTGCTCGTGCTGCTGAGCGCATGTTGTCATCTCGTCATCATTCTGTCTCCTCCTCTAATTCCATGTGTGCCGCTGCCGTTTTGTCTCCGGAGCTTGCGCGGGCCACCTGCCGGCCGGCCTCCCCTCGGACCGCGCCGCCGCCGCGCTGCGGCTGCGCGGGCCTCGCCTGCCGCGGCCCCCGCGCGCCCGATTGGTCACTGGCTGAACCCATGGGTCAACCGCCGGATATTCCAGCGGCCCAGCCGTCGGGGGAAGATGTTACTTACGTTTGCTCGGATGATCTCATGTATGAACCCGCCTCGGACTTGTCCGATGGCGACGAAGCCCTAGCCGGATCAAAAAAAGGCGCCCCCATCGGCCCAGCCGAGTGGGGGCGCTATCCCGTCGGCCCAGCCGGTATGGAGAATGCCTGATCCTTTTAGCCCTAGCGATGTTATGATGGACGTGGACATCGAAATGGAGGGCGGCGTTGAAATTCGCGCAGCGGAGATTGCAGCTCGCAAGAGAGCTGCTCCTGCTGTTGCTGACGACGATGAGCTTGCCAAGAGGACAGCCGCCTCCTCTCGTGGGAAGCGCAATGCCCACGAGGAGCAAACTGTCTTTCTCTGTTGGCCCACCAAGACTGCGTGGACCAGACCTAGCGATGCAACGGCCGCTTCGCCCCTGCGCACAAAGGGGTGGAGCTGACGCTTCGCAATGTGGCGGCGCGACATCTTGCATTCGAGGGGCGACCAAGTCGTTACCGCGTCAAAGACAGACTTAGCCGCCAATTCACAAACAAAAGTTGAACGTCTGTTTTCTTGTGTCTCGCAGGGCCCGCGGGTCACCCATTTGACGACGTTCGATAGAGGAGCCACGTGCCGTTTCGATTGCGCCCCCCCTTACGGTTGAGCAGATTCCTGAGGGTATTTATGTTCAGTCATACCCTGATGAAACCACGAAGATGGTCTGCAAGTTATACGAGAACACCAGGGCAGGCCGGCCATTCTGTCCGCACTCTCCAGAGAGGAGAAGTCGCAGGTCCCACCGTTGGCCCAACCAAGCGGCGTCTGACGAGATTCGGCGACTTCGTTAGCGTCCCAGTGGCGGGCACTAAGACAGAGGGCCCCCCTATTGTTTGGTTGAACATTTGGGGCCCCTCCATGCACACCCCGCCCCGCGGCCAAGCCGCTGGGGTCGGATGGGGTATTATGTTTGCCCTGCTTGTCGTTAAGGGCCGCCTCTACATGCCAGTGCGTGTGGTCGAGGAGGCCCTCGCCGAGTCAGCCATAGCCAGCTATTTTCAGTCTTCCCCCGAGCAGGCCGTGGCCTGGCGCACGGCGATTCCTCGGCGCTCGCGCCCCTGCGACTTCCAAGCATGGCTCGCGAGCGCTAGTCTTGGAGGGAGTGTTGGCTCGAATGAGAAGCCACGCTCTCTGCCAATCACTGAGACCGAGGCTGAGCAGCACGACCCAGTCGCTGCTGTCGAAAAGCCACTTTTGCCCGCCGATCTTGAGCAGCCAGAACCTGAGGCGCCCCCAGAGGGGCCCCCCATAGAAAAAGGGGAGGGCCCGGTCAGGGCGCCGAAAAGGCTAAGCTTGAGAGCGGAGCTGCCGGCCGACTCAGTCGGCTCGGCCATGTCTCGAGGAGCTGGACGGAAGGCGGCCAGCGGACCATCCGCTGGGTCGGCCTCAAGTCCAGCTGCCCCGCCCGGCCAAGCCGAGGGCGGGGCGGGCGGTGGCCCCCCCCCCGGCCCAGCCAGTGGTGGAGGGGCCCCGTCAGGCTCAGGAGGCTCTCCCACGGGGAATCCTCCGCCCTCTGGTGGCCCCCCTGGGGGCGGCGGCGGAGGTGGGCCCCCTGACCCGGGGCCATTGGAAGTCGATGACGAAGGAAAGGACCCGCCCTACCTTGGGCGTGGTGCCTGGAACGTCCTTGACTACCATTGGCACAGGGGCGGGTTCGCCGAGGACGTCAAACCGCCCGCTCGCGAGTGGGAGGTTCGCGTGTCCGAGTTTCTTCAGCTTTATGTTGAGATGACTGATCCTCGGTTGAAGGCCTGGACGAGCAATCTGTCATTCCAAGAAAAGTGCCAGGCCATGACCCAGGTTGCCCGCCAGAGTGGGCATCCATGGGCCCCATTTGTTGGCGAGGACATTGCGGCCACGATGGCGACTGGACGGCCACCCAAGGACTTGTTCCACCCTTTGTGCATGATGCAGTTCAGCAAGAAGTACAAATGTTGGTATTGCTCTGTCCATCTCGGTTATGATTCTACGGTCTCGTTCAAAACGGCGGCCAGAAAGAACGTCACGTCAAGCTTTCACGTCCAACACACCATGAACGAATTTGTTCATGGCACGTCCGCTACAGTTACGGGCGGCTGCAAAAGGCCCCGACCTTCAGGAAGCCGCCCGGTCGCGCGAATGGTCGGGCCACGGGCGTCAGCATTATGTGAAAGGGGTCCATGCTCCAGTGCGGTTTGTCTTCTGGTCCTTTAATGACATTGCCGACCAGTCGATATATAATTTGCTTGGCGTTCGCGTCGAAGGGAAGCGGGACGAGGGCCCGCGGCTTCTCGCTGGAGCCTTCCGAGTAATGCTCGAGACATCTGATCGCATCATAGACGACGCGGTTAAGCGTTCGCCTGATGGTGCGATCGAGATTTTGCACATTGGAGGAGGCCACAGGTGTTGGCAGTCCCCGGATGGAGGTTGCGATGTTGACCCTATGTGGGACGACGTGGCCACCCTTGTCCGAGCTCAGATGAACCGCCGGATTGAGGACTACAAGGCCGCGGGGGTATGCCCGCGCATCCTGATTCTTGACGGTGCGTGCCTTTACCGCAAGATGCGGCACCCCGTCGGCGACTCTTACCATTTTCTGTCAGAACATAGTGATTACCAGATAGACAGAGACGGACGAACGGTGAGTTGCAAGGCGGCCGAGATGTTCGCAGAGCATATGTTAAAGGCCGCGAGGCTTGCTGCCCTGTTCTTCTGCCAACCCTCTGGCGGCCCAGCCGTTCCGGGGGGTAATCCTTCGACGAAGAGACGAGACGACGGGCACACGGCAGAGGAGGCCACCTTCAAAGAGTTGGTCAGGCACTGGCAAGAGTGGAGCCCCACTGAGAACAACGTGCCCAAGTCCGCGTTCAACGCTCGTCCGTTTCGGCTCCCTGCCGTCCAAGACGGATCAGGGGACGGGGCCATTCATTCCAAGCTCTCGGACTCTCGGACAAATTCATTAATTTTCTCAGACGAGGAAACGCGCACGAGGAGTTTTCTGCGTGGCGGGAACATCGATATTTCTTGCCACGATGTCTCCCCTTTTGCCCAGGCATGCCCCCGAAAGGGGAACGCCTCCGATTGTCTACGGAGGGAGTGGAAAACGATCAATGCATGTGTGCCGCGTTAGAAGAGCTGTCGAAGATAGTGCCTATTGCCAAACCCAGCGGCCCAGCCGCTTCGGGTGAAGTCACTAAAGAGCGGGCGGCCCAGCCGCCCCGCGAGCCCTTACTTGCCCCTGTGACTTGTGCACAGGCCGCCAAGACGCCCGGCGAAGCGGCGGAGGAGGCCATCCGCAAGAAATGCCTTGCCGGAGTGGGAGGCAGGCTCAGCGGAAAGAGATTCCCCAAGCGCCTCAGAGTCGGCGGTGATCCCAACAGCAATGCCGATTAGGAGAACGATTGGCCTGTGCACCAGTTGTATCAGAGCACTATGAGATTGCCTTATCGTGATCCTTCGAGCAAGGATCCACAGTACTTCGATTTCCTTCGGCCGTTCACTGTGAAGAGCGGCAAGCCTAGTAGGCCCATGAGCCCGACGAACTGCTACCCAGGGGAGGAGGACCGTGTTGCACGGGTGGCGGCTGGAGAAGATCCGGCCCGCAGCAGAGTCTTCAAGACTCTCCAGGTTCATGCCGCAGGAGAAGCTTGGTTGGGTCATCAGATGCTGCAGACGTCTACGAAGACCCCTCTCCTGGATCCTTCTTAGATGGTTCCCAATTGGGCAAGATTCTTTGTCAATAAGGCCGATCAATCATGCGAGGGCCCTGAGGCCACAGTTGCTGATCGCCTGGGCTGGGCGAAGTTGTCG
The DNA here is from genome assembly GCA_963575745.1 of Prorocentrum cordatum. Classification (NCBI taxonomy): domain Eukaryota; class Dinophyceae; order Prorocentrales; family Prorocentraceae; genus Prorocentrum; species Prorocentrum cordatum. The sequence continues at coordinate 182,022 of CAUYUJ010014770.1, read as the reverse complement.
ACCAAGACCCACGAGGCGGGGAACATGCACTGCACGCAGCTCACTTTGCCCTTCTTCGTAACGGCGAGAAGCGTAAGGAGGTACAAGATCCGACCTCAGGATGGGGCAGACAGTCCCACGGTACGTCTGTGAATGCCCTCCAGTCGGCATTGGAGGGCCATCAGTTGCTCCCATCGGATCCCCGCTACGGCGGGAGCATCAAAATGGGAAACGTGGGCGTGCATTCTTTCCCATGTGTTCACGGTCCCTGCGCGCACACTGTTTATTCCGTTGCCGAGGAGACGTTTGGAGGTGGCATCTGGGTAACAGCGGAGATTATTTTCTATGCAAAGCCCAGAGAGATCAGAGACAAGCCTTCGCACATTTGCACGCTTAAACCCATCCCAGATGGTGTTAAGTGAACTTCGCTTGTGCCATTGGACGCCCGCGGCCCTTCATGCCACTCAGGCCTATACTCTCCTGCAGCACGTCGCCAGAAAAGAAAACTGGGCCCTGGAGCAAGACTTCGGGGTTGAACGTTATCGCGACGATGCGAGAGTAGCTGCCGCGGACCAAGCCCGCGAGGCACAGAGAGAGTGGTCCCCAAACTTGGGGCCCATCAAGCGGCAAAAGGATCGTAGCCCATACCGGGAATATTGCCCAGAGTTTGACGACATTTGGCCGTGGTTTCAAAACAAGGGAGTTATCATGATTAGGATCAACCCATTGCATAAAGATGAAGCCTCGGAAGAATCCAAGGCGCCCGTTCGGGCTAATTAATAAAGAAAATGAAGAAAAGGCCAAAGTCAAAACATCGATTGATGATCGCGCTCAGGCGCAGGCGGCCAAGCCGCCCGGCGCCTCGCTTTCACTTGCGGCCGAGAATTTTCCCCCTTTGGGACGGCCAGCGCCGCAGGCAGAGGGGGTGCCCCATTCTCCGCCCAGCCCAGCCGTGGCTGAGGAGGCGCCTCCTCCTCCGCCAGGCGCAGCCGCGAACGCGGTTGTGCCTCCGCCTCCGCCAAGGGAGGCGCCGCGCTCAGCTGGGCCGGCAGACGTCGCGCCAAAGATGGCGCCGCCGCCGGCCAAGCTGGCGAACGTTATACTTAAGAAGGATCCGCCACCGGCTAAGCCAGCGAACGTCATGCCGAAGAAGGATCCGCCACCGTTCGAGCCGATGAACGTTGCTCCAAAGGCGGAGCCGCCACCGGCCAAGCCGGCTGGCACTGCTACTGGAGCCGAACGCCCAACAGCACGGTCGACTAGCGCCGCGCCGGCAGTGGAGCGGCCACCGGCCAGGCCAGCTAGTGCAGCACCTGCGGCTGTGCAGCCACCGGCCAAGCCGGCAGGCGCAGGGACGACGGAAGTAAAGCCTAAGGCTTGGCCAACACCTCCGAGTATGCCGGCCGCGCGTCTTCCTTCGCTTCCGCCTGTGTCTAAGAGTATTAGAAGGACTGTTCGGCGCTCAGAATACTCCGACGCGAGGCTTCAGCAAGCCAACGCTGCGCCCAAGGCTGCACCTCAGCAGTCACAATTTAAGGCTTGCCCTGCGCCTCCCCCGTCTGCCCAAGGCGGCAGCGGGGCAAGCGCAATGGCGAAGACTGAGGGCGCTGCGGCAATGACTGAGACCGCTGAAGTGGAAGTCAAGACTGCCGAGGATGGGGGCTCTAGCCGCCCCGGAGGCACCGAAGGACTGGACGCTCCTGCAGCCCCTCCCCCGCCTCAGCCGGACGGAGATCCCTCGCCAGAGGAATCCCCGGCTCCAGAGGGGGGCGACGCTGCATCCAGCATTGCCCGGTCCATCAAAGAGGTTTCGCATTATCACTTTGTCGGAGGACGTGCCCGCAAGGCACTCAAGCAAGAGCGTGACATATTCAATCAGTGGAGGCATACCATTTCCCAGGACCCATCGATCGAGGAAGATCCAGAAAATTTGCAGCTACTGGAGGTTGACACTGACGCCGCAAAGCGCGTATACATGATTGCCCGGAAAAGGAGCGCGCATGAGCCAGGTGATTACTCGAGTCCGTGGAAGAAATTTGCAGCCACCGTTGTGGGCAATATCCAGAAGACGATATCTAATTTCACTCCCACTCCTGAAATTGCCGCCAAATGCCAGAGCTCACAGCCTCGCACTGAGAGCGGCGCGATCATAGGTGGGTTCATGGTGCCTGCTCCTCCTGCGCCTTTGCCCGGCTCAGCTGCGGCGGTAGAGGAAGCGCTTCCATCTCCGCCCAGCGATGCCTCAGCAGTAGTTGTACCTAAAACTCCACCCGGCCCAGCCGTGACTGGAGGAGCGTCGGCGCCACTGCCCGGCTCAGCCGCGGCAGCGGAACTTCCTGACTTTGATCAGGATAAAGACGCCGAGGTTCAAGATGCGGCCCAGGCCGACAGCTCCCGCTCCCCCATCGGCTGGCCCACAGGATTCAGCGATGGCGGATAATGCGACACCTGAGTCACAGCCTGCTGCCAGTGCTCCGTCTGGCCCAGCCAGAGCGGATAAAGCAACATTGCAGAGTGACCCAATGCAGGTTGACTCGGAAGCTGTCGACGTAAAGCGCACTGAGCCCCAGGAGAGGGATGCGGAGGTGTCCCCTACCAAGGAGATCGACAGCTCTTCTGATGACGAGGCTGAGCCCGCTGCGAAGGCGGCCCCACCAATCGCCGCTCCGAGCGGCCAAGACGTTGCAGAACCTTTTCCAGCGAACAGAGCCCCGGGTGTCGCAGACACGCCAGAGTCTCTTGAGGCCAGCCCGACTCTTGCCGACCTCGCTACTTTTCCATATCAGGGTGACCCCCAACTTGTCTACCCTGAAGAGGATAATTGTCAGTCCGGCCCCACGGCGACCAACTTCTTCTGCCGAGCGACCCTGCCGCCTTCCCCTGATGTGCGGCAGCCTCACCCGACAGAAGATCCGCCCCGTCAGGGTGGAAATGAGGTCACCGTTGGCCACGCTGACAAATTCAAGGGCAAGGACTTTTATCTTTCAGAGAATGACCGAAACAGAATTATTCAGAACACGCCTGTTCAGTTGAAGCGGCGAATACGAGAGGCTCATACTACTGGTCCTGTACCTCCCAATGTCGAGGCTCTTCGTGATAGAACGTTTGACACGCTCAAGCGCATAGCCGAGCTCGTCGAGGATCCCACATTGGCGTTGTGGTGAGAGTTTACCCTCGACGTAACGAGTTTGGAGCAGACGAGGGATTTCCCTCGTGCAGAATTCTACTCTGATGACACTCCCCACGGATTTGATTCTCTGGCCTTCAAGGCCCTGACCCTGTTGGCTGTAGGCGTCTCTGACCATGATAACTCGGCGGCCCTAGGCTGTACGGAGTTTTGGCGACGGCACAGTGGTCGGGTAGATGAGTTTGCGAAGCGCATCTGAGATTTTGCTACGTACCTCGCGAGACATTGTTCCAATTGCGCGAGGTCTTCGGGAGGTTGGGTCTATTTTGGAGACCTCGTCGACAAGATGCGAGAAGATGGGTATGAACACCAAACGGTGGCACTTGCTGCACACGGCCTAGCCGCGTTGTAGCCAGGGACCGTGGAAGTATTGAGCGTACTTTCTCATGACCTTGCTTGCATCAACGACACCAGGGTCCATGAACAATGGCAGGACTTTAGGAGCTGGCCCGTCTTTGCGGACGAGCGGTATAAATGTCCCGTCCCCGTTTTCTATAGAGCGTGCCAGGGGCACTCCACGCTTGTTGCTTCCATTGAGAGAATGTATGCGCCTTATGACCCTGGCCTAGCCAGGTGCCATGGCCCTCTCCTCCATATTGCGGATATGGAGGCGTTGAAGGGGTCGATGCTCGGGAACATCCAGTTCCCCAAGGGCGCATCAGGCCTTTGTTTCGAGTCGGACTATGGATTGTTGAGGCTTCTTCCGACCAAGCGGGGCCCGGTCATGCAAAGCCCAGACCATTTTCTTTCTGGGCTAAGCCAGCGTAGGGATGGTGAAAGTGTTCGTGCGAAAGAGCACCGCCCAATGGGCCAAGCTCCCGAGGTGGGACAGCCTCTTGCGATTGAGTCATGGCCCACAGTGGACACAGTCCGTCTGTGGGACCAACTCCCAACACACAGAGAATCCTGGCCGCTTGTTCCTGTTTTCAATGGCCGGGTACTTACCAGATTTTCGTACCGGGTCTGCCGCGACGGGACCCCTGTGTCCCATCAGGTGCCAAAGTTCACCGACATAGACAAAGCTGTCACTCGTGCCACAGTACATGATTGGATCAATGCGAACCAAATGATGACTTCTTGGGCCCTTGTTTTCAGTCAGGGGTGGACGTCGTATGAGGTGGATTTCGACGATAATTCCATGCTTGGCTGGATTCACACTGACGAGACGGTGACGCTGCTGCCGGACTTCAGGGAATGGCCTGACAGGGCAGACGAGTTTATCCGGTCTGTCCCCTGGGACGACGATGGTCGGTTCCTCTGCGCTGAACTGCATTGGGTGCGTACAGGCTTCGGCCGTTGCCCCTTCTGCACTAACACAGTGAAGTATAAATACATGGTTGCGCACAATTATTTGCTCCAGTCATTCCTGTCGCAGACCATTGAATGCTCACTGTGGATTCGTGGCTTCAAGCTGACCGCCCGTGATCACGACAACCTGCCCTGGAAACAAGATCGGTACGTTGCAGTGAGACGACAACGGCAGGGCAAAGCGTCAGCGGATGTCATGACGAACGCCAATAACAATTGGAAGCTTGAGCGTAAGTGGGCGAATTGTGGATGCACCACGATGGCTGCTGCAGGTCAAACCTTTGGCAACGGCCGCCCTGGCAGCGTTCCTGCATGGACCCCTGACGACGCCGCGGCCCAGCCGCCGGCGCGTCACGAGCCTTTCTTCCAGCATCTTGAACCTCTCAAGAGGAGGTTCATAAAATGGCTGGCATTTCCGGCAGGGAGAGAAGGGGTTCCAGAACCAACGATCGCAGATTGGTGGCCCCTGATTTGGGCCACAGACATTGATCAGTATGCGCGCCCCTTTTCCTGTCCTCCTCTGGCTGCTTTCGACTGGCCTGAGGTGGACGAATCGCATATTTCCCCCAATGGAGGTTGGGAAATATGGGGAGGCAACATGCAGAGGACAGGAACCTTTGTGCCGACTCTACAGACGTTGCAAAACGCACAGACAGGAGTGGCGGCCTGGATGCCCGATACACAGGATACTGGCGCGGACGCCACAGGGCCCAGCCCTCGTGGACGTCCGCCTGTTGCCTGGGCGGATCAGCTTGTTGCTCGCCCTGCCCGCCAATCCCAGTCAGTATCTAGGCGCAACAAGATCTGTTCTCAACATCCTCTCAGTGTTGTAAGACCTGCCGCCGGCCAAGCCGAGACGACAGGTGACGAGAGGCTTGGCCCTATGCCCCTCGATTTCACCGCCGTCTGCGGGTCCCAGACCCAGCAGATGCTCGAAGGGAAGACCAACCTTGATCTGCCCGATGGACAGGTGAACCCTCGACGTGATGGTGGTGCATTGCGCGTCACCACGACGACGCAGGAAGCCATCGCTGCCGCTGCACAGTATGTCATGGAGCACATGTGCCACAGCCCGGGAACGGGCGCGGTCGATAGGTCGCGCCTGACTGGAGAATTGTCACATGTGGATCCTGAAGATGTGAGAGAGGCCATTGTGCGGAATTGGAAGATTCTCGTTGAAGAGCTCGACCTGCACCTTCGTGTCATGCGTGTGTTTGTGATTGTCCGCGAGCTCATCAGTTGTTTCCTTGCCGATGCATATTACATTGCATATCCCACGGCTGGCCTCCATACTCGCGACAAAGACGACGGGTATGACATTGAACAGCGCCGCACCGACGCATATGCGCTGGACCGCCGTATTCGCACGGCTGTCAATACAGACGACCTCATCGAGGCGTGGGCTCGCGACCTGGGCAAGCAGCGTCGTACCGATATCCGTCGCCAAGGCGTGAAGTTGCAAGAAGCTGTCTTTTTCTTATACCCACTCGTGGCGTCTACTGAAGAACAGGACATGACGAAGGCCCCTTTCGCACTGCCTGTGGTAAATACGGTGCCTATGTGGCGACTGCTGCGATGGGCATTGTGAGATATGCGAAGTTGCAGCAAGAAAAGCGTCTTCGCGAAGAAGGAGACGCTGAAGACCCCTCCGACGGCCCAGCCGGTTCGGAGGGGGCTCCTGCCGCGCCAGCAAGGCCAAGCCCTGCTAGCCGCCCGGCCCCACCTGCCCCGCCTAGACCGCCCAACGTCCAAGACGCTCGGGCTAGTGATGACATCACTGGGTCTCCTTACTCCGCCGGCGGTCAAACCGCATCGGCGGGCGAGGAGTTTTCGAGACGTTCCGCTGACGGGGACACGTGGGATCGGCCAATGACCGCGCGCGCGCGGCGGGGCCATGGCTGCCGGCCGCGATGATGGCGTCTGGGGTCCCGCGATCCACTACCCGCAGTACACGGCGACTGGGTTGCAGGGATACTGGGTCCACCGTGACATGATGTACTGGAAGACACCCAGAGAACTCAACAGTCGTGTGTGGCACTTTGTGTTCCTGAATAACTACACCTACTACCTCTCGAGAGAGGAGGGCAAGGGGCACGCCAAGAACAAGGACAAGTCCAAGAACGTCCGGCCAGCTCCATACGCTGGCACTGGCAAGGGAGGCAAGTCAGCTGCGCCTCATCGGACAGCTGGACAAAAGGGAGGTTCTTCGTCTTCAACTCCGGGACCTCCTGCTCCGCCTCCACGCTCGCAGTCCTCCTGGTACAACGAGTGCGCGAAGACGCGAGCCAAACGACCAAGTCGTTTTGGCGCCGACCGAACGACCCAGTCGTTTCGGCGGAGAGGATTTATTTTAACTATTGGTGGGATTCGTCGGGTTTCTTCGGCCCTCAGCCCCCTGGCAACCACCGCTGAGCGGTAAAATGCTTTTGGGGTTCGCTCTGGTGGCTGTAAATATGTGCAGGCCGGGTGGGCTGTGGCTGGATGTAGCCTACGAAGCCCGCCGCGGGGGGAGTACATATGCTCCTCTCCGCCTCATCATATAGTTGCCTCTCCTGCTGCCTGCCTTGTCATACCTTGACATTAGTATTACTGTATACCGCAGCTACCTTTGCTGCTCGAGTGAGAAAAGGAGCGCGCCGCTGCGCGCCCGCGTCCGGGCGTCGGCCGGCCGGCCTCCTCCCTTCCTATACTTGAGCACAGTTGCTTAACGGATAACAGATTGTTTCATCGATGTCTCATCCCATACCCTCTACCACTGAGCGTAGTAAACATGAGACTTTAATTTTTGTGGCATCTCACCCCGATTCTCAGAGGAAAGACTAAGGTGGCCCCCCTGTTGTCCAGCGTGTGGTCTGGGTGGCGCTCCACGCAGCCTGGTGGTGCGGGCGGCGGTGAAGGCGGGATTTTTGGCACGGCCTGCGGAACGCCCTGGGCCTGCGCCTCGCGCGCAGTGTCCGACATTGCGGCTTCCATGGTTCTCACTCCTCGCACAGGCCAGCCTATCCTGCTCAGAGAATCGACCAGCACCAGCTTGTCCAGGTGCGGCTCTTGGTCGTTGACGCCGAACTGCACTTGTATAAACGTCCTGGGCGGGCTTAAAACTTGCGTCTAGGTATGTAAGTGTCGCGCGGACTGTGCGTTCGCTCGTCTTCTGCGCGATATGTTCGAGACCTCTGCGCTAACCTAGCGCGGGCGTTTCGACCGTGCTGGTTTGATAAGCTTCGAACGCGGGGAGAGTGCTCGCACTGTCCCCGCGAATGTGGGCCAGCACGAGCGTTGCTCCTGCGTCTGCCTTGCGCGGACGCTGCCCATGCGACGCTGCGTGCTGCGTTTGTCCTACCCGCCTGCGCCGTGGGGGTTCTCCGCGCCCCTGGCGTCTCGGGCGTCGCTGCGACGCGCGTCAAGGCGACCCCCGGGTCGCCGCACCCCACGTCTGGGGAGCGGCGTTCCCTTGGGCCGCACCAGTGTTCCCCAGCATTCGTGGCGCTAAATGGTGCCAGGGTGGCATGTGCATGTGCTCCCTGGAGAGATCTTGTCAGGTGCATGCGCTGATGGCGCGGGTCTGAGACCTCAACTGTACGTGCCACCCTCGTCGGCTCGATGGGCATAGTCCTCATCATCACCATGGCCATCGGCACCCGCGTCATCATATGTCCACAGCGTGATCAAACATCAACACTATACCGACTCACATCAACGGAACCAAACATGCCAGGCATGGCAACGCAGGGGCGGCGCGAAACTTCGGCATCTCGCGCGGATCACGTTGATTGAATTACCCGAGACAGACCCAAACCCTTCACCACGCGAGGCAGATATTTGTATGACCGTTCCATACAAAAGAACACATCGCCATATATGCATGATCAGCGCTGCCCTCATCTCCGCCACGGAGCCGCGAGGTCTCGGCTGGATCTGCATGGCCCCCGGCTCCGCTAGACCTCCCAGGAGCTGGCGACACGTGCGCAGTTCGCACCATCCCAGGGAGCAGCGAGGTCTCAAATCGGCGCGCGTGGCCCCCAACCGCGCTGGACCTACTAGGAGCCCGCGACGGTGATGACAGTTGCGAAGTTCGCGGCCTCCCAGGGGCAGCGAGGTCCCGAATGAATCCGCGCGGGCTCCCAGGAGCCCCCGAATGTGGCGACATGTGCGCAGTTCGCATTATCCCAGGGAGCAGCGAGGTCTGGGCTGGGTGCGCGTGGCCTCCGGATCCGCTGGGCCTCCCAGGAGCCCACGAGCGCGGCGACACTTGCGCAGTTCGCAGTCACCCTTTGAGCAGCGAGGTCCTGGCTGGGCGCGCAGGGCGCCCGACTCCACTGGACCTCCCAGGAGTCTTACGAAAGGCGACAGTTGCGCGGCCCCTAGGGGGCTGCGACGTCTGGGCTGAGTGCGCGTGGTCCCCGATTCTGCTGGACCTCCCAGTCGCCTTCGAAAGTGGCGACAGTTGCGCAATTTGCAGCCCCCCAGGAGCAGCGAGGATTCAGCTGGGCGCGCGTACTCCCCCAGCCACCGTGCCTCCCAGGAGCCCACGAACGTGGCGACATTCGCACAGTTTGCAGCCCCCCAGGGAGCTCCGAGGTCTCGGCTGGGCGCGCGCACGCCCATGCCCCGCTGGACCTCCCAAGTGCCCGCGAAATGCGAAAGTCGCAGCCCCTCAGGGGGCAGCGACATCTCGGCTGGGTACGCGTGGTGGCCCCCGACTCCGCTGGACCTTCCAGGAGTTTTCGAAAGCGGCGACATTTGCGCTGTTCGCAGTCCCCGAGGGAGCTGCAAGGTCGAGAACACGCACTCCCTCGCTACGCCCCAGGGAGCAGCAAGGATTCGGCTGGGCGCGCGTACCCCCCGCACTCCGCTGGACCTGCAAGGAGCCCGCGAAAGTGGCGACACTTGCATTGTTCGCAGCACCCCAGGGAGCCGCGAGGTCCTGGCTGGCCGCGCGCACCCCCCCGACTCCGCCAGGCTTCCCAGGGCCCCGCGAAGGTGGCGACAGATGCGCAGTTCGCAGCCACCAAGGGAGCATCGAGGTCTCGGCTGGGTGCGCGCACTCCCCTACTCCGCAGCGCCCCTCAGGGGCCCGCGAAAGCGGCGACAATTGCGCAGTTCGCAGTCCCCCCTGGGAGGTGCGAGGTCCTGACTGGACTCCACTAGGCCTCCCAGAAACCGACGAAGGTGGCGACCGCTGCGCAGTTCGCAGCCACCAAGGGAGCTGCGAGGTCTCGGCTGGGCGCGCGTACCCCCCATTCCGCCGCACCCCTTCAGGGGCCCGCGGAAGTGGCGACAGTTGCGCAGTTCGCAGTCCCCCAGGGAGCTGCGAGGCCCCCGCTGGGCGCGCGTTCTAGTGCCCCATCCTAGGAGCCTGCGAGAATCGCGGCAGTTTCGCTGTTCGCAGTTCCCCCTACTAGGAGGTGCGAGGTCTTGTCTGGGCGCGCGTTCCAGTGCTCCCCCGCTCCGCCGTGCAATCTAGGGGCCCGCGAAAGTGGCGACGGTCTTGCAGTTCGCAGCCCCCCAGGTAGTTGCGAGGCCCCCGCTGGGCGCGCGTTCTGGTGCTCCCCAATTCCGCCGCGCATGCCAGGAGCCCGCGAAAGTGGCGACGGGTTCGCAGTTCGTAGTTCCCTCAGGGAGCTGCGAGGTCTCGGCTGGGCGCGCGTGCCCCCCATGCTCCGCCGCGTCTCCCAGTGGCCCGCGAATGTGGCGACACTTGCACAGTTCGCGCCCCTCCTTGGAGCTGCGAGGCCCCGGCTCGGTCCGCGCGCCCCCGCTTTCCGCGGCGCCTCCCAAGAGCCCGCGATGGCGGCGACAGTTGCGCAGATCGCAGCCACCATTGGAGCAGCGCAAGAATAGGAGGGGGAGGCAGGCGGCAGGAGGAGGGAGGCAGGGGTGGAAAGGGCGGCGGGAGAAAAGGCGGAGACTACGGTGCCTTGTTCAAAGCGAGAACCAAGCACCTGAGGGCTGTGAAAAACATACAACAGACAAATTCAGTCGGCGAAAGTTTGGAAAGTTTGGAGAGTTAGGAAAATCTAGAAAATCTGGAAAATCCTGGGGGCCGCGCGGCCTGCGCGGCTTCCACGGAAAGTCCGGAAAGTCCAGAGGGGGGGAGAGGAGCGGGCGCGCGGCCTGCGCGGATAACGCGGAAAATGCAAAATCACGGGGGGGGGGGGCGCGCCTGTGCGGATTGCGCAGAAAGTCCGGAAAGTCCCGAAGAGAGAGGGCGCGCGGCTTGCACGGATTGCTCTGCAAATTTTGAAAATATTGGGCGACAGTCGCGCTGTCTTCATGAAAGCGCGGACAATCCGGAAAGTCCAGAGGGGAGAGGAGAGCGCGCAGCCTCCGCGCATTGCCCGGGAACTTTGCAAAATATTGCAAGGGTTGGGCGCGTGGCCTGCGCGGATTGCACGGAAAACTTTGGAAGTTCCGAAGGGGGGGGGGGGGGATGCACGCGGCCTGCGCATTGCATGGACAATTTGGAAAACCCACGGGGGAGCAGGGGCGCGCGGCCAGAGCGGATTGCGCGGAAAGACCAGGAATTCCCGAAGGAAAGGAGGTCCGCGGCCTGCGCGAATTTCACCGAATAATCTGGGAGTCTCGAGGAACGGGCTGCACGGAAAGTCGGGGAACTCCTGGGGGTGGGGGGTAGGGGGGGCGGAGGGAGCGGGGCCTGCGCGGATTGCGCGAAATTTTAAAAATCTTGGACGAGGTAGGGGCGCGTGGCCTGCGCAGTTGCACGGGAAGTCTGGGAAGTCCAGAGGGCCTGCGCGGATTGCGCGGAAAATGTGGAACATCCTTGTGGAGGGCAGGAGGCGGGCGCGCAATTCGCGCGGATTGCACGGCGAAGGTCCAGAAAGTTCAAAGGGCAAGGGAAGCGCGGCCTGCACTGCTTGCACGGACAATCCGGAAACTCTCGAGGGGGGGGCCGCCACCCCAGCAGAGCCCCGGATGTCACGAAGCTATACACGACACAAATATGCGCCCAAGCCGCGCTGCGATTTTAGAATGTCAAAATCGCGCCCCCCCGGGCCCAGCATAGCCTCGAATGTCGCGCGTTTCTACGTATTCCAAGGTGAACCCGAGGCCGCGAGGCCACGCCGGTCCAGTGTGGCCCCAAGTTTCGGATTGTCCAAGATGGCGAGAATGTGCCCCCAAACCGCGACGCGATTTTGGAATTTCAAAATCGCGCGCCCCGCCGGTCGCGGGCGAGCTGACAATGCCGCGCGAGAAAACGAGGAGCCAAGTCGAGCGGGCGACCCCTGACAGGCTGGACGGGTCGGGACGGGTCGGTCGCGTCGGGCGGGCGGGGACCCAATGTCTGATGCGCGCGCAGCGTGACGCGCGAGCACCGGGCGGGTCGGGGCGGGCGGGTCCTATCGGGCGGGGCGGGGCGGGCGGTTTTTGTCGGGTGGGTCGGGCGGGCGGGCCCCAACGGGCGGGTCGGGTCGGGCGGGCGGGGCGCTAATGTCTGATGCGCGTGCAGCATGGCGCATGATGGCCCAAACGGGCGGGTCGGGGCCGGCAGCTCTGGCGGGCGGGTCGGGGCGAGTGGGCCCTATCGGGCGGGTCGGGCGGGCGGGCCCCATCGGGCGGTCGGGTCGGGCGGGCGGGGCCCCTGCAGTCAGATGCGCATGCAGCGTGGCGCATAAGAAACCTCGCGGGCGGGTCGGGGCGGGCGGGCCCTATCGGGTGGGTCGGGAGGGTGGGCCCTAACGGGCGGGTCGGGTCGATCGGGCCGGGCGCTGCAGTCTGGTGCGCGCGCGGCGTGACACTTGAACCCCAGCGGGCGGGTCGGGGCGGGCGGGCCCTATCGGGCGGGTCGGGCGGGCGGGCCCTATCGGGCGGGCGGGGCGCTAATTTCTGATGCGCATGCAGCGTGGCGCGTGCGAGCCCTGGCCGGCGGGCCCTGTCGGGCGGGGCGGGTGAGGGCGGGCGGGCCCTATCGGGCGGGTCGGGCGGGCGGGGCGGGTCGGGCGGGCGGGGCGCCAGAGTCTGATGCGTATGCAGCTTGACGCGTGAACGCCCCAGTTGGCGGGTCGGGGCGGGGGGCCTTGTCGGGCGGGGCGGGCGGGCGGGCCGCGTCGGGCGGGCGGGTCGGGCGGGCGGGCGGTCGGGTCGGGCGGTCGGCACATGGGAGCCCCAACGGGCGGGTCGGGGCGGGCGGGCCCTATCGGGCGGGTCGGTCGGATCGGCGCGCGGGCATTGTAGTTGATTGCACTGCCTCCGCCTCCTCCTCCTCTCTCCTCCGCTGCTTTTTCTTGCCCGCGCGGGTCGGGTCGGGGGTGGGGTGTGGGGGGGGGGGGGGGGGGGGGGGGGGGGGCGGGGCGTCGAAGTCTGCTGCGCATGCAGCGTGACGCATGAGCGCCCTAGCCAGCGGGTCGGGGCGGGAGGGCCCAATCGGGCGAGTCGGCCGGGGCGGTGCTATCGGGCGGGTCGGGTCGGGCGGGCGGGGGCCTAAAGCCTGATGCGCACGCCGCGTGACGCATGGGCGCCCTGGGGGGCGGGTCGGGGCGGGCGGGCCTCATCGGGCGGGGCGGGGCGGGGCGGGCGGGCCCCGTCGGGCGCTTCGGGCTGGCGGGCCCCATCGGGCGGGTTGGGTCGGGCGGGCGGAATATTAAGTTTGATGCGCAAGCGCCATGGCACATGAGAACGCTAGCGGGCGCGTCGGGGCCGGCAGACCCTGTCGGGCGGGTCGGGCGAGCGAGCCTCATCGGGCAGGCCCGGTCGGGCGGCGGAGCCCTGCAGTCTGACGCGTGCACAGCGTGACCCATGAGAACCCTAAAGGGCGGGCTGGGGCGGGCGGACCCTATACCAGACGGGCTGGGCGGGCGGGCCCTTTCGGGCGGGTCGGGTCGGGCGGGCGGGGCGCCAAAGTTTGATGCGCATGCGGCGTGGCTCATGAACGCCCTAGCGGGCGTGTCGGGACGGGCGGGCCCAATCGGGCGGGTCGGGTGGGCGGACCCTATCGGGCGGGTCGGGGCGGGCGCGCGGGGCGCCGATGTCTGATGCGCATGCGCCATGACACATGAGAGCCTTGACGGGCGGATCGGGGCGGGCGGGCCCTATCGGGCGAGGCGGGCCCGGACGGGCGTGCCCTATCGGGCGGGTCGGGCGGGCGGACCCTGACGGGCGGGTCGGGTCGGGCGTGCGGGGCGCCACAGTCTAAGGCGTATACAGCATGACCCATGATAACCCTCGCAGGCGTGCCGGAACGAGTGGACCCTATCGGGCGGGTCGGGCGGGCGGTCTCCATCGGGCGGGTCGGGTCGGGCGGGCGGGGCGCCGACGTCTGATGCGTATACAATATGTTTCCTTTCTCCTCCTCCTCTTCCTCCCCCGGCAGCGTCGCCACCATCTTCCCCTACAAGGTGCGCGCGGGCATGGGCCCGCGCAAGACGTACTGCATCAAGGCACGGGTGATTCGCGTCACGGCCACGATCACGGACGGGCCCCATTCTGGCTACACGCTGAAGCACTGGAACATCCATGACCACGCCCTCTCGCGCGAGCAGGTGCGACGGGTCGCTGGCGCGATCCCGGCCGATCTGCGCGACATGGAGATGAATCCAAGGAGGTGTTGTGTTGTGGTTGTGGGCGACTTCAACTACGGCGAGAACGCGGAGGTGGGGGGGCCCCTGGTTCCTGGTGGCGGACGCAGGGCTGCCTCTCACCCCCGCGGGCGCGCATGGGCGCATGCGCTGAGTGCTGCGACGGAGATGATACCTCACAAACCGACACACTGGCACCCTGGCAGGCAGACCGCCACCACGATTGACAAGATATGGATTGGTTCCCCACGCTGGTTGCTCACGCAGACGCATCAGCATGGGCAGGTGCATGGAGAGCCTCACGAGATGCACCTCGACGGGCTCTCGGACCACGCGATGTTCTCTGTAGCATGGACCTCTCGCCCCCCGAGAAAGAGACCGACCACGGGCGTCATCAACCCTGTCCCCTCCTTCGTCTCTGAGAATCCGCTGTTCGGCGAGATGATCAGGAAGTGCGGGCTCGTGGTTCCCCTGGATGGTCTCTCTCCTCCTGACCGAGCACACTACCACACGAAGATCCTGCAGACTGCAGCGGCCGCCACCCGTGATGCCATTCTTCGTGGGGGGCCTGGCTTGCGGTCACCGACGGCGTTGATTTGGAGACAGCTTGGTCGAGCGATATCGAGGCAGGACGTTCGGATGGCTGAGACCCTACTGCGCCAACATACATGGACGAGCCAGATGATCGAACTTCGTCACCACCCAGGACATGGCAGAGCACAAGTGGTGCTCCTTGACCCTCAAGGATTCTCTAGACGGCACCGCCTTGTGCAACACCGCGAGCTGCAAGCAATACTCCGCCAGCATCAGCATGACATTGATGGGGGGCGAGTCGAGTCTAACAAGGCAGCGCTGGTAAGGCAGCAAAGGGCCTTGCGACGGCGTGCGGCCCTCTGGGCTCCGACGTCGGCACGTCGCTTCCTCGGGGGCATCGAGCTGGATGATGGCGCGGTTGCGAGATCGGAGCATGATATTCATAGGGCGCTAGCGAGCTACTGGCGAGGCGTCTTCGGCGACGACGCGGTAAAACGGAAGCAGTCAGCGGAGGAAATGATGCGCAACCTTGCTTCCAACACTAGCGTCGCCCCCATGTCCTTCCAGGACGGCACCAGGGTTCCCCTCCCACGTGATGCTCCTCGTGCTGCCCATTGTCGACGGGAGCTTCAGGATGGATATCTCCGACGCTACGGCATCCAAGGTGCTGACTGGGAATCGATCGAGCCCCCCTCGGCACGCACCGTGGCTATGGCGCTCCGTAGGGCCCGCAAGTCGGCACCTGGCCCAGGCGGTCTCGGCGCTAAGGCCTGGCTCGCCACGCCGTTAGGGGTCGAGACGCTGGCGGAAGCTATGGCATTGCAGCTTGAGGGCCTGCCCATGCGCCAGGAGTGGAACTTCTCCGTCGCCGTCTTCCCCGCCAAGGAGACGCGTGCTGATGACCCTCAAGAAGTCCTCAGGCGCGCTGGTAAGACCCGCCCGCTGGCGCTTGAGAACACTTCAAAGAAGGCTGTCATGTGGGCCCTCAACTCACGCATGAAGAAGGTGGCGGAGGGGCACTGCGTGGACACGCAGCGAGGCTTCATATGCGGGCGCAACTTCTGCGATAACATAGTCGAGCTCGACGCGCACTCCCGCGTGCTCTCCATGGCTGCGGGGCATGGCGACTCCCCCCTCCTCATCTCCTTCGACTGGGGTCAGGCCTTCCCGAGCATCGCGCAGGACTGGCTCTTCGGCTCGCTGCGCGCCGTGGCCGCCCCCCTGAGACTCCAGGACGCGTTGAAAGTCAACTGCGACGGGGTCGTCTCCCTCGCGGCCTCGCGCACGAGGGCTGCGCTCTACTCTGTGCGCTCGGGCATCCCCCAGGGCGACCCCGCCAGTGGCGCGCTGTTCGTCCTCGCCGTCCATCCGTTCGGGCAGGACCTGAATGCCAACCTGGACTCCAAGCTTCGGGGCATCTCGAGGTGGTGCGCCGACGACCTGGGCGCGGCGGTGATGACCCAGCGTGGGCTGCTCGCGCTGGCCCGCGTCTTCCGCGGCGCGAAGCTCCTGGCGGGCCTGGTGATCAAGCCTGCGAAGTGCCGTGCCATCCCGCTGGGTGACCCGCAGCGTGCTGGCGAGCAGGAGCGGGCGCGGGACTCCCTGGTGGCCGCGGACAAGGACTGGGAGGCGTTCCCCATCGCGGACCACCTCGAGTACCTGGGCGCGCTGCTGGGACCAGGGGTCACGCAGGAGGCACAATGGCGTGCGCCGATGAAGAAGTACTCCGAGCGCGCCGGGGAGATCTCCAGGAGCCGCTCGGACGTGCATGTGGCCATCCTCCTGTACAATGAGCGCTGCGCGCCCGTCCTGTCGTACAAGGCGCAGATGATGGAGGCCCCCGCCTCCCTGAAGGAGCTCGAACGGGGGGGGCTGGCGCACCTGCTGCGCCTGCCAGGCAACTTCCTGGGCGACGGGGAATGGCATGAGCTCGACGCCGTCGGCGGCCCGCAGACCCCCTTCCGCCGCGACCATGTGCGAGGCAGCCCTCGTGAGGGCGGCGGTGATCACGCTGGGCTCCTGGCGCACGGCTTCGCGGCAGCTGCGAGGGGCTGCGCTGCGGCACCTGCCCTTGGTGCGCACGGTCCGTGGCTGCCCGTGGCCCAGCTGGTGGCAATCTGAGGCCATCGCGGCGACGCTGGAGAGAGCGGCGTCGTGCCGCGGCACGAGCCCCCGCGCGACGGCTGCGCGCGCCCCCCATGCGGCCGCCTCCCGCGAGGCCCGCCGCAGGCGCGCCAGCCCAGCTGCAGGAGTCGAGCCCCCTGCTCTCCTGCGGCGCGTGCGGCCACAGCACCTCCTTTACTCCTCCCTCCTTGGTTCGCACCTTCGCTCCGACTCTCGGCTGCCGCGCCTCCACCTCCGCCTGCAAGAGCGCCTCCAGCGCTGGTTCGGGGTCCACGCTGTCGACGCTGCGGCGATCGACTGGTCGGCCGTCGCCGCGGCGATGCATCGCATCCCGCCGTCCTGGCGCAGCGCTTGCATTAAGACGTGGGGAGGGGGTTGGATCACCGAGCCTAGGATGCGCAACCCGTATAGGCGGTGCGTCTGGGGATGTCCTGGGGCTCGCGACTCGCTTAAGCACTACCCTTGCTGGTGCGACCCGATGTATATGCTCGTCCGTAGTCAATTAAGTGCTGACCTCCCAGCGCCCCCGTTTTTTGACCCCCTCCTGGCCCTGGGCCTGATCCACCCCTCCCCCGAGACGTTCAAATTCACTGCCTTTTAGTTCCATCTCTATCGGTTGGCTCACCAAGAGAGCAAAACCCGTGCCCTTCCGTTTAAGGATAATGACGCTCGCTCGCTCGCTCGTGCCGCACTCCAAGCAGTTGAAATGCCCCTCGGTGGTCAGCGCCGCAGGTGGCCCCGCCCACAGAGGCGATAGGCGGGATAGACACGCGGCCCCCCCAGACGCTCCAACCTCCTCTTCCTCCTCCTCCTTCTCCACTACCTCCTCCTCCTCCTTTTTTTCTTCTTCCTTGTCCTCCTCCTCGTCCTCTTCCTCTTCCTTTTCCTTCTCCTCCTCCTCCTCCTCCTCCTCCTCCTCCTCGTCCTCCTCTTCGCGTTCTCTCGCCTACTGCGCGGGTCGGGTCGGGCGGGCGGGACACTAAAGTCTGATGCGCATACAGCACCAACATGACACATGAACACCCTAGCGGGCGGGGCGGGACGGGCAGACCCAATCGAGCGGGTCTGGCGGGCGGGCTCTATCAGGCGGGTCGGGTCGGGCGTGCGGACACCAAAATCTGATGCGTGTACAGCATGACACATGAGAGCCCTAACGGGCGGGTTGGGACGGGCGGACCCTATCGGGCGGGTCGGGTGGACCTTATCGGGCGAGTCGTGTGGGGGGCGGGCGGGCGGGGCACCAACGTTTGATGCGCATACACCATGACATATAAGAACCATAACGGGCGGGTCGGGACGGGCGGACCCTATCAAGCGGGGCGGACCGGGACGGGCGTGCCCTATCGGGCGGGTCGGACGGGCGGACCGTATCGGGCGGGTCGGGTCGCCTGGTATCCTCCGCCTTCCTGGCCTCCTCGGCCTTCCTCGCCTCATCAGCCCTCTCGGCCTCTGCGACCTCTCTGGCCTCATCGGCCTTCCTGGCCTCCTCTGCCTTCCCGGCCTCGGTGGCCTCCAGAGCCATCCCGGCCTCCTCTGACCTCTTAGCTTCCTCAGTCTCCTTGGCGTCCGCGGCCTCCCTGGCCTCTTCCGCCCTCCTGGCCTCCTCCAGCTCTCTGGCCTCCTCCGCCTTCCTGACCTCCTCCGCCGCGAACGCCCCGGCCGCCTCATCCTTCTTGGCCTTCTCGAGCTTCACGGCCGCCTCCGCTTTCCTGGCCTCCTCTACCTTCTCAGCCTCCTCTACCCTCTCGGCCCTCATCATGGCCCTTCTGGCCTCCTCCGCCTGCGCAGCGGTCGGCGTCGCTGTCGGCGTACCGGTCGGAGAGGCTGTCGGAGCGAGAGTAGGAGATACCGTGGGCGCGGCTGTTGGTGCAGCTGCCGGAGCCGCGGCTGGCGCAGCTGTCGGCGACGCTCTAGGTGGCGCAGTCGGCGCGGCTGTCGACGCCTCGGTCGGCACAGTGGCCAGCGTTGGCGACGCCGTCGGCGCAGCTGTCGGTGCTGCTGTCGGCCTGGCCGTCGGCGTAGCTGTTGGCGCCGTGGTCGGTGCCGCAATCGGTGGGCCTGTCAGGGAGCCGGTCGGTACCATCCTTGATGCCTCTGTCAACGAGGCGGTCGGCTCCGCTGTCGGCCCAGCCACTGGCGCCGCAGTCGGCGCAGCAGTCGGTGCCGCGGTCGGAGTAGCTGTCGGCTCCGTAGTCGGCGCGGCTGTCGGTGCTGCTATTGGTGCCGCAGTCGGTGCAGCCGTTAGTGCCACCGCCTGCGCCGCCGTCGGCGCGGCGCTCCGAGCCGCTGCCGACGACGCTGTTGACGCAGCTGTCGGCGAGGAGGTCGGTGCCGCGGTCGGCACAGCTGTCCGCGCCACAGTCGGTGCAGCTGACGGTGCCCCAGTCGGCGCATCTGCCGGGGCCACAATCGGCGTCGCTCTTGGAGGGCCGCTCGGTGGCATCGGTGGCGCCTCTGTCGGTGCAGCCATCGGCGAGGCGTTCGAACCCCTCGTTGGCGCTGCTGTCGGTGCCGCCGTCGACGCGGCTGTCGGTGCAGCCTGCGCAGCTACTGGTGCTGCAGTCGGCGCGGCTGCTGGTGCTGCGGTCGTCCTAACTGTCGGCGATGCTGTTGGTGCAGCTTTCGGCGAACTCATCTGTGTCATCGTCGGAGCCGTAGTCGACGTAGTCGTTGGACCGCCCAGGTGCTCGTCGTCGGTGCGGTCCCCCATGGAGCCATACACCGAAAAACTTGTAGCCCACCCCCCTGCGACGTCGCCGACGGCCTCGCTCTCCATACTCGCCTTGCGCTTTGCTGCCCCCCCCCCCTCGTGCTTTTATCGATCGCCTCGGACTCGTGCGTCGCAGGCGCGACGCCTCAGCCGCTGGTGAGGCTGAGGGCGCCTTTCTTCTCCGTCAGCTCGGTGCCGCACTCCGCGATGTCGTGGGTACCCTTGCTGGTCTGCAGGCTCTCGGGCACGCCCATCGAGTCGTACCAGATGATCGTCCACCAGTCCGCCAGCGCAGCCTGGGTCGCCTCGGTCGCCTTCGGGCCGTTGTCTAGGTCGAGCCTGCCGTCCGAGACGCTCTCCACGATCCCGACCTTGAAGCTCACCCCGTCGACGCCGCTGGTGCTGGCGTCTGAGCTGGCGTTGGCGTTCGGGCAGGCGCTGGCGTTGGTGCAGGCGTGGGCGCAGGCGTTGGCGTCTTCAGTATCCTGGGCCTCCTCGTCCGCGTCCTCTTCTGGCGCAGGTGTCGGGGCCGACGTCCTCAGCCTCCTCAAACTCTTGTTGGCAGGTTCGCCTCCTCCGCCAACTCCTCCTCCTTCATCTCCTCCTCCTCCTCCTCATCCTCCTCCTCCTCCTCCTCCTCCTTCTCCTCTCCAGCCTTGGGCTCGAGGCTGGCGTAGGCGCAGGCTCTAGCGTCCGAGCTGGCGTCGGAGGTAGCGATGATGCTGGCGTCGGAGCTGGCGTCAATGTTGGTGCAAGCGCTGGCGTTGGGGCCGCCGTAAATGCAAGCGCTGGCGCCGGCGTCCTCAGCCTCCTCAGACTCATCTGGCATGTTCGCCTCCTCCTGCCTTTTCCTCCTCCTCCTCCTTCTTCTCCTCCTCCTCGGCCTCGGCCTCGGGGCCAGCGTCGGTGTAGGCGTGGGCGTCCGAGCTGGCTTCAGTGGAAGCGTTGGGGCTGGCGTCGGAGCGGACGTCGGTGCTGGTGTTGGCGCCGACGTTAGTCCCAGCGTAGGCGCAGGCGTGGGTGCCAGCGTCTTCAGCCTCCTCAGCCTCCTCGTCATACCTTGGCATCCTTGCCCCCTCCGCCTAGGGGCTTGCTGCTCCCCTAGCGTCAGGCGGCGTCTCCTCTCCTCCGCCAGCCTCCGAGGAGCTCCTCGGTCAGAGGCCCTGCTGGCCCCCGCCGCCCAAGAGCTTCTGCCGTTAGGACTGGCCTCGATCTTGGCCTCGCGATTGCGCACCGCCCGCCGCTGGCGCTGGCCAGCGCTGGCGGCGGAGCTGGCGTCTGTGCTGGAGCATCCGCTGGCGTTGGCGCCGCCGTAGGCGCAAGTGTTGGTGCCGCTGTCCTCAGCCTCCTCAACTTCCTCGCCCTTCTCCGGCATCTTCGCCTCGCCCTCCTCATCCTCAGCCTTGGCCGTGGGGCCCGCGTAAGCGTAGGCGTTGGCGTCCGAGCTGGCTTCGGTGGAAGCGTCTGTGCTGGCGCCCGGGCGGGCCTCGGTGCTGGTGGTGGCGTTGGCGTTGGTGCGACCCTGGTCCCCGTCGTGTTGGAAGTCCTGGCCGCCCTGACCCCAAGCGACGCCGCCGCAAAGCCCTAACAGTGGCGTGTTGCCTCGGCCTCTCCTCTTCTTCCTCAAGCTGCTGCTCCTCCGCGCTTGCTGGTCTTTTGCGCAGGGCGTAGACGTGGGTGCTGACGCTGGCGATGCGGACGACGATCTTGTCGTCCGTGCTGGCCTCGATGCTGGCGTCGGTGCTGGCCTGGGCGGTCTCGAACCGTAACCAGCAGCGGCTCCCACGGCGCAAGGCTGCCAGCGGCGGCACCGTGGCGCGAGGCGGCCAACGGCGCACAGAGTACTGAACACTGGGGCCGACTCGAACTTGAGGCGGCTGCTGACGACGTAGATGGCGTGCGTGTGTCGATGCTGGCGTCGGAGCTGGTGTCGGTGGTGCCTGCAATCCCGACGTTGATGCAGACATGCCGCCGTCGGTATAACCGTCGTTGCAGCTGCCGGTGACGCCGTCGGCGCAGGTGTCGGCGCCGTGGTCGGCGCAGCTGCTGGTGCGGCTGTCCGCGCCGCAGTCTGCGCGGCGGTCGGAGCCGCCGTCGGCAGCGCTGTGGACGCAGCTGTCGGTGCCGCCGACGGCGCCGCTGCCAGGGCCGTCGTCGGCGCAACTGCTGGTGCGGCTGTCGGCGCCGCGGTCTGCGCGTCGGTCGGAGCCGCTGTCGGCTGCCCTGTGGACGCAGCTGTCGTTGCCGCCGTCAGCGCAGCTGCCGGCGCCATCGTGAGCGCAGCTGCTGGCTCGGCCGCCGCCGCCGCCGCAGCTGTCGGTGCAGCCGTCGGCGCAGCTGTCGGCGACGCCGTCTTCGCAGCTGTCGGCGCCGCCGTCGGCGCAGCTGCCTGCGCGGCTGTCGGCGCAGCGGTCTGCGCGGCGGTCGGAGCCGCTGTCGGCGACGCTGTCGGCGCAGCCGTCGGTGCTGCCGTCGGCGCAGCAGTCGGCGCCGTCGCCGGAGCAGCTGCTGGCAAGGCCGTCGGCGCGGCGGTCTGCGCGGCGGTCGGAGCCGCAGTCGGCGACGCTGTGGGCGCAGCTGCCGGTGCCGCCGTCGGCGCAGCTGCCGGTGCCGTCGTCGGAGCACCTGCGGGCGCGGCTGTCGATGCCGCGGCCTGTTTGGCGGTCGGAGCGGCCGTCGGTGACGCTGTCGACGCAGCCGTCGGTGCCGCCGTCGTCGCAGCTGTCGGTGACGCCGTCCGCGCAGGTGTCGGCGCCGTGGTCGGCGTAGCTGCTGGTGCGGCTGTCGGCGCCGCGGTCTGCGCGGCAGCCAGAGCCGCTGTCGGCGACGCTGTCGGCGCAGGTGTCGGTGCCGCCGTCGGCGCAGCTATCGGTGCCGTCGTCGTTGCAGCAGCTGGAGCAGATGTCGGCGCCGCGGTCTTCGCGGCAGTCGGAGCCACTGTCGGCCGCCCTGTGGGCGCAACTGTCGGTGCCGCCGTCGGCGCGGCTGCCAGTGCCGTCGTCGGCGCAGCTGCTGGTGCGGCTGTCGGCGCCGCAGTCTGCGCCGTCGGCAGCGCTGTGGACGCAGCTGCCGGTGCCGCCGTCGGCGCAGCCGCCGGTGCGGTCGTCGGTGCAGCTGCTGGTGCGGCGGTCGGTGCGGCGGTCTGCGCGGCTGTCGGAGCCGCAGTCGCCGACGCTGTCGACGCAACTGTTGGTGCCGCCGTCTTCGCAGCTGTCGGCGACGCCGTCGGCGCAAGTGTCGGCGCCGCCGTCGGCGCAGCTGCTGGCGCGGCTGTCGGCGCCGCGATCTGCGCGGCGGTCGGAGCCGCTGTCGGCTACGCTGTCGACGCAGCTGCAAGTGCCGCCGTCGGCGCAGCTGTCGGTGCCGTCGTCGGCGCAGCAGCTAGCGCGGCTGGCGTCCGCGCTGGTGCAGGCGGTGGCGTTGGTGCCGCCGTAGGCGCAGACGTTGGTGCTGACGGCCTCAGCCTCCTCAACTTCCTCGCCCTCTTCTGGCATCCTCGCCACATGCTCCCCATCCGATCTGGCGTCGGCGGCAGCGTTGGTGCTGGCGTCGGGGCTGGCGTTGGCGTTGGGGCAGGCGCTGGTGTTGGTGCCAGCGCAGGCGCGGGCGCTGGTGCCTTCAGTCTCCTGGGCCTCCTCGCCCTCATATGGCGCCTTCGCCTTCTCCTCCTTCTCCCTTGGGCCGGCGTAGGCGCAGGCGTCCGCATCCGAGTTGGCGTCAGAGGTAGCGATGATCCTGGCGTCGGAGCTGGCGTCGGTGCAGGTGGATGCGCTGGCGTTAGTGCCGGCGTAGGCGCAGGTGTCGGGGCCGACGTCCTCAGCCTCCTCAAACTCTTCTGGCAGGTTCGCCTCCTCCGCCAACTCCTCCTCCTTCACCTCCTCCTCCTCCTCCTCCTCCTCCTCCTCCTCCTCCTCAGCCTTGGCCCCAGGGCCGGCATCGGCGCGGGCGTTGGCATCCGAGCTGGCTTCAGTGGAAGTGTTTGTGCCAGCGTCTGGGGTGGCGTTGGTGCTGGTGCTGGCGTTGGTGCCGGCGTAGGCGCGGGTGATGGTACTGGTACCAGCGTCCTCAGCCTCCTCAGCCTCCTCGTCCTCTCCTGGCATCTTCGCCTCCCCCTCCTCCTCTTCCTCGGCCTCGGCTGCACCTGAGGGACGTGGGCTCGAGTCGGGCCCAACTGCACCCGATCCGCTGAGGGCTCGAGGCGTAGATTCTAAGAGAAAACCGCAATTGCGCACCGCCCGCCGCTGGCGCTGGCCACCGCTGGCGGCGGAGCTGGCGTGGGTGCTGGTGCAGGCGCTGGCGTTGGCGCGGCCGTAGGCGCAGACGTTGGCGCTGGCGTCCTCAGCCTCCTCAACTTCCTCGCCCTCTTCCAGCATCTCCGTCTCATCCTCCTTATCCTCAGCCTTGACCGTGGGGCCCGCGCAAGCGCCGACGCTGGCGTCCGTTCTGGCGTCATCGGCAGCGTTGATGCTGGCATCGGGGCTGGCGTTGGCGATGGGGCAGGCGATGGCGTTGGTGGCAGCGTAGGCGCAGGCGCTGACGGCTTCGGACTCCTGGGTCTCCTCGTCCTCCACTGGCGTCTTCGCCACCTCTTCCCTTTCCTCCTCCTGCTCCTCCTTCTCCTCCCGAGCCCTGGGCTCGGGGTCGGCGTAGGCGCAGGCGTCGGCGTCCGAGCTGGCGTCGGCGATGGTGATGATGCTGGCGTCGGAGCTGGCGTCGGCGCTGGTGGATGCGTTGGCGTTGGTGCCGCCGCAGGCGCGGGCGTTGGTGCCGGCGTCGTCAGCCTCTTCAGCCTCTTCAGCCTCACCTGGCGCGTTCGCCTCCTCCGCCAATTCCTCCTTCATCTCCTCCTCCTCTGGCTTGGCCTCGGGGCCGACGTCGGCGTAGGCGTTTGCTTCCGAGCTGGCTTCAATGGAAGCCTTCGTGCTGGCGTCTGGGCTGGCGTCGGTGCTGGCGCTGACGCTGGCGTTGGTGCCGGCGCGGGCGTTGGCGTCCAAGCTGGAGTCAGCGATAACGAGGATGCTGGTGACGGAGCTGGCGTCGGTGCCAGTGTAGGCGCTGGTGTTGGTGCCGGCATAGGCGCGAGCCCAGGTGCCGGCGCGAGCCCAGGGGCTGGCGGAGGCCCGGGCGATGGTCCGGCCAACCTCCTCTCTGCTTCTCTCCTCTGTCGCCTCCTCGGACGCCTCTTGCTCCGACGCCTCCTCATCTGCTCCTCTTCTGACTGGCCCTCCTCCGGCGCATGTGACGCCGGCCTGGAGGCGCGGCCCCTCCCTGGAGAGCAGACCACGGAGAAACAGACAGAGCTTCGCGGTTTGATTGAGTTGCGTAAGCAAAGCACTACTCCAGAGGAGCGCAAACGCTTATCAAGACAGATCCGGAGTTGCTTATCTGCTATCCGCGATGAGAGAAGAGAAGCCAGACTAGAGCAGCTACTGCAGCGAAATGGCGCCACCAAGGAACTAAGCAAGATCTTGGGGGGCCCGATAAAACGACAGAAGATTGTGGCAGCAAAAGGGGTCGACGGGGAAATCCGTTCGTCGCCAGAAGAGATTGCAAATGTCTTCGCGGAGTTTCACACGAACCTGTATGCTGCGGAACCCGGAACACCCAACCTGGGCCGAAATGATGCCGGGGATGCTGCTGAGCCAATCACAGTGCAGGAGTTGGAGGCCGTCCTGAAACGCATGAAGAAGGGCAAAACATGCGCTGCGGATGGTGTGGTCGCTGAGATGCTACAAACCGGACACCAGGAGCTATTGGAAGTAATGGCTGATCTGTTCACGAGAATCTTTCAGGGGGCAGACGTCTTGCCAACCGGGTGGCTGACCAGAAACATCATCGTCCTGTACAAGAAAAGCGACGCGATGCTTCTTAATAATTACAGACCCATCAGCATCTTACCGGTCATGTATAAGGCGTTTTCAACAATGCTTGTGGCCAGAACCAAGACACTTTTGGAATCGAAGCTCCAGCCCGAGCAGGCCGGGTTCCGTTCTGGTTACAGTTGTTCAGACGTGGTACACACTCTACGGGCAGTCGCAGAAAAGGCGGAGGAGTGGGGGGAGGAAGTTTGGGTGGCATCGCTAGATCTGGAAGAAGCGTTCGACAAGGTGTAACTATTGATCCAAATCTCTCCACCCACAACTTTTTGATACAAGATGAAATAGATAGAGTATGATCTGTTCTTATTCCGACGTCAAGCTAGACAGTCGTAGAATGCGTCCACCCTCCCGCCACAGCTGGCGGGTCTAAGCCACAAGTGGCAATAGTGAACAAGAGAGTGCAAGCATGAGCGAGCGAGAGCAGCAACATAGATAATTGTAAACATCATCCTATATCTCACATCCTTGCTAATAAGTACAACTTTTACACAGCAGAAAGAAACGTTGCTAAATAATGCCTTGGCAAATTCTGCAGCAAGCTTCTAGAGGATTCAATAATATTGTCGGCTCGAACGGTCAAGCTACCGTCCGTGCACCAGGCAACAGATATCAAATAAAAGAAATTCAATATTCTCTTTTCGAACGGTCAAATTACCGTTCATATATAAAGCAACAGATATCAAGATAAAAGAAATCAAGGCACCGAGCAACATATATTAAGATATAAAAATCTTTACCTGTTATAACTCCTGCTCTCGTCTGCGTCCAGCTTGAGACACCGTCCTAGGCAATTTGCGTAGTGCCTGTCCTTGGTATAGATCGTTTCGTAGCTGTCGCCCTCGTACTTGCCACTCCTGATTATCGTCGGTCCCATGTTCTCCAGCCGCTGCCTCAGTAGAGCACTATCTCCCAGCATAATTGGTCCATCTCTCATGATCTCGTCATCGTAGGCCACTGGATCGGCTCGTACTGCGAGCATTGTCGTCGTAGCTTTCGGCGTAGCCTTCGCCGGCCTGGATTTGACCTTGACCAGCTTCTCGGGCAACTCCGGCATGAACAGGTTGTCGCTGCTTGAACTATCCACCTCCATCGGCTCAGCGGTGTCCTCGTTGTCGTCCTGCTTGGGCTGCATTACGTAAATGAATATGATGAGACCCGCGATGATAGAGACTACTGTCGCCACCGTAGGAGACATCGAAAGACAAACTCCATACACCGCAAGTGCACAAAGTTGAAACATAACTACAATTTGGTCAGGTATCTGGATGGTTCTCTGCGCGCCATTCCTCTCCATCGGGCAGTTGTCCGTTAGCTCTTCCGTGTAGAATGCCTCGACGTAGTCCTCGTCTTGAACCTCGTCCTTGTCGTCGTAGAAGCACTCGTGCACGTAGTTGTACGTCTCCACCGGCCACGTAGAGATCTCCTCGTCGTCCTTCCCGGTGTCATCGTACAGCTCCTGCTCGACGTACTTGGCCATCCTCGCGTTGAGCTCGTCCACCTCCTTGTTGGCTGCCGCCTTCTCTGGTCCAACAAGCTTTCGTCCGCGTGTTGACGGCGCCCTGTCATCAGGCCCAAGAGTCCTCAGGTTTGATGTAACTATCTTCCTCGCGTAGCCTCCTGGAAGTACTTTCGTCAAACAGTCCGCTAGCATCTGCTCGCTCTTGACCCGCTCGATGCTGACCGCCCTGAGTGACTGTCGCAATATAGCCGCTTCCAGAGAAAGCCTCCTGTCCGTCATTGAGATCTTCTCCTTTGTGATCGTGTCGCAGAGGCTCTTGCAGTCGGTCACCGAAATGCATTTCACCGGGCAGGTGTCGTGCACAATCTCGGCCATGTCCATCTCCGGGTACAGGATCTCCGCCAGGGTCGACCTTGTCCATATCAACATGTCCATTAAATATGCACATGAGTAGGTCTCCGCTGAGAGAGTAGATCGCGCCGCTCGTTGAATCTTGGAGGACTGCCACCCAATGCAGTGCACCTTGTACTTGTTGCTGTGGTCCTCGTTGATCTTCTGGTCGCCCAGCATGATGAAGTGTCCGCGTTGTGATCTGTGCTTCGGCAGATTGTCGAAAGCACTGTCGGTGGCATTGATCACCGTGGTCTCCCACAGGTTCAGGCCTGCTGAGAACCTGATCAGCAAGTCGCCCCGCTTCGGCATCCGCCTGATGGCCGCGCTGCCGTCCTGCAGGTCCTTCACCGTCGGAGCTCCCAGCGTAGATGCCAGTCGGGATGCCTCGAAGGCCTCCTCGAAGCATATCACTCGCGCAGCCCATTGCAGTTGCCCAACTACCATTCGTAGTCCACGATGCTCTGCATGGGTCAAGGCGCTATCTGGTGCCTTGCAGCGCTCTCCGGGGATACGTGCAGTCTGCATCGACTTCACGTAGGCCTCCATGGTGACGTTGATGCTGCCGTCCTTGTCCTGCCTGTAGGCCCGGCCACAGAACGTCGCCTGCTCTTTCTTCGCGTACTTGACCTCGCCAAAGTCGATGTCCTTCTGCAGGTCCTTCATGATCTTGGCGCCCTCCGGGTCGTCCTGCTTGATGCCCATGAGGAAGGCGTCCACGTGCAGGCACATGATCCCGATGATCGTGCCCTCCGCATTGCGCTTGGTGAAGGTCGCGGGCTCGAAGCTCAGGCCTTCCCATCCAAGTTTCACGAGCGTCTCGCGTAGTGCCACGTGCCGCGCACGAGCTGCATCGTTGGTCCCGTAGATGCTCTTGTTTAACTTCAGCAGGTCGCCAGGTCGCCTGCCTTCACTCCCGGGATGTTGCACTTCCCGAGGTTCGTCGGGATACGGAAGTAGAGCTCGCGTGCGATGGCTTTGCCTTGCAGAAAGGCTCCCTTCACATCTGCGATGACTAGGTCCAAGTTGAGGCTTGATACGATGCTGCGCAAGAGTAACGTCATCTGTGCTGAGACTGTAGGTGAGTCCCGTCGTAGCTTGTCGTCAAACTCCTTCTCGTAGCCTCTTCCACAGATCCTGGCCTTCGGCTCGAAGGCGTCGGGTCCTTATCGGTCCAGACCACTTTGGAGCTCAGGATCTTGTCCGGGTCGACCTTCTCGACTGCTGCCCCTGATATGTGGGTTGCTGCATCGTACTTGCACCACGTGTTCCATTCCTTCTCCACCGCCTGCTGCATCTTCTTCCACTTGAGCTTGTCATCGCCCAGCTTTTTCAAGTTGATCTCCTGATGCTTGTTGGCTCTCGTCGGTTGGCTGCATATCCGTTCGGCCGCGAACGCTTCGACGAGCAGCGGTGTATCTGCCAGCTGCTTGACTGGCCCAGTTTGTGCCCGGGCTCGTTTGATGCTGATCGGCGCATCGTCCAGCAAGAACTCCTTGATCGTGACTGGGTGTTCCTGGCGCTTGCCCTGCGCAGGCTGTCGCGTACTTGACGATGATGTAGCCGGCTGATCCTGCGGTACCTCTGCTGGTACTGTTGCCGTTTCCTCCGCCTTCTGGCGGTCCTCCATGTGCCTCTGGATCCTGGCAGGTACTCGAAGCTGAGCTCGATCGTCCTGAGCGTCGTCCCGTTTGGTCTGCTTGAGCTTCAGGTCCTTCTTGGCGTGCTTCTTGCCTCCGCGCTTCACCTCCTTAGGTTCCTCCATGGTCTCATCAGTGTTGGTAGGCTCCTGCGGGGCTGCTGCAGGCTGTTGGCCACCTCCTGGTCCATCTCCAGCTTCCTCTTCCTTTCCCAGAGGGATCTGCTCAATGATCGCGATGGGGTCTTGTGATGCCACGTCGTCGATGATCTGAGGATTGGCTATCCAGTCCACCCTCGAGATATCTTGAACCAGGTCGCGCGTGTCCAAATTGAAAAGCCGCCGCCTCTCAATCCTGCACCCAGGTGTCGGGTCAGGTAGAAGAGGGGCGTTCCTGACATTGTCCAGCTGCCTCAGGTCGGTCTTGCCCTGGCTGCTGGCCGCCACTGCTCCCAAGATGGTGTCCCAAGCTTGGTGCGCTCGAGCAAGTCGTGCTCGAAGGTCTTCTTCCTTTTGATCTTGGTCCGCTGGTACTGTCTCCTACTCGTCGTCTAGCCTCTGACGCATTGGCATCACGTCGTTATCGTGTACCACTTCCGATCGTCGCTTCCTGCTGTCCGCTGGTTTCGTCAGCTCCACGTTGCCCTGAGCAGGTGCTGCTGGTGCCGTCGTCGGTGCACTCGAGGGTGCATCACCTTGTCCACCGGCTGGCTGAGGTGGAACATCGCCCTGTCCAGGATTCTGCTGATGTCCTGGATCTCGGTGATCTTGGTGTTGATCTGGCTGCTGATCTGGCCGTTGATCTGGCTGCTGGTCTGGCTGTTGATCATCTCGTGCTGGGTTATACTGTTGACCTCGAAGGTCCAGAAAACCACGCTGACCAGCTCGTCCACGCGCAGGTCCGCCATCTGAAAACAGGTCGGTAAACTGCATGTTGGCCACCTCGTGCTCAGTCGCCCTTCGGAGGAGACTGGGTGAACTTAGGATCGGGATCCTGTTATGGATCAGCCAGTCACCGTGCTCATCCTTGCCCAGGCAACGGGCAGGTCCATGCCATCGTGCATGCAGGTTGCGCTTTAGGTTATCAGATCACCAAGACATCAATAAATCACCTTGCTGAAATGGCCCTGGCTGGGGCCTCGTCCTCGCCAGAACTGCCCGTCTCAATGCTGATGAGTTTGCTGCCTTGAAAAAGGATTCCGAACAGGTCTGTTGAAGGTGTAGTCGGTTCCAGAATGACGTATTCTCGGCCACTCGTGAAACCACTGCTGGGTCGTTGTCGGGATTCGCCAAACTTGCAGGCAGCCGGTGTCCAGCTCCAAGTGCCCATTGCTGTTGTGAGAAGCCTGCCGTGCTGACAAGTTGATTGCACGCGTTGGCCATACCACGCACTGCTGCTGCAACCGAATCTTGACCACGAACTTCCCCAGCGTCGAAGACACTTGTCGCCATCTCCTTGAGGTATCGTATCTTCCTCTCGACTTTGCCCATTTGCCAGTGAGCATCTGGAGCCGCATTGATGATCACAATGCCCAGGTCGTTGCACAGCGTCTCGAACTCGCCCATAAAGGTAGAGTCCTGGTCCTGCTCCACGATGCGTGGTGGCCCTGCCCAGGTAAACCATCCGAGTTCGAAAGCCTTCTTTGCTAACTCTGCCGTAGGTCTCGATCCGGGACACGTGTAGATCGCCACGGTGAAGTCCGAGGTCACGTCCACGATAACAAGTACCACGTGCATGCTCTTGTCCAGGTCGGGTATGATCTTGAAGTCCATACCGATGGCTTCGTTAAAGTCCTTAACCTTAGGCTGAGCTGCCGTAGGTCTCGCTGCCGTCCGAGCCTGCGCTTCACATGTCGTGCATCTGAAGAGACGTGCTACTTGTACCGCTCGTCGGCTAGCTCCACCATGCTGTAGATATCGTACCAGTGACTCCTTGTAGGGTCCATGTGAACGGCTCTCGTGTATCTTCTTGATAGCTGCTCGCATGAGTGGTGGCACCGCCGTCCATTCCGCCATCTCGATGTTCTCGCCATGCTTGCTGAAGATCGCCGCCGCGCTAGCGTGCATCGGCGCTTCCGTCTCCGCAGGGTTGGCCTCGAACTTGTCACAGTCGATGTCGTCGAAATTGTTGGCGTACCGGGCGTAGCCACCATGCTGCTTCTCGAGGTCCCGCTGATCCTCGATGCCGTCCAAGATCGTCTTGGCCAGCTCCTTGGTCCAGTTCCAAAGGCTCGATGCTGTTCCCTTCGGCCTGTTGATCACGCTCGTGTGTACGTGCTGCTCGTCACACCTGATGCTGTTGAGCTTCTTGCCGAGCATGATGGCCGTCGTCAGGAACCTCGTCGGTATCTTGACTGGATCGCCCATGAAGTCCACCAGGTTGCTGCCCTCGGCGCACGGGTGCGTCATCGCGCTCACGAACTCTGAGCCCAGCCATGGCATAAGCTGCCAGGCTCTTGACGTCAATGGTTTTCCAGTAGCATATGAGCTCCTCGGCGCTTGCAGTTGAGCCAGATCTTCTTGACAAGCTGCAAGTGCTTCATGCCGGTCGCCAACTTGCGCATCTTCGTGTCCTTCGGGAACATGTGGGATATGTTCGTGAATGGGTCGCAGGGGAACCCCACAATGGTCATGTAGGGGTCATCCTCGTTCAGCTGCTTCAGGACGGTCTTCTGCGACTTCGCGTCCAGCAGGTCGTCCCCGATCAGGATGCCCCTCGGCCTCGTCACTGGATGCCGCCGCTGCTGGGCTTCTGATGTGGCTGCCATGCCACCTGCGTAGAGCTCGCAGATGATGGGCCGCTTCTCCTCCGGGTCCGCCTTCAGCGTGTCCACGATCTGCTGGCACTGGCCCAGCTTGTCCTGAATCTCCTCCTCCCACGTCTCAATCTGCTTCCTCTGCTTCCGCCGTAGGATGCCCTTGTCGATCTCCTGGGCCTCCGCATTCCAGATGTCGATCTCGTCGGACGTGACTGATGGCTCGATCTTTGTCGTCTCCTTCTTCGGCCACTCCTTGAGCGAGATCGTCATGTGTCCCTTCTCCGTCTTGTTGAGAGGCACTCGTACTTGTTGATCGCCTTGAAGTCCGCCTTTTGATCCTTGATGTATATCACTGTGTCGAGCTCCTCCAGCTGGTGGAAGCTCAGCAGTATTGGCGTCTTTGACTTCGGCAACCTCTGGAAGCGTAGGTTCACGTCAGCTCCAGCAAGTCCAGCCGTCGCCTCTTGTTCTCCTTCTGCCATGACCGGGGCGCTATCATTCACGCCTCGGAAGCGCATGGATGATCCTCTCATCCGCGCGGTGACTCTGTCGTCCTCTGTGTAGCCGCCCAGTGATATTGAACCTCCACATCCACGTAGGCACGCAGTGCCCAGTACAGCATGTCCATCTGGAATAGGTCCTTTTCGTATTGCGTAGGCTTCGATTTCTTCCAGCTCCTCGCAATGTTGCTGCCGCCCTGTTGTTGGTGTGCGGTCGCCCTTTGGAACGTAGTTGGTTCCAGCTCGACGTTGCGTCCACAACCATGTCGGTCGTATTCCAATCGGTAGGCGCTCGCAGGTACTCCTCACGATGTCACGAAGCTCCGAGGTCCTGTCCCGGGCTGCTTTGCATAGATCGTAGGCCATATTCCTGAGACCGTTCGGTGCCATCTCCATGGTGATGTGCATGAGCTGTTGGAAACGATGTAGGGCCCAGTCCAAACAGAAATCCATATAGTTCCTGTAGGCCGCTTCCATGCTCTCGCAGCTTACCCACAACGCTGCGATCTGCTCCGCACGATCTCGTATCTTCTGTAGGTCGGCCTCTGTGTTGTCTTCTTCCAGGTAGTCTGTACTTGGTCTGCTGGGCTCCGTCCTCGACCACGCCCCTGGTGTCGGTCTGCTCGTTGAGCTCACTGGAGTGCTCAAGGGTTCGTCAGATTCTTGTGCTTGATGCTCTCCAGGTACTGGGTATGGTTCGTGTGCCTGGTCGATCCTCTCTTGGAAGTTCGGCTGGTCTCCTGCTGCTGATACCGCGTAGGGGTTCACGATCTGCTCCTCGGTGTCGATTCTCACCTTCGTCAGACTCGTGATCTCCTCCATCGCCACGTCTATGCCTGCCAGCTGGTCGCTGACAATCTGACTGGCGGTCATGTCCATCGAGCTGTCCGCCATCAGCAGCTTGACCGCGGTCGCCATTGCGAATCCAGCTCGTCGCAGAAAACCTCCAGGTCGCCCGTGAAAGCTTCGTCCTCCACGTCCGCCTCCTCGTCCTCCACGTTGTAGCGTACTGGATCCACCCGTTGGTGACCTCGTCTTTTCGCACTCGGGGTCACCCTTCCAGTGACCCTTCTTGTGGCATGCGTTGCACTTCGTGCGCGCCTTGATCTGCTTCAGCTTATCCTCAGCCTCTTTGCTTTCCATCTTGATGGAGCCCTGCTTGTTGATGTTGGCTTTCCAGCCTCTATTCGACTTGCTCTGAGCAAGCCGCCCCCGAGCCTGCTTGTAGTTGGGCTTGTGGTTGCGCCGTCCAGCTTTCCAGCCAAGGCTTTGAGCCTCCGTCGCCAGGGTGTCGCACTCCTCCTGGTTGATCTCTTCCGGGTCCACGTCATCAATCACTCCCTCGAACTCGTCGATGTCCGCTGCAAGTGCGTCGTAGTCCGCATCACTCAGGAAAACGTCCTCGTCGCGCGGTGAACATTCGTCTCCGAGTAGAGCATCTTCTTCTTCGTCGTCGTAGTCCACCGGGTAGGCTCCGTATCGTCCATGTCCACGATCGTCTCGGCCTGTACTGTCCAGCTGTATCAGCATGGCTGCCGTCACGTCGTCCCAGATGTATTCGTTGTTGCATTGGCCAAGGATTGCCTCTTGCACGCTGATGTTCGCTAGCTTTAGTAGAAAGTATGTCCGTAGGTCTTCGCTGACTGTCGTCTTCGCTGAAAGTGACTTGAGCCGCTCGTACTCAGTTTCTCGCCTCGATATGTAGTCCTGCACAGACTCCGTTCGATTGCGAAAACCTCGGAAGAAATACTCCTTGAACGCTTGCTGCTTCTGTAGTGGTGCGATTCTTTCGCACGCTTGTCGTGCTGTAGTTACCACCAGTTTGACTGCAGCAAGTGGGTCATTACCTGCTTCGTCCAAAACTGCTTGCGTACTGATCTCAACTTTTTTTCGCGTGAGTGTCCACGGTCGTCCATTTAGAGAGTTCTTGAGCTTGATCGCATAAAGCTTCTTGATCTTCTCCTCGCTCGCGTGGTAGCCGAGTATTGCACGCTCCTCGAACTCCTCGCCGTAGGATGGGCCGCCATTGTAGTGTACCACGCCCTCCTTGTCAACGAAGAGGGGGCCGTCATTGAACTGCTGCTGCTGCTTGGACGTCATCTTGATGACCACGATGCTACTGAACTTGTCACTGATGTAGTAGCTGTCTTGATCGTTGCTGCTGTAGTTGTGCTGCTCGCCCGGGACGCTGTTGATGCAACGATCCTCGTCCGAGCTGTTGTAGGTAATGATTTTGAGCGTTTTGTTGATCGCTGTGATCTGTTGAGCGCAGTGGTTAAGCACCGCGAGGATGTAAGTGGGCGCCAGCATATATCTGCACGGCCACTGCGTGAAATCCTCGTACCGTGGACTGATTCAGCTCACGCTACCAGTGTAAATATTGATCCAAATCTCTCCACCCACGACCTCTTGATACAAGAAGTGATACAGTAAGAAATAGATAGAGTATGATCTGTTCTTATTCCGATGTCAAGCTAGACAGTCGTAGAATGCGTCCGCCCCCCCGCCACAGCTGGCGGGTCCAAGCCGCAAATGGCAATCGTGAACAGGAGAGTGCAAGCATGAGCGAGCGAGAGGAGCAACATATATAATTCTAAACATCATCCTATATCCCACATCCTTGCTAATACAACTTTCACAAAGGTGCTGCACTCTGCTGCGTTCGAGGCGCTGGAGGAGGCAGGGGCGGACCCGGCCACGGTTCGCGCGCTCCGGCAACTGTGTTGCAATCTCAAAGCGCATGTCTAGCTTGGACGGATCCACAATGAGCGCATAATTTTTTAAATTCAACGTGGAGTCCGGCAGGGAGATCCGATCTCGCCACTGTTGTTCAACAGTGCCACAAGAGCCATCTTCCAGAAATTACGCGAGGCCTGGGGCGCAAAGAATTTGGGGGCGATCATCGGCTCGCAGGAGGACGGAAGCAGAAGGCTGAGCCACGTGATGTTTGCAGATGACACGATTGTGGCGGCGCGATCAGCAGACGCGCTGCAGCAGATGATTGGAGACGCGATGACGGAGCTGGCAAAGAGAGGTCTGTCGCTGACTGTAGATAAGTGTTTCATCCAGCACAACAGCGCCGATGACCGAGGACATCTTGAAGTGCATGGGCATCAATTTCCCGTCGTATCAGCTACAGCCGGCTTTAAAATTCTCGGCACGCAGTTCACCCTTGCTGGCCGCACTAGCAAGGAGATCTCCTCGCGCATCAAGGCTGGGTGGGCAAAATTTCATCAGTTGTGGCCGCTTCTGAACCCAAGGCGCGGTCTGTTGAGAAAGCGCCTTCGGCTGTTCGATGCCTGCGTATCGAAAAGCGTCCTCTGGCGTTGCGAATCGTGGTTGCCTACCGAGGAGGAGAAAAGACGCCTGCAGTCAACTCAGAACGACATGCTTCGAAGAATTGTGGGCATCAAGCGCCGGCCTCGAGAGCAGTGGGTTTCTTGGATTATTCGCGCCACGCACGTTGCGCGCGATGCTGCTAGTAAGTGCGGGGTGCAATCTTGGGTTCGCACGTTCTTAGGTACAAAATGGCGATGTGCGGGGCACATTGCGAGAATGCCGGCAGACAGGTGGTGCAAAGGGACAGTGGAGTGGCGCGACGCTGAGCGGTGCGCCACGCGAAGTTTGGCGGGGGGGAGGCCGAGGAGACCTCGGCGCACACGCTGGTTCCGCTTGGAGGACGATTTGCGATAATATTCGCTGTTCTGGAAGGACGAAGCCCAGAACAGGGACAGGTGGAAGCAACGCACATCATCATGTACCGCACGCCGTCAACTACACGGTCGCGATTAATAAGGCGGTTTCAAAAAGGTGGTTCAAGAATAGTGGTTTCTTTTAAGGAGGTGGTGTCAGAAGGTGGTTTAAGAAGGGATGGGAGGAGGACCGGGAAGGCGGGCGCTCTCCCACGCGCCACGGCGCACTTTTCCCCAGCCCCCCGCAGGGGCCGCACCGCGTTCGGGGATCCGTATCTGTATCCTCCGGCGCTTCTTCTTTCCACTGTCACCTCCTCGGAAGCCTCTTCCTCCTCCTCCTCCTCCTTTTCCTCCTGCGCTCTGGGGCACGCCCCGGGCCTGACAGCACCGCTGGCCCTGCAGATGCCGAAGTCCGCGCAGCCGTCGGGGAGTGTGTCCCCAGCCCGCTCTGGGCCGTCGTGTGTCTCAGCGGCGGCGGGGGCGCCAGCCACCTGATGCTGCTGCGGCTCGGCCGCGTCGCCGCGGTGGTCCTCAGCCCGCTCTGGGCCGTCTTGGACCTCGGCGGCGGCGGCGGGAGCGCCAGCCACCTCGGGCTGCTGCAGCTCCGCCACGTTGCCGCGGTGGTCCTCGGCCCGCTCCGGGCCGACGCGAACTTCGGCGGCGGCGGGGGCGCCAGCCACCTCGAGCTGCTGCGGCTCCGCCACCTCGCCGCAGTGGTCTTCGGCCCGCTCTGGGCCCTCGCGGGCCTCGGCGGCGGCGGGGGCGCCAGCCACCTGCGGCTCCGCCACCTCGCCGCGGTGGTCCTCGGCCCGCTCTGGGCCGTCGCGGACGTCGGCGGCGGCGGGAGCGCCAGCCACCTCGGGCTGCTGCAGCTCCGCCGCATCGCAGCGGTGGTCGTCGGCCCCCTCCAGGCCGTCGTGGACCTTGGCGGCGGCTAGGGCGCAGGCCATCTGGGCATGCTGCGGCTCCGTCGCGTCGCCGTGGTGGTCTCTGGCCCGCTCCGGGCCGACGCGGACCTTGGCGGCGGCGGGAGCGGAGGCCAAATGGGCATGGTGCGGCTCCGCCACGTCGCCGTGGTGGTCCTCGGCCCGCTTCGGGCCGTCGTGGACCTCGGCGGCGGCGGGGGCGCCAGCCACCTCGGGCTGCTGCAGCTCCGCCACGTCGCCGTGGTGGTCTCTGGCCCGCTCCGGGCCGTCGTGGGCCTCGGCGGCGGCGGGGGCGCCAGCCACCTCGGGCTGCTGCAGCTCCGCCATGTCGCCGTGGTTGTCCTCGGCCCGCCTTGGACCATGGTCGGGCCCCTCGTAGCCCCCAGTGCTGGTGGGAGCGCCAGCCTCCTGAGGCCGCTGCTGCTCCACCCCGTCACTGGGGCGGCCCCCGAGCATGGCCTCGATCCCCGCCACGATCTCGCGCACCGCGAGCCGCTGGTATTGGCCAGGCTCTGCGCCGACATCGCGGCGATGCTCATCATCCTCATCGCAACGCCGCTGGGCATCGTGCTGCTGGTCATCCTGGCCGCACGCGCCGAACTCGCGACAGTTGAGGGGGGGGGTCGTGCAGGTGCTCCACCTCGAACTTCCTCCTCGTCCTCCTCCTCGCTCTCTGCCTTCTTCTTCTTCTCCTCCTCTTGCCCATCGTATTATCGCCGTCTTCGTGGAGGAAGGCCTGACCCCACTGGAGATCCTGGACCCTGGCTTCCCTCCGCTCGTGCACGCACCGCTCCAGCCGGCTGAGGTGTGCGTCGAAGGCGTCGAGCACGGGCTGCTGGGCATTGTCCTTCACCTCCCGGAGCAGCGCGAAGAGCAGGAGCCCGGCATCATAGCCCTCGTCCAGAAGCCGCAGCGCCCCCACATCAGACGGCACCTTGAAGCCTCTGGGTGCGCCGACGGCGGCGCCTCCCGCTGTCGGCGCGCATGCGGGTTCGGCAACACAGCCTCCGTAGAAATGGCCGTCCGAGACGCGCGTGCCGCACAGCTGCCACCCCGCGTTGCTGGGCTCACCAGCGCAGTGCGGGTAGCACCCGCCAGCCCACTTGCCATGCGTGTCCGCAAGCCAGCAGTCGGCGTCGTCGCAGTACATGAAATACTCGCTCGCCCACGCCCGACAGGGCGGAACGCCCGCCGCGCAAGCGCCGCCGGAGCGCGGATGGCAGCCGCGACCTCCCCCAGTCGCAGGCCGCCCTCGCCGCGCCGCCTTTTGCCGGGGCCCGGCCTGTACGGCTGGGCGGCGCGGCCTCGGCGCGGCAGCGCCGAGCTGAGCCCGCTCGGACCTGGGCCGCCTGTCCCTCGCCTCGTGAGAGGTGCGAGGGAGCTCGCGGGGAGAACCCGCGCCCGGCGGCCCAGAGGTGAGCGGGCTCGTGCTATGGCCCCGCCCGCTCACCCTGAAAGGCCTAGGCCCGCTGGGTCTACAAACTTGAGCACAAACGGTTAAGGGCGAGAGAGAGAGAGAGGACAGAAGTGAGGGCTACGCCAGCAGGGCAAAACCCCCTGTTCTAACGAACGACTAAATCACCATTACAATCGCCATCGTCATCGTGAGGGAAACAGCGTGAGGGGCGGGGGAATGGAAATACGGAGGCGGTGACGGGGAGGGTGGGAAGGACTGAGGGAATGGAGGGGAATGGGGATTGGAAAGCGAAGGGAGGGTTGACGGAGGGAGGGAGTTGGGAAATGAGGGGTGAGTGAAGAGATCGGCGGGGTGGGGGGATGGGATGAAGCGGGAGGAGGGAGGGAAAGGGATGAGAGAAGGAGGGGGGGTGGAGGGGGGGGGAGGGAAGGGAAGGACACGGGAAAGGAGTGAAGGGTAATGGTGAGGAGGGCGGGAAGGGGTGGAGGGGCGCTTGGAAGGATGGACAGAGGAGAAGGGGGCGAAGGACGAAGAGAAGGAGGATAATGATGATGGGAACGGAGTGGCGCGGAATGCGGGAGGGACGGGAGGGAGACAATGGACGGGAGAGGGTTTGGGGATGGGATGGGGAGAAAATGAGAGGAACGGGAAGAGGGGAGGGACGAGGCACTCCTTTTGTTTGGCTGTTGCTAGTGTGTTCGGCCGTCGAGACCGATGGACAACAACAAGATGATGGCAGTGAAGAAAAGATCAGGCCCAACTCATAAAACAAAACATTGACGAAACAACAACAACATTCAACGAACAACTACATTATTATATTGTCAAACTACAATTTCGGTTCTCAAATGTTGAATGTCAAAACAACGATGTATGGTTTGTGAGACCCGCTAAGTCGGTCAGGGTCCACATGCTAAGTGGGTTAGGGGTTACGCTAAGTAGTTTAGCGGGGGGTGCTAATTAGGACAGCGCGCCTCGCAGAAGTCTGCTAAATTGGTTACCTAACCCGATTCAAAGCGAGTGCAAGTACATTAGATAATTGAAGTTAGCTAAGACCGCTAAGCAATTCTTAAGTTGCTATATCTCCACGAAGGTGTTAGTAATGCCAGTGAGGCTCCCAGTGAGCTCTCAGAAAAATGTGCGCAACTCGGGCGCGTCTCGCTTAAGACATCCGACCCCCCCACCCCCCACATGTGGCCAACATGTGGCAACAATCTTGGTCACATCAGTGATTTTGGCTTTCTCGCCGAGGCCGTTCTGGACGCTCCAACGACCCGCGACCCTTCCCCTCCAGACCCAGGGGTAGGGGGTATGGGGAGGGGTCAACCCTTCCCCGAAGGGGACGACGGGGGTTGGAAGAGGAGGCCCTCTAAACCACTCACGCCCTAAAGGGCTGGTGGGATTATGAGGGGTCCGCAGCGCTCGCGAACGAATCTTCGCATGACCTCTCTGGGTCACGTCCCGTCTTCCTCCTTCGCCCCTTTCTCCTCATCCTCCTTTCCTCCTCTTCCCACGTCCCCGGGAGGGAGGCATGGGCGGGGGGAGGCGGGGGGAACGGCGGCAATGGAGGCATTGATGGAGGGAGGGGGGCAGGGGGGCGAAAGAGGGGGAGAGTGGGAGCTGGAAGGAGGGCGGGCGGGGGGGGCGGGGGCGGGAGAGGTTTAAGAAGGGGGGGCGGCCCCGAGGGCTGGTGGATGCACGAGCGCTGCATGGACCCGGCAGACTTGCGCGCTTATTTTGGCAGCGAGAAGGACGTTGCGCTGGCGCGGGCAGCTGCAGATCAGGCATGGATGTCTTCCGGGCGGGTATGGATCAGCCCCCCGCGCGACGGGCTATTTTTAGAGGGGGGTGGGAGGTGGAGCCAGAAGAAGCGGGGGAGGGCAGCCTCCCAGAGGTTGAGTAGGATGAGGGATGGTAGGACGAACATGAGCGTAATGTGGAATATGTGGGAGGGCGGCGAGGCTGAGAAAGACGGTCGAAAGATGCAGCACGATGATGAGGAGTATAGCGGAGGTTGGGCACGGTGGAGTTCCCAAGAAGAGGATTCCATACGTTGTAGTAAGTATGAAGAGGATGACGGAGAACTTGAGGATGTCCAAGCCAGAGGGCGAGAGGGAGCGGGACGATGAAGGTGGTGGAGGGGGGGAGAAGGCACACGGGGAATGAGAACGATAGCGGTGACCTTCCGAGCTTGAGGGGGAGACGGAATATAATATGTATGATCAGGAGGATGAGGAGACTTGAGCAGATGAGCAGTAAGAGAGGGGAGGTGGAGCTGTATTTCGTACGATGAAGGGTAAGAGGATGTTTGGGATAGCGCTGTCACAGAATTTGTCATTGGATTTCGAGGAGACGCAATGTAATGAGTCCACTGGTGGCGGCGATGACGATCTAGGTCGCAATGATCGTCATGGGGAGGTATTGAGAGCACGCGATGCGTATCATGAGGTGCCGAAGGATGAGGATGAGACGAACGAGCAGGATGAAGAGTTCGATGAGGGGTGGGATTTAGTAGTACGTGTGAGGATGAGCGTCGCTGTCACGTATTATTGCTACTATTGTTGTTGTTATCGAATGTGGACGCTTTTTGATGGCTCTTCAGCAGCAGTTTGGCGCTCGATGGGGTCTCGTTCGCTTGTCTTGAGACCTCTTTGGGCCTCTTGGCGGCGTTCCTCCTGGGGTCGTCTTGAGGCTCCCTTGGGGCCCTCTCGGCGCTCTCTTTCGGGTAGTCTTTCCCGGCGGAGCCGGGTGAAATTCCGTACCCGCCGGCTGACTGATGACTGACTGAACGTCAGGGGACAGCTCGGGAGACACATTTCAAACCGCCCGCGGGAGCGCAACCCGGCGGCGCAACCGCAAGACCGCGACACATTTCAAAGCGCCCGCGGCGCGCAACCGCAACCGCAACCGGGCGACACATTTCAAAGCGCCCGCGGGAGCGCGCAACCGCAACCGCAACCGCAACCGGGCGACACATTTCAAAGCGCCCGCGGGCGCGCAACCGCAACCGCAACCGGGCGACACATTTCAAAGCGCCCGCGGGAGCGCGCAACCGCAACCGCAACCGCGACACATTTCAAAGCGCCCGCGGGAGCGCGCAACCGCAACCGCGCAACCGGGCGACACATTTCAAAGCGCCCGCGGGAGCGCGCAACCGCAACCGCAACCGGGCGACACATTTCAAAGCGCCCGCCGCGCAACCGCAACCGCGCAAAGCGCCCGCGGGCGCGCAACCGCACCGCAACGGGCGACACATTTCGGGAGCGCGCAACCGCCGCAACCGCAACCGCAAGCGCGCAACCGACACCGCATTTCAAAGCGCCCGCGGCGCAACCGCAACCGCAACCGCAACCGGCGACACATTTCAAAGCGCCCGCGGGAGCGCGCAACCGCAACCGCAACCGCAACCGGGCGACACATTTCAAAGCGCCCGCGGGCGCGCAACCGCAACCGCAACCGGGCGACACATTTCAAAGCGCCCGCGGGAGCGCGCAACCGCAACCGCAACCGCAACCGCAACCGCAACCGGGCGACACATTTCAAAGCGCCCGCGGGGCGCGCAACCGCAAGCGCAACCGGGCGACACATTTCAAAGCGCCCGCGGGAGCGCGCAACCGCAACCGCAACCGCAACCGGGCGACACATTTCAAAGCGCCCGCGGGAGCGCGGCAACCGCAACCGCAACCGGGCGACACATTTCAAAGCGCCCGCGGGAGCGCGCAACCGCAACCGCAACCGCAACCGGGCGACACATTTCAAAGCGCCCGCGGCGCGCGCAACCGCAACCCCGGGCGACACATTTCAAAGCGCCCGCGGGAGCGCGCAACCGCAACCGCAACCGCAACCGGGCGACACATTTCAAAGCGCCCGCGGGCGCGCAACCGCAACCGGGCGACACATTTCAAAGCGCCCGCGGGAGCGCGCAACCGCAACCGCAACCGCAACCGGGCGACACATTTCAAAGCGCCCGCGGGCGCGCAACCGCAACCGCAACCGGGCGACACATTTCAAAGCGCCCGCGGGAGCGCGCAACCGCAACGCAACCGGGCGACACATTTCAAAGCGCCCGCGGGGCGCGCAACCGCAACCGCAACCGGGCGACACATTTCAAAGCGCCCGCGGGAGCGCGCAACCGCAACCGCAACCGCAACCGGGCGACACATTTCAAAGCGCCCGCGGGAGCGCGCAACCGCAACCGCAACCCGGCGACACATTTCAAAGCGCCCGCGGAGGGCTAGGGCGAGTGCGAGGACGAGGATGGCGAGGAGGAAGGAAGTGGAGGGGGAGGAGGAGGAGGATGGTGAGGAGGGGGAGGAGGACAATGAGGAAGAGGAGACGGATGCCGAGGAGGAGGAGGAGGAGGACAATTAGGGGGTGGAAATGGATGCCGAGGAGGAGGGGGACGACGACGACGACGACGACGACCAGGACGACGACGACGACCAGGACGACGACGACGACGACGAGGGCGAGGAGGAAGACTGAGCAACAGCAGGGGGATGGGCTGGGGGGGGCAGGGGGCGGGGGACGACAAGGAGAAGAAGGAGGAACCACTGGCGGAGGGCCCGACGACGAGCCCCCGCGTTGCCCGCGGTTCTCCGCCGGGACACTGCGGCGGGGAATCCCTATTCCAAGCTGCTGCCTTAGACTGTTGTCTCTTAGGGGCCTCTTCGGCCTTTGGGAGTCATTCGTGG
Source organism: Prorocentrum cordatum (assembly GCA_963575745.1). Taxonomy (NCBI): domain Eukaryota; class Dinophyceae; order Prorocentrales; family Prorocentraceae; genus Prorocentrum; species Prorocentrum cordatum. The sequence goes on along the minus strand of CAUYUJ010014770.1, from coordinate 139,292 downwards.
GCAACAGGGAGTGGCGGATTAAAGACACCTACGGCGAGCCACCGCCCCCCCCCGAGCATTTTGGGAGACACCCGTGTGACTAAATGTTGGGCGACATTTTGGCCACGCCACGACTGTTCTGTATTCCTGTTTCAAAGCAGCGCTCAGACGGGCCCGCTTATGCAGTACTGGTGATGTATTGGGGCTCTTTTGGAGGATCTTCGGGGGCCCTATTGGCGTTCGTGAAGGCCTCACTGGGTTTTCTTGGGTCGTCTTGGGGCCCTCTTCGACCGTCTTGGGGTCCTCTTGGTATCCTTTCGGGCAGTCTTGGGGCGATTTGGGCGTCTCCTGGGCCGTCTTGGGCGCCCAGAAACCCGAAAAGGCTAGCCTTGTGAGACAACGAAGACAACGAACTGCTTTTGTTGAGACTGGTCTCTTGGGGGCATCTTCGGAGTCCTACTGGGGCCCTGCTGGGGCGTCCTGGCCTCTAGAGCCGCTTCACAGCAGTGATGGGCTGTCTTGCAGCCGCAAAGGGCAGTGTTGGGCCATCTTGGGCCGCTCGGACAACGCCGCCGGGCCCACGGAACACTGCGGTTAACGGGGCCCGAGGCCCGCCCGGGGCCCAACGGTGGCGCCGGGTGCTGCCATCGATGCAAATCTTGACGCGTCGCGTATCCCCGCCAGCCGGCGTCGCGTAGCTCAAGCTGGCTCAAGCCGTCTCGGCTCGAGCCCGCCCCTGGTTCAGGTGCGGCGCCCGGGCCGCGCGCATGTCCGCCCCCGGCGCGGCGCTGTCCGGCGCTGCCTTGCGCCGGCGCCAGCGGCTGGCGGCGGCCGCCCGCTGGGCCCCGCCCGGCCTGGCCCCGGCGGCCGGTCCTGCCTCTCGCTTTCGCCCTGAGGCCGGCACGCCGGCGGCGGTTGGCGACGGCGGCCCCGCCGGCGCGGCCTGCCCTTGTCCGGCCGGGGCCCGGCCCGTGGCCGCTGCCGCCCCCGGCGGCCAGGCGGCGGCGGCGGCCGGCGGCGGTCTTCCTCCTTCTGGTCCTCTGGCCGCCGCTGCTCCGGCTGCTGCCGCCGCGGCCGCCTCCCGCGGGCCGCTGGCGGCGGCGGCCTCGGCCGGCCTCGAGGCCGCTGCTCTCGCTGCCGCCCTGGGCGGTGGGGCCTTCTTGGCGGCGGCCGCCGCTGCTGCCGCTGCTGCCGCGACTGGCGCTTCGCCGGCGGCGGCGGCCGCCGGCGGCCTGCGGGCTGGCCTTGCTTCGGCTGGCCCGGCGCTGGGCGGGGTTGGGGGCCCGGCCCTGGCTGCCGCGGCCGCCGCTGCTGCTGCTGCCGCCGCTGCCGCTGCTGGCGCCTCGCCGGCGGTGGCGGCGGCGGACGGTGTGCTGGCCGGCGGTTCCGCCGCCGCTGCCGCTGCTGCCGCTGCCACCGGCCCTGCGGCGGCGGCGGCGGCGGACGGCGCGCGGGCGGGGGCTCCCGCGGGGCTGGACCTGGCGTGGCGGACGGCGGACGGCGCGCTGGCCGGCGGCACCGCCGCCACTGCCGCTGCTGCCGCTGCCACCGGCGCCCCGCCGGCGGACGTGGATGCAGCCGTGAGCTGCCAACCTGGAGTGTCCCTTGTGGATGGCGGCGAAGGGGTCCCCGCCGGGCGCACACCTGGCGGTCTCCTGGCTCCTGGACTCAGAGATGGGGTCGAGAGCTCCGGGGTCCTGGGTGTTGGGATGGGGTCGAGAGCTCAGGGGCTCGATGACGCTTCGGTTGTGGGTCCTGGGAGATACGACGGCGCGTGCTTCTCTGGAGTTCCTTCCACCGCCGGCGCAGCCGTTAGCTGCCAACCTGGAGTCACTTCAGACGACGGCACGTGCTTCCCTGTGGCTTCTTCCACCGCCGGTGCAGCCGTTAGCTGCCACACACCTGGCAGGCTCAGGGGTCCTGGACGCGGCGATGGGGTCGAGAGCTCTGGGGTCCAGGGCGTTGGGATGGGGTCGAGAGCTCAGTGGTCCAGGGACGTCGCGGACGTGCATCCTGGGAGGGGCGGTGTTTCGTGCATCAGAGACAGGCAGACAGGCGTTCCTACAGCTCCTCTTTCCTATCAGCGTCAAGCGGTTGGGGCTCAACCTGTGGCGGCACGAGCTCAAGCTACCACGTTGCCAGTCGCCGGGGCCGTCAGCCACCACTCCATACCCCATTGCCCCCCCCCATGGCAACAGTATTGTGGCGACAGGTGGGAGCGCCGCTGAGGGAGCGCCCGTGGTTGGAGACCAGTTCCCCCCCGACAAGAGGTCCACGACGCCTCCCCGAGCGGACGGTGGAGTCTCGATAGGTATATCTCACAGCTTCAGAAAGGACGAGCCTTCAGCTCGAGAACCAGAGACTTCAGCCAATCAGCTCCCTGGGCAGCCTGACCAGACGCCTGAACGAGTCTTCAGCTCGAGGCCCCAAGGACACATCGAGCAACCACAGAGGTGAAGAGCCCTCAGCTCGAGAATCGGAGGCGGCACCAATGGTTGTCGGGGGCGCCGCTGGGCACGTGGCCACGAGCGGCGACGGGAGTCGCCGCGCGCCCGCCGCCCTTCCTGGAGTTGACAGCGCTGCGCACGTATAGAGAATGGGCCTTCAGCCCGAGGAGCTCCCAGCGAGACAGCAGCTCTGAGCGATCCTGCAGCTTGGGGCGCCCCGAGCGGACTGTTCGGCGCCGAAGGCGATGCAACGACCAGTCAACTCCCCGGGCACTCCTGTAACCCCGAAGACTTTCGTCAGCCACCCGCCCCCCAGTTGGACAGTTGGGGCGCAGCTCCTCATTCCTATCAGCGCGTGGCACGAGCTCGAGCTATCGCATTGCCAGATCACAGAAGCGACGAGCCGTCAGCTCGAGATCCAGAGACAGTGCCAGTGGACTTAGAGAGAGGCTCAGAGGCTGTGAGTGCCGCTGGGCATGTGGCCACAAGCGGCGACGGGAGCCGCCGCGCGCCCACCGCCCTTCCTGGAGTTGACAGCACTGCGCACGCAGAGAATGGGCCTTCAGCCCGAGGAGCTCCCAACGAGACGGCAGCATCGAGCGATCCTGCAGCTTGGGACGCCCCAAGCAGACTGTTCGGCGCCGACGGCGATGCAACGACCAGTCAACTCCCTGAGCACTCCTGTAACCCCGAAGACTTTCGTCAGCCACCCGCCCCCCAGTCGGACAGTCGCAGATGCGACGAGCCCTCAGCTCGAGACTCTCACGCGGAACGAGCCTTCAGCTCGAGGGTCCAAGGCGTATCTGGTAATCACCGAAGTAGCGAGCCTTCAGCTCGAGATCCAGAGACAGTGCCAATGGACTTAGAGAGAGGCTCAGAGGCTGTGAGTGCCGCTGGGCACGTGGCCACGAGCGGCGATGGGAGTCGCCGCGCGCCCACCGCCCTTCCTGGAGTTGACAGCACTGCGCACGCAGAGAATCCCGAGGAGCTCCCAACGAGACGGCAGCGTCGAACGATCCTGCAGCTCGGGGCGCTCCAAGCGGACTGTTCGGCGCCGACGGCGATGCAACGACCAGTCGACTCCCCGGGCACTCCTGCAACCCCGAAGACTTTCGTCAGCCACCCGCCCCCCAGTCGGACAGTCGCGGACATGACGGGCCTTCAGCTCGAGATTCTCACGCGGAACGAGCCTTCAGCTCGAGGGTCCAAGGCGTATCTGGTAATCACAGGAGTAACGAGCCTTCAGCTCGAGATCCAGAGACAGCGCCAATGGACTTAGAGAGAGGCTCAGAGGCTGTGACCATTAACGGAGACGACTTCGACCCTCCTGGGCCTCCTGTTCTTCCCGCGCTGGGCCCCCCCTATCAGGCGGGCCCTCGCGCCAGCTGCGTGCGACCGACCGACCGCGCCGACTCCGACGTCGACGGGGCCATCCCAGCAATGGGGCCATCCCTGGGAAGGCACGCCGAGGACTGCGCGGCAGGCGCAGACAGCATCCCGAACAGATCGAACGGCTTTCGCCTTGACTCCGCCACCCCTCTCCCTGGAGGCACGGGCGCTGACGCCAGAGCCGCGCCCAACCTCCGTGCTGCTAACCTCACAGAAGATACTGGCCTTCAGCCAGGAGGAAGGGAGCAAGAGTCGGCTGGGCCCGGCAGCAGTGGCCACAAAGAGGCACGCCCTTCCAGACAGAGAGGAGCAGCCTTCAGCTGCGAGGTCATAGCCCATTGCTCCCCCCCTGGCAACAGCATCGCGGCGGCAGGTGGGATTGCTGCTGAGGGAGCGCCCGCAGTCGATGACCAGCCTCCTCCCGAGAAGAGTTCCACGACGCCTCCCCGAGCGGATGGTGGAGGTTATCCCGAGCCTCCTCGCAGCATCGAGGGTCAGGAGTTCACACCGGAGCGCGCGTGCGCGCGGGCCGCAGACGGGCGCGTGTTTGCGATCGGCACCGACCCTCCAGCCAGCGCCTCCGAGGCCATCCCCGTGGCCGATGGTCGACACGGGGCCCATTACTTGCAAAGCCTGGGGCCGTCGACACAGCTGGTTGGCGGCGAGACCCAACAACGCCCCGCTGTGACTCCGCCCGCCGCCGCCCCTGGTAGTCTCGAAGACCCCTTGCCGGGTAACCACGAACGCGCCTTGCAGAGGCAGGACAACAAGGCCATCCGCCAGCTTGTCGAGAGAAGTCCCTTCGCGCCCATTCGCCCTCGTTCCCCTGTCAGCGAATTAATCCGCCCGATTGGACAGCGAACCGCAGCCGCTCACTCCCGAAGGCCGGGCCACGCTGAGGAAGGCGACCCCCGCCCTGGCGAAAGAAACGGCGTCTGGCAACGTGCCTGGGCCAGGTACGACCCGCAGCACTCCCACACATGACGAAAGTCACGCTGCGACAGACGGGGGCGCGCTCGTGGGCGAGGGCGGGCGCGGGTCTGAAGGCGAGCGTCAACAGGAGGGGCCTGCCCCCGCTTGCCACAGTGCAGCGGTCCTCTCAGCCCCAGCTGCTGCAGGCGACTCGGCCTTTACTTGGCGGCCAACCGTGCGGCCCGCGCCAACCCGCAAGTCCCCGCCAGACTTCCGTGCGCCAGTTTCCGCCGCGCCCCGCGAAGCCATAGACGATTCCGGCGGCGGGCCCAACCAGACGGAACAGTCGCAGAGCAGCGTACTTGAGCAGCATGCGGAGCAGGAGCCGGAAGAGCCCGATGAGCAGGAGCTGCCGGCCGCCCACGGGGAGGGCGCGGAAGTAACGCCAGCGCAGAAGGGAGCATGGGCAAGAACAGGAACAGACAACCACCCACCGCCTCACTCCCCTGGCTGACACCACTTGCCCCGGCCCCTCCCTCCCAGGCAAGGGCGCGAGCTCGAGCGCCGAGGAGCAGCGGCAGCGCGGCCGGCACGTTCCCCCAGCGCGTCTTCGTGGCAGCGGGTGGACGCCCTGCCTAGCCTCTGTGACTGGCCACCCTCCAGTCTCCCCGCGCCCCTGGGCCGAAACCTGGCCAGCGACGCCGACCGCGCTGGCGGGTCGGGTGGGCGGCAGACGGCAGGCGGCGGACGCAGCAGCAGCAGCCGCAGAAGCAGCAGCAGGCGCCGCGCCGAGGACCAGCCGCTGACCACCCCGCCCCTGGTAGGGGGTCCCGCCGCGCGTCACTGTCCAGAACCTTTAGACCCAGACACGGGACAGCAGCTATATAAAATTAAGATCGGCGACATCCAGTGGGACCTCCCCGGGGAGACACCTGGCGAGACGATAAAGCGGCTTCAGGCCTCCCTGGGAGCGAGGTTCACAGGCGCCTGGCACGCGTTCGCCCAGCAGCACGCCTTGCGTAGCTGCAATGGCGCGCTCGACCCGCGGCGGCACGACCAGCAAAAATGCGTCAACTTCCTGTCGTCCTTCCGCTGCCACAACTGTGATGTGCGGGCCATGGGCGACGCACTGGACCTCGGCGTTGACTGGAAGCAGGTGCGGCTTCGGTACCTGGGTGAAAGTGACGGCGCGGGCAGGGGGCGCCAGGCGGCGAAGGGCCACGCTGGTCGCCGCGCACCCAAGAAGGACCAGAAACAGTGGAAGGTCGTCACCTAAGCTGCGGGCGCGCCCGCCCTTGCTTCACCTCGTTTCACTCTGGCCGCTTTTCCTGCCTATCTGCGTGTGGCGCGAGCTCTAGCCATCGCATTGCCAGTCGCCGGGGCTGTCGGCCACCACCTCATTTCCCATTGCTCCCCCCCCCTGGCTACCGTATCAGGGCGACTGTCCAAACGGCCCTCGCCTTCCGCCCGCCGCCTCCCCTGGGCGCGTCATTTTGTACGCACAGAAGGCGGGCCTTCTGCCCGGGGAGCGCTGCGCGAAGCAGCAAGAGCTCCTCATTCCTTTCAGCGTGTGGCACGTGCTCAAGCTAGGGTTGGGGCCTCCCCTGAGGGTGGCCGCGGGTGTGACAGGAGGGGAGACGGGCCGACGCCTGCCCTGGGATCCGACTCGCATCCCAGAGGCTTGCGCCTTCGCTCCGCCGAGCGCCCCCCCCCGGCATTTCTATGCCGAGAGAAGCGGCCTTCAGCTGCGAATGGGCCAACCCTGCAACCACAGAGGTGAAGAGCCTTCAGCTCGAGAATACCGGGTAACCACTGAAGTGACGAGCCTTCAGCTCGAGATCCAGAGGCTGTGCCAATGGACTTAGAGAGAGCCGTGACCACGAGCGGAGACGACTTCGACCCTCCTGGGACTCCTGGTGTTCCCGTGATGGGTCCTCCCCATCAGGTGGGCCCCCGCGCCAGCTGCGGGCGACCGACCGACCGCGCCGACCTCGACGTTGACGGGGCCAGCCCTGCAATGGGACCACTCCTGGGAAGGCGCGCCGCAGACCGCGCGGCAGGCGCAGACTGCATTTCGAACAGATCACACGGCTTCCGCCTTGACTCCGCCGCCCCTCTCCCTGGAGACTCGGGCGCTGACGCCAGAGCCGCGCCCGGCCTCCGCGCCGCCAACCTCACAGAAGAGACTGGCCTTCAGCCAGGAGGAAGAGAGCAAGAGACGGGTGGGCCTGGCAGCAGTGGCCACTGAGAGGCACGCCCTTCTGCTGCGACGACCGGCCGTAACCGACCTCCCCTGGGAACGACGACGGGGTTGTCCATGGGGCGGCCTCACGCACCCAGCGCTAATAGGGTCTCTGCTGATCCCGCCGTCGGGACAGGTTCCCTGGCCGATCGGATCGAGAGTTCCTCAGTCCTTTCAGCGCGCGGCTCGCGCTCAAGCTATCACATTGCCTGTCGCCGGGGCTGTCGGCCACCACCTCATATCCCATCGCTCCCCCCCTGGCAACAGTGTCGTGGCGTCAGGTGGGAGGGCTGCTGAGGGGGCGCCCGCGGTCGGAGATCGGCCTCCTCCCGACCAAGACGCCCCTTCAGCCCGGGGGGCACCGTGCGAGACGGCTGGAGTGAACGAGGACGCGTCTAGACAGAGCCGAGACGTGCTTGCACCCTGGGATCCTCTTTCAGACAGCGGCCTTCAGCCGCTCCTTGGACTACCAGTGGCCCAAATGGTCCTGTGCTCGGCTAAGCTGTTTGGGACCGGCCGTGCCCACTCCTGAAGCGTGCTTGCACCCTGGGACTCTCTAACAGACAGCGGCCTTCAGCCGCGCTTTGGACTACAGACCCAGCTTGCGGCTTTCTGCCGCCCCTCCTGGCACGCGCACTTCCTGCCTTTGGATACAAGTGTGTGTGTGTGTGTGTGTGCCAGTAATACCGTCCACGCGGCAATCTCGGGTTGCGTGTGGCCTTTGTGGCCCCTGGCCTCACTGCAGCTGTTTTCACCCTGCCATACTGCTCCTCTTTTCTATCAGCGTCAAGCGGTTGGGGTTCAACCTGTGGCGGCTCGAGCTCAAGCTATCACATTGCCAGTCGCCGGGGCCGCCAGCCTCCACCTCATGCCCCGTTGCCCCCCCCATGGCATGGCAACAGCGTTGTGGCGACAGGTGGGAGTGCCGCTGAGGGAGCGCCCGTGGTTGGAGACCAGTTTCCTCCCGACAAGAGGTCCACGACGCCTCCCCGAGCGGATGGTGGAGTCTCGATAGGCATATCTCACAGCTTCAGAAAGGACGAGCCTTCAGCTCGAGAACCAGAGACTTCAGCCAATCAGCTCCCTGGGCGGCCTGACCAGACGCCTGAACGAGTCTTCAGCTCGAGGCCCCAAGACACATCGAGCAACCACAGAGGTGAAGAGCCTTCAGCTCGAGAGTCGGAGGCGGCACCAATGGTTGTCGGGGGCGCCGCTGGGCACGTGGCCACGAGCGGCGACGGGAGTCGCCGCGCGCCCGCCGCCCTTCCTGGAGTTGACAGCACTGCGCACGTAGAGAATGGGCCTTTAGCCCGAGGAGCTCCCAGCGAGACAGCAGCTCTGAGCGATCCTGCAGCTTGGGACGCCCCAAGCGGACTGTTCGGCGCCGACGGCGATGCAACGACCAGTCAACTCCCTGGGCACTCCTGCAACCCCGAAGACTTTCGTCAGCCACCCGCCCCCCAGTTGGACAGCCGAGGTACAGCTCCTCATTCCTATCAGCGCGTGGCACGAGCTCAAGCTATCACTTTGCCAGTCGCCGGGGCTGTCAACCACCACCTCTTACCCCTTGCCCCCCCCCCCCCCCCCCCCCTGACAACAGCATCGCGGCGACAGGTGGGAGGGCTGCTGAGGAAGAGCCCGCGGTTGGAGACCAGCCTCCTCCCGACAAAGACGGGCCTTCAGCCCGGGGGGCGCCGTGCGATTCCGCCCGCGTCCCCGATCCACTTCCCATTGGCTCACGCCCGCGCTCCGCCGACCACCCTCCCTTGGACGCGTCCAGTGCCGCTGGACATGTGGCCGCGAGAGGCGACGGGAGTCGCCGCGCGCCCACCGCCCTTCCTGGAGTTGACAGCACTGCGCACGCAGAGAATGGGAGCTCAAGCTAGGGTTGGGGCCTCCCCTGAGGGTGACCGCGGGTGTGACGGGAGGGGGGGCGGGCCGACGCCTGCCCTGGGATCCGACTCGCATCTCAGAAGGCTTGCGCCTTCACTCCGCCGAGCGCCCCCCCCCTGGACACTTCTACGCCGAGAGAAGCAGCCTTCAGCTGCGAATGGGCCAACCCTGCAACCACAGAGGTGAAGAGCCTTCAGCTCGAGAGTCTGAGGCGACACCAATGGTCGTCGGGAGCGTCGCTGGGCACGCGGCCACGAGCGGCGACGGGAGTCGCCGCGCGGCCGCCGCCCTTCCTGGAGTTGACAGCACTGCGCACGTAGAGAATGGGCCTTCAGCCGAGGAGCTCCCAGCGAGGCAGCAGCTTTGAGCGATCCTGCAGCTTGGGGCGCCCCAAGCGGACTGTTCGGCGCCGACGGCGGCGCAACGACCAGTCAATTCCCTGGGCACTCCTGTAACCCCGAAGACTTTCGTCAGCCACCCGCCCCCCAGTTGGACAGTCGCGGATGTGGCGAGCCCTCAGCTCGAGACTCTCACACGGGACGAGCCTTCAGCTCGAGGGCCCAAGGCGTACCGGGTAACCACTGAAGTGACGAGCCTTCAGCTCGAGATCCAGAGGCAGTGCCAATGGACTTAGAGAGAGGCACAGAGGCCGTGACCACGAGCGGAGACGACTTCGACCCTCCTGGGACTCCTGGTGTTCCCGTGATGGGTCCTCCCCATCAGGTGGGCCCTCGCGCCAGCTGCGGGCGACCGACCGACCGCGCCGACCTCGACGTTGACGGGGCCTGCCCAGCAACGGGACCACCCCTGGGAAGGCGCGCCGAAGACCGCGCGGCTGGCGCAGACTGCATTACGAACAGTTCAATCGGCTTCCGCCTTGTCTCCGCCGCCCCTCTCCCTGGAGACTCGGGCGCTGACGCCAGAGCCGCGCCCAGCCTCCGCGCCGCCAACCTCGCAGAAGAGACCGGCCTTCAGCCTGGAGGAAGAGAGCAAGAGACGGGCGGGCCTGGCAGCAGTGGCCACAGAGAAGCGCGCCCTTCTGCTGCGACGACCGGCCGTAACCGACCTTCTCTGGGACGACGACGGGGTTGTCCATGGGGCGGCCTCACGCACCCAGCGCTAACAGGGTCTCTGCTGATCCCGCCGTCGGGACAGGTTCCCTAGCCGTTCGGATCGCGAGTTCCTCCTTCGTTTCAGCGCGTGGCTCGTGCTCAAGCTATCAAGTGCCTGTCGCCGGGGCTGTCGGCCACCACCTCATATCCCATTGCTCCCCCCTTGGCCACAGTATCGTGGCGACTGGTGGGAGGGCTGCTGAGGGAGCGCCCGCGGTCGGAGACCGGCCTCCTCCCGACCAAGACGCCCCTTCAGCCCGGGGAGCGCCGTGCGAGACTGCTGGAGTGGACGAGGACGCGTCTCGACATTGCCGAGACGTGCTTGCACCCTGGGATCCTCCATCAGACAGCGGCCTTCAGCCGCTCCTTGGACTACTAGTGGCCCAAATGGTCCTGTGCTCGGCTAAGCTGTTTGGGACCGACCGTTGCCCACTCCTGAAGCGTGCTTGCACCCTGGGACTCTCTACAAGACAGCGGCCTTCAGCCGCGCTCTGGACTACAGACCCAGCTTGCGGCTTTCTGCCGCCCCTCCTGGCACGCGCACTTCCTGCCTTTGGATACAAGTGTGTGTGTGTGTGCCAGTAATACCGTCCTCACGGCAATCTCGGGTTGCGTGTGGCCTTTGTGGCCCCTGGCCTCACTGTAGCTGTTTTCACCCTGCCAGGCCTAGCCTGGCGCGCGGCTGTGGCCGACCTGGCGGTTTTCGCCCGTCCCCAGACCTGCGCTACTCCCTGGATTCTCCTAGCTACTACGGCCTTCAGCCGTGCCTCCTGGGACTATGTGACTGTGAGGGACGCGTCCTTGGGTATGCGACGGTCCTGTCCCTCGAGCGCTTCCACACTTGGGTGTGTGGGCCTCTTGGCGCTGGGTCACATAGATCGGTGCACTTCCATTCCCGAGCGACCTCGCGTTCTCACTGAGTGGCCTCGTGTACCCTTGCTGCGCCCAAACCAGATCGCTGGTCCTCTGAACGCAGGCGCATCTCTCAGCAGTGGACGGTTCTTGCCTTAGCCCGTGCGGCCCTAGGCTTCCACTTGCGTGGATGCGTGCTCTGATGCTGCGACGGTTCGCTGGCGCTGTCAGAGTACTCCCTGCTGGGCTGCGTCACCAGTTTCAGTCTGTTCATGCCCGTCAGACTCCCTGGACTGACTTTCCCGCATGGAGATCGTTCCCTACCTCGCGGTCGTCTCGACACGACCACGACTTGGAACGCCCTGCGCGCCATTTTGGCAACGCCTGGCCCACCCCGGTGGCTGACCTCTCAGACTCCCTGGGCATGCCGCTTGCACGTTTACCCCAGGTGGCTGTCCTTGCCGACTCCCTGGGATTGCACGTCCGCTGGCCTCTCAGACGCCCTGGGTTGCCGCTGCCTCGCCGCCTGATCCGCGGCTCCCGCGCGCGCCCGCATTTAGTCGCGGCCGCAGCCCGACCGCGACCGCTCGCCGCTGGCGCTTCCGCCTGCGGCTGTAAAAAAATATCCCCGCCAGCCCCGCTCCTTCGCCTCCTCGTCGTGTTGGACGGTGCGGCCTCACTGGCCCCTCCGTGCTGCCGCAGCGCGGCGTGACCCACGCCCTTACGCGCTGGTCGGTACGGACTGAGCTGGCGCCACTGTGCGACTTCTCCTCCGTCAGTTTCCTTCTGATGCCTGCGTCCCCGCTTTCGGGTCGCCCGCATTTTAATGGGGGGCATTTTGTCCCTGGCACGTGCACTAGCTGCGTCGGCCAATGCGCCGTCGCCGCTAATTATTTCGCCCTGTGCCCCAGCCGAGACCGTCCCGCTTGTTGGATCTGTCCTTGTGAGCCGCCAATCAAAAAAGTATCCCCGCCAGCCCCACAGTGCGACCGTGGCCTCGGCACCCGTCGCTCTCTACGCTGGTTCCGCTCGGGGGCCATGATTCGTGGTGCGTCGCTCGTTCGGGCAGAACGCTTCGCCGATTGGGTTTCCTCCGATGCAAGCTCTCATCGTCTGTTGATTCACGCTTTCCTCGACGGCCCGCTCGCCCACGAGATGCGGTTACGCGGCATCGTTCGGCTGCGGCGGGGTGCTGTTTCTCATTCGGTACAGGCTTGTGGCCGAGAGGAGTTTTTTCGAGGGTGTCGCTAATGCAACGTGGGCGCCATCGAACCCACCGCCGGTTGGGCTCGGGTTTGTCCTCGCTGAGCGGCGGTTGAGCCTGCGTAACTTGCATTTTCCGCCGTTTGTTAGCTGCGCGCGTTCGGTCCCGTTTTAGGGCGTTGTACTTTTGGTTTTTGCTACTCGGCATCTTCCTGACGGGGCGCGGCTCTTCCGCTTGCGCTCGCGAACAAAAAAGTATCCCCGCCAGCCTTCGGACCGCCAGTTTTCGCAGGAGTGGTTCAGCCTTCTTGAACGATCATGCGTCCTCCTCCGTCGGTCTGCTGCCTGCACGCTGGAGTGTTACGCAGCCCTGCGCTTCGCCACGTCTGTGGCGCGCCGACCTCTGGCGCCTGGTTGCGACAAGGTCAAATTCACGTGCCTGGTGGCCACGCCCCTGGGTTACCCGCACCCTTGCAGCTTCCTGGTAGCCCCAGCAGCTTGCAGTCCCCGCCCACGGCGCTGCCTCGCTTCCCTCGGCGGTTGCAGCATCTGCCCTCGGCGCAGCAGCTTCCCCTGGCGGTAGGTTCTGTCGGTGTCTGCGCGCGCGCCGGCAATTAGCTCCGCTCGTAGCCTGAGCTGACTCGACTCGCCGCTGGCGCCTTCGCCTGCGGCTGCGACAAACAATCCCCGTCAGCCCATCCAGGAATGCTGCCTAAGGGATCTGCCCTCATCAGGGGAGCGCGGCATCATTTTGATACCTCGAGAAACCTCAGTGCACTAGAGGCATCTTGGACGCCACTCGGAGCCGCATGCGATGTTTCCCGGAGGTCTCTCGGTGGCATCTTACGGCGTCTTGGGGGCCCCTTGGGGGCCTATTGGGGCGTCAGGGAAGCTTCCTGGGGGCCTCTTGGGGGCCTCCTCAGATAGGTGCGAGCTGTTTCCTTAAATTCGAATTCCGCGGAGGGGGCGAGCGCATAATCGGATCGCGAGAAGCGCTGTCGAGTTGCACGTCGGGAAACAGGCGAGGCGGGGGCCAACGCCCCCGCCCTTTCCTGCGCCTTCTGTCGGTCCTCGCGCGCGTCTGGCGGGAGATGGGCCCCGGGGCGCCGCCAATTGTCCCCAGCGGGGTCCAGCCCAGAGCACAGGCGGGGCCGCGACGCGCCGAGCAAGAAACGACGATCCATCGCATTGCCTCTTCCCGCTGTGCCCGAGTACGGGAGGCGCTCGTGGCCCAAGCGGCCCTCTTATTATACTAATTCAAGCGCCCCCCCCGTCCCCCGATCTGGGGCGGAGCAGCGCGGATGGGCTATGGACTGCTTGTGCTTAACATTGTAATAGGAGGAGGACCAGCGAGCCCACCCTCGTCGATCCCCGTCGCATTATAGGGTTCGGCGTCGGAGGGCGGTGGTTCCGCCTGAGCCCCACGCTGGTTCCAGCTTTTCAAAATTTGCGAAGCCTTCTGTATTCACACGGTTCGTGCTTGGTTCCAGTTTGGTTCCACGATGGTTCCGACGCTGCAAGTCCACGAGCCCCATGAATGTATCAGATTATTGTTCCAATGTGGTTCCTCGATGGTTCCGGCGGTGCATGTCAACGAACGCGCATGAGTTTACATTGTTTCTGTTTGGTTTCACGATGGTTCCACGGGGGCTCTGACGCTGCAAGTTTTGCGACGACATGGGAATTCGCATATGTTTTGCTTGGGTCCGCGACGGCTCTACCAGGATTCCGTTGTCGTCGTCGGCCGCGAACTGCCGTCGAGGGCGCGGGAAGTACACCGCCGCCAAGGAGACCGCCTCGCCAAGTGATGCGGCTCGCGTTGGAAATAGCATGACCGCAATTTCAGGAGACTTCCGCACCTGTCTGTTGGGGACCCCTTGGGGATCTCTTGGGGCCCTTCTTGGGGGTTTTTGGGAGCCTTGGAAGCCACCTTGGACCCCTAACGTCGCCTCTTGGGGTTCTCTTCGGACTATCCTGGGGCGCTCTTGGGGTTCGTCGTCGAGCCCTCTGCGGTTCCTTTTGGGTCTCTCCTGGGCCCTCCTGAAAGCATCTTGGAGCATCGAAAGGTCATCGGAAGCGAACAGGCCAGACGTTCAAATTCATTGATCTTCGTTCGGTTCTGGATGCGGTTTTGCCTCTTGGGGGCGCCCTGGGCAGGCCCCACTGCCACTTGGACCCCCCTTTTGGGGCGGTCATGGCACCTGTCTGAGTACGTTGGAAGCCACGCGTGGCTGCGACTTCAAGCAGTGTGTGTGTGTGTGTGTGTGTTTGTGTGTGTGTCGACGTGTGACTCAGTGGTCAATTAGCACCAGGCTGCCGCTGGCGCTTCTATTTATACGAGTCGATGTGATCCTCGTGTTGTTGGCCGCTGCACGTTGGCTGTGCAGCGCCTCGTGCTCTTTTTGCCACCTATCTGCGCTGCCGCGACGGCTTCTTTTCTCATCATTGCCCGTTCGATTAAGTTCGTTCGCAATTGGCACCTCCACCTGCCGACCGCGCCCGAGGTCCACTCTGCGCCGCCGACTTAAGAGTATGTCGACCCGTTCTACGCCGCTCCGTTGCGGGCGTGGCCGCGACGCTAAAAAGTGCGTGTGTGTCTTTGTGTGTGTGCGTGTGTGTGCGTGTGTTTGTGTGCGCGTGTGTGTGCGTGGGGAAAGTGGGCGGGGAAAACGAATTGGTATGACGATGGATGGGAAGAAAAAAAATAATATGGAAAGGAAGAAGAAGCAGAAGAAGAAGGAGGAGGAGGAAGAGGAGGAAGCGGAGGACGAGGAGGAGGAGGTGGGCTAGGAGGACAAGGAGGGCGGGGAGGATGGATATGTGGAGGATTGGGCAGGGGGAGGACGAGGAGGAGGAGGAGGAGCAGGAGGAGGAGGAGGCGGAGGAGGAGGAGGAGGAGGAGGAGGGAGAGGAGGAGGAGGAGGAGGAGGAGGAGGAGGAGGGGAGGAGGAGGAGAAGGAGGAGGAGGAAAAGGAGGAGGAGGAGGAAGATGTGGAGGAGGAGGGAGGAGGAGGAGGAGGAGGAGGAGGAGGATGGAGGCTGACAAGGAAGGGGGGCGAATCGAATGATGGGGAGCACAGGGGACGGAGGATGCATCCCCCTCCCGCGGAGAGAGGCCGACGCGGCCCAGCTCCACGGAGGCGCCAGCCAGGCCGCCGGCAGTTCTGCGGCGCCTGCCGTCGTAGACCCCATTGAAGCCGTCAGAACACGGCTTCGGGGGATGTCTGTCAAGGACTCCGGGGAGGAGGACGAAAACGAGGATCGTGGGAACGAGACGTCATGGTCATGAGCAGTTCCAGGATTTCCTGGTTGTCTCGTTTCCCCGCGCGGCCAAAGAGTACCACTGGCTGAAGGCCGGTAGAAGCCTTCGAGCTCCCAGAGGGTATCTTGAGCCACGCGCATCATGGAATTACGCTCGTCCATCTCTCTCTCTCTCTATATATATATATGTAAATATATACACATATACATATGTATAATGATTGTCTGTGCTTGCGCTGGCTATTTGCATCTTTCGTGTCCTGGAGACTATGCGACACCTCTTTGTTAATGGGCAGTTGAATTTGGAGCGCAGACCCCTCCCACCTTGGCGTCATTCGAAACACGGCGGGCGTCTTGCCCCGCCTCAGGCTCCGAGGCCCTCACGCGTCGACCCAGCCCGGGACATAAATGTTTAAAGATCGGGCCGTGAGTTCTTGTGGCCAGCTTTCACGACGTCGTGTTGTTTTGTTTTACCCTGGTGGAAATCGGAGGAGGGCCACTGGGAATTTTGAACGGATCATAAGGAGGAACCAAGGGGGAAGAAACGCAGACTTGTGTAAACTCAAGACGCATCAATGATGCAGAAAAACCTTCGTTCAAACTCCCTCTTCATAGGCCCATACAAGGATTCATGTCCACTGCTGGAAGTGCCCTGTTAGAAGACAGCCGTTGGAATATCCTGAAGCGCTCCAAAGCACCATTCGCGGAACTTCAACTCACGAATCACATTGACTGTTGCGTTTTGGCGATCCTGAATCGCACCCGTACATTATTTCTGCGTTGCGAATCAACCTACGTAAGTGCTGCGCCCTGGCAAATCTGATTCGCTCCCAGACACCATGTCTGGTATTTTAACCATGGGGGTCCGTGGAACTCGTTAAAATATTACGACGAGTCTGCACGGCGCTCAGGCGAAAGCCACCTTTTGAAAAGGAGCCATCTCAATCCATGACGTTGTTGCACATGTTGAAGGCGAATGTGCGCGGCGCGGCGGTGACAGCCACAGTTTGAAAATCGCCCACCCTCAAACCGCGAAGCTCTTGCAATTGTTTAACACGAGTGTACGCGGCGCTAAAGCGAGAGCCACCTTTAGAAAGCCACCCGCGCTCCATCCGGGAATCTGCTGCAAATCCTAAGCTCCAGGATCAGACATGGAAAGGAAGTCTCAGGCGGAACGTCCGGCCCGCCCTTTCGACCAGCCTCGGGGCGCGAACAGGGAGTTAGTTAAGGAAGATGCATCGAAGGACAGGCGATGATGGTGATAGTGACGGTTGTGATGGTGATAGTGATGATGCAAATGGTGATGGTGATGGTGATGGTGACGACGATGATATTTTGATGATGATAGCGCTGATGGCGACCATGATGATGACGATGATGATGTCTCGGGCAACTAGACCGATGACGATGACGATGATGATGGTTTTGATGATGGTGGTGGTGATGGCGATTATCAGGATGGTGATAATAATGCTGCTGATGCCGATGATGATGACGACGATGAGACTGAGGATCACTGTCATGATGATGGTGCGGGAACTGTGATGCCAGCGATGAGGAGGACAAGAAATTACGATTATCATGTTGCTGCTGATGCTGATGCTGTTGATGATCTTAGGACTTAAGACCAGGAAAAGGATAGCGAGTTGTAGTATTTGTGGTAGTACTAGCAGTAGTGGTAGTAGTGGTGTAAATAGTAGTAGTAGTAGTAGTAGTAGTAGTAGTAGTAGTAGTAGTAGTAGTAAGTAGTAAGTAGTAAGTAGTAAGTAGTAGTAGTAGTAGTAGTAGTAGTAGTAGTAGTAGTAGTAGTAGTAGTAGTAGTAGTAAGTAGTAAGTAGTAAGTAGTAAGTAGTAGTAGTAGTAGTAGTAGTAGTAGTAGTAGTAGTAGCAGCAGCAGCAGCAGCAGTAGTAGTAGTAGTAGTAGTGGTAGTAGTAGTAGTTGTAGGAAAAATATCAGCAGTAGTAGTTGTTGTTATAGTACCAGTAGTAGTAGTAGCAGCCGTAGTGGCAATAGTCGTCGTAGTTTTTAGTCGTAGTCGTAGTCGTGGTCGTAGCCGCACTCGTGGTAGTAATCGTAGTATAATAGTTGCAGCAGTTGTTGTAGTAGCTGTACTAGCAGCGGTAGTAGTAGCAGCCGCATCAGCAACAGCAGTACTTTAGCACTCATAGTCGTCGTCGTTTTCGTAGTAGCAGTAGTAGTCGTAGTAGTAGTAGTAGCAGTTGTAGTAGTAGTAGTAGTAGTAGAAGTAGCAGTAGTAGTAGTAGTAGTAGTAGTAGTAGTAGTAGTAGTCGTAGTAGTAGTAGTAGTAGTAGTAGTAGTAGTAGTATGACTCGCAGTCGTAGTAGTAGTAGCAGTAGTAGTAGTAGTAGTCGTCGTCGTATTAGTAGTAGTAGTAGTAACAATAAACATAATAGCATCTGTAGTAAAAGTAGTAGGAGTAGTAGTAGTAGTAGTAGTAGTAGTAGTAGCCGTCGTCGTAGTAGTAGTAGTAGTAGTCGTAGTAGTAGTAGTAGTAGTAGTAGTAGTAGTAGCCGCCGAGGTAGTAGTAGCAGGAGTAGTAGTAGTAGTCGTCGTCGTCGTAGTCGTAGTGGTAGGAGCAATAGCAGCAGACGTAGTCTTATTATTAATAGTAGTTGTAGTAGTAGTGATAGTAGTAGCAGTTGTAGTAGTTGTAGAAGGAGTAGTGGCCATAGTTGTAGTAGTAGTAGTCGTAGTAGTAGCAGTAGTAGTGGTGGTAGTAGTAGGAGTAGTAGTAGTAGTAGTAGTAGTAGAAGTAGTAGTGGTAGTAGTAGTAGTAGTAGTAGTAGTAGTAGTAGTCGTTGGCGTCGTTGTTGTAGTGGCACCAGAGGTAGCCGTCATCGTCGTAGTTGTAGTCGTAACCGTATTATTTCTAGTAGCAGTGGTACTTTGATTAGTAGCAGTAGCCTCAGCAATAGTAGCAGTCGTAGTAGTAGTAGTAGTAGTAGTAGTAGTAGTAGTAGTAGTAGTAGTAGTAGTAGTAGTAGTCGTAGTCGTAGTCGTAGTCGTAGTAGTAGTAGTCGTAGTAGTAGTAGTTAGTAGTCGTAGTAGTAGTCGTAGGTAGTAGTAGTAGTAGTAGTAGTAGTAGTAGTAGTAGCGTAGTAGTAGTAGTAGTAGTAGTAGCAGTAGTAGTAGTAGTAGTAGTAGTAGTAGTAGTAGTAGTAGTAAGTTCGTAGTAGTAGTAGTAGTAGTAGTAGTAGTAGTAGTAGTAGTAGTAGTAGTAGTAGAAGTAGTAGTAGTAGTTTTAGCAGTAGTAGTAGTAGTAGTAGTAGTAGTAGTAGTAGTAGTAGTAGTAGTAGTAGTAGTAGTAGTAGTAGTAGTAGTAGTAGTAGTAGTAGTAGTAGTAGTAGTAGTAGTAGTAGTAGTAGTAGTAGTACGTAGTAGTAGTAGTCGTAGTAGTAGTAGTAGTAGTAGTAGTAGTAGTAGTAGTAGTAGTAGTAGTAGTAGTAGTAGTAGTAGTAGTAGTAGTAGTAGTAGTAGTAGTAGTAGTAGTAGTAGTAGTAGTAGTAGTAGTAGTAGTAGTAGTAGTAGTAGTAGTAGTAGTAGTAGTAGTAGTAGTAGTAGTAGTAGTAGTAGTAGTAGTAGTAGTAGTAGTAGTAGTAGTAGTAGTAGTAGTAGTCGTAGTAGTAGTAGGCAACGGCCCGGCCTCCAGGCCGGGGGGCCCCGAGCTCCACGGACTGGCCTCCAGGCCAGGGACCGGCCTCCAGGCCTGGGCTTTTCCCTATCGCCTTGGCGGCGCATTCCTGGCGACGATCGTGCCCCACTGGGAGCTCCAACTGAAGAGGGTGATCCTGTTTGGTTCCATGCGCGTTTGGGCGCATCCCTCACGAGGACCGCCCCCAAGCAGGGATCTTCAGCTACACCTCAAAGGTTCCATCACGTCTGGCACTTATCACTTGGATCGTGCCCCACAGGGGGCTCCAACTACAGCTTCAGCGACGGGGGTCGAATCTGGTTCACTTCCCCTTCTGCCATCCTCCACTGTCACTAGGATCGCGCCCGACAGAAAGCTCCAGCTGCAGCTCTAGCGAGAGCTACCCCAGCTGGTTCCTTCGCCGTTCCTCTTTCTCCCCTCCTGGCTCCACGGACCCAGGGTGCTAGCGGACCTGCCTCCAGGCCAGGGTGCAGCGGACCGGCCTCCAGGCCTGGGTTTTTCGTTCATGTCGGCGCCCCTCCTCATATTTGTTCTGCTCCTCCTCCCGCTTTCTTATTCTGCGCCTCTCCTCCTCTCTACTTCTCTTGCTCTTCAATTTCCTCCTCCTGGTCGTCCGTCCCCTCCTTCTCCCCTATGATCCCATGCTGCTGCTGTTCGTCGTCGTCCTCCTCCTCTTCCTCCTCCGCCTCCTCGTTCTTTGCCCCCTGTCCCCCTGGCCCCGCGGACTGGCC
>CAUYUJ010014770.1:72097-112097 GCA_963575745.1 Prorocentrum cordatum | reverse complement strand
TGACCATCACGCAGTCCGAAGCAGGCCGGTGGTGTGCTGCATGCTGGCGCGGTCCCGTGGCGATTGTCATCGCTTGGCTGGCGTGGTGGAATGCGAGTTTTCCCCACGGGCAACGGGGCTCATTTTGAAAAAGCCTGGAGAGATCGACCAGCCTGGAGGGCCGAGCCCTCCAACGTTCTCATGATGCTTATCGCTTCACCGCGCGGAATATTACGTTACCATTGCCATATTACATCGTGCGGAGGGCGAGGTTCAATCACTCCATTGCAATCAAAAGTGGTTGTTCTACACTAAGTTTGGCGGCTTGATGTGCTAATTCTTCGGTGGTGTTGGGTCCGAGCGAGGACGAGGGTCCGCATCAAGAAGATACACGCATTGTTCACAACTTTCTTGTGGTGTTGGGTCCTCGTTTTGAAGAGACAGTGCCCCGCGTCCTCCTCCTCGCCCTCCCTCCCCCTCCCTTCTTCCTCCCATCCGTGCCTCTCCGTATGCCCACTCTGGTACACCCCTCACACGTTTCGTGGTCCCCTATGGAGCTACACCGAAGGCCCCAGTGGCAAAGTTTGCATGCGGCTCCTCGCCCGTTTCAGCACACCTCTCACACGTCTTGTGGTCTCACAGGGAGCTCCACCTAAGGCCCCAGTGGCAGGTTCACATGCGTTTCCCCGCCTACGTCGGCACACCCCTCACACGCTTCGTGGCCGCCTATGGAGCTCCACCGAAGGCCCGAATGGCAGGATCCGCATGCGATTCCTCGCCTAATTCAGCGCACCCTTCACACGTTTCGTGGCCCCGTAGGGGGCTCCACCGAAGGCCTCAGTGGTAAAGTTCGCACGCGGTTCCCCGCCCATGTCGGCACACCCCTCACACTTTTCGCCACCCCATACGGAGCTCCACCGAAAGAGATGCCACGACGCGGTAGTCACAACTGCATATGGTTGGGACCCTCGTCAGGATAGTGTTTTGGGGCGTCTCAAATGCGTACAATCATGTTAATCTTGTTCCAGTCAGTGCTGGGCGAGGCGCTCAGAAACCATTGGTGCCGGACCTCCCTTCCCCCTGGGTTGTCTATTCGGTGGGGGTGCGTCCGGGGGAATTGCTCAGGGGGGAGATCAGGCGGCCCGTCCCAGAGGGGGACGCTGGCGGACCACGGTTTGACAGGCGGGTGGGTCTGTGGGATTTTCAGCTGGGTCACGGAAGGCCGCTGGGCGGGGTCTGAAAAAGTGCGCAAGGGGGCGGGGCGCTGCCCGTGGGGAATTTCCAAGTAGTAGATTCCAGAGATTCGCCTGCGATTTCGCTTATGGCTGCGCCATTGGACTTGCGATCGAAACGTGCCCAGAGCAGGCTACATGTGGGCCCACGCGGGTCCCTGGTGCGAGTTCCCCTTTGCGCGGCGACAAGCCAGGCCGCACATCGGCCAGCGCTCGCTCGCGCGAGGAAGGACGTGCATTTGACTTTCCACCGGTTTGGTCCACCCAATGATGAAGGCGGCTAGGACTTGCCATCTATGAGTGGCGAATGTCTTCTCCAATAGGCATTCGCTCCTCCTTTTCCTCCTCCTCCTCCCCATCCTCATCTGCTTCCTCCTCATCCCCCCCCTCATCCTTCTCCCGAGGCAGCTAGATGGGAAGGGTTTGGGGAGGGGAGGACTGTTCAGAGGGGAGGTTTGTAATCTCCCCTTCCCTTCCCGTCCTTTTTTTTTTTCTCTCTCTCTCTCTCTCACCCTCTCTCTCTCTCTCTCTCTTTCTCGCGGTCTCCGTCGCTTTCTTTCTCTTCCTCCTTGGTTTGATAGGCTGCTGTTGCTCCGCTAATGACTCTTTGTTGCGTTGCGTTGAGTTGGGTGCGGGGGTTATGGAGAGGGAATGCGAACAGGGATGGAGGAGGGTGGACAGGTAGGTGGGAGGCCAAGGGAGGGGAGAGGATGGGGGGTGGAGAAGGATGATCTCTCTCTCTCTCTCTGTGTGTATATACATATATATACACTAAAACCATCGCGCGCGCTTCGCGCGCGCTCGAGTTCTAGCTAGGCTTGATAGGCTAACTCATGTCATCCCATTTTGGTCGCTTCTTGCGTCCAGGGACTCCCTTGGAGGCCCTGCGCAAGCCTCGGAATCGCATAGAAGGGGAATCGCGGAAACGCAGAAAGCATTCATTTCTTTCAGGCATTCAAGGATTCGGGGCCCTCAATGGCTTCCTGGGTTCTTTTTTGGGAGGTGAGGGGGGTCTGAATTGTGGTCTGTTGTGCTAGAGTAGACCGGGGGCCAAACTTGAAAAAAACAGGAATTGTGGGATTTCCATGCTTTTCCAGTTCCTCGGCGCTGTTCGGCGTTGTTTTTTGTTTGTGCCTCGCGGGTTTTGTTAGCCGGACCCCTCAGGGGTGTGGGATCTTCCGGATCCCCTGGGAGTTCTGGAGGCCTCCTGGAGGCCTGGAGAGCCGTCGGAAGGGTGCCGCGGGCTGCGCGGGAGCGTGTTGGCCGTTCTTTACGTTCTGGGGGCTCCTTGGGGTCGTCATGGGCTGTCCTTCGGCGACTTGGGGTCTCCCCCCGGGAAGCCGGAAGGCGCGGTACTGGCCAGATGTCAGGGGATGTCTAGGACCCCCGAGTAGGACCCCCGAGTAGGGGGGATTCCGGGAATTCCTTTCCTTTTCAAAATCTTCGATCTTCGAGGGTTGGAAGTGGGAAAACGTGAGAAGGCGAAAAACATAAAGAAAAACCATGGGACATCAACGATGTTACCCTCTTTTGGCTCTCTCGGGACGGCTCTCGGAGCTCTCTTGGGCTGTTCTTGGAGCCTCGTCGGGGTCTTTCTGGGGCCTCTCAAGGATCGGGGGTGTGTTGGGGGCCTCTGGGTGGTCCCGGAGGCCTTTCGGACCTCTGGAAGCCTCCTGCTCCCGCTCTTGGCCCCATCTTGGGCCTGTTCTGGGGTGGTCTGGGGCTGTCCTGGGCGCTTCTTCGGCAGTCTAGCCTTCTTGGCCCGTCTTGGGGCCGTCCTGAGGGTCTCTTGGGTGGTCTTGGGGCGGTCTTGGGAGCCTCGTCGGCGCTCTTGGACCGTTGGAAGCTCGAAAACGCGAGAAGTCAAAAACATTGAAAAACAAACCACTGAGCATCTGCGATTTTGGCTTCTTCAGGCCGTCCCAGGACGCCTCTCGGACATCTCTTGGGGTCTCTTGTAGGTTACCTGGGAGCCTCAAGAGCCGTCGGAAGGCTGGACCATCCTTTCGCATTCTGCGGTACCGGGAGCGCTCCCGAGATGTCACGTGGAGGTGTGGCACCCGGGGCCAGGGGGGCTCTATTGGGGTGCCTCTTGGAGCGTTTTCGGTGTCTCTTTTGGTGTTTTTTCTGGTCTCATGGGGCCTCTTGGTGAGTGGGTGTTTCTTGGAGCCTCTTGGGGTCTCCTGGGGTCTCTTGGGCCGAATGGCACGAATTTCCGGTTCCTCGTCCCCGTCTTGGGCGCCGCTCTTGGGCGTTTTAGGCGTCTCGTGGGCCGTATTGGCCCCCTCGCGGGCCGTTTTGGAGCCCTCTTGGGGGCATCCTCGAACGGCTTGGGTGCCTCTTGGGCCGTCTTGGATGCAGTGGAAGCCCAAAAGGCGAACACGCCAAAAATAGCAGTTTTCCTGTAGATCTCGACGATGTTTGCTTTTGGGGACTCTGTTGGAGTGCCCTTGGGCCGTGTTCGGGGACTCTTTTTGTGTTTTCGCGGGTCTCTTGGGAGCTTCTTGGGCGCTTCTTGGAGCCTCTTGGGGTCTCTTGGGGGCCTCTTGGGTCAAATGGCTCGCATTTTCGGTTCCTCGTCCCCGTCTTGGGCGCCGACTTGGGGCGTTGTTGAGCGGTTTAGGCGTCTCGCGGGCCGTCTTGGCCCCCTCGTGGGCCGTCTTGGAGCCCTCTTGGGGGCATTTTCGACCGTCTTGGGTGCTTCTTGGGCCGCCTTGGACGCAGTGGAAGCCCAAAATGCGAACACGGCCAAAAAATCAGTTTTCCTATACGGAATCGACGAGGTTTGCTTATTTTGGGGCTCTGTTGGGGTGCCTCCTGGGAGCCTCCTGGGGGTCTCTTGGGTGCCTCTTGGGGCCTCTGGGATGCGTCTTGGGGCCTCCTGGGGACCTCTTGGGGCCTCCTGGGAGCCTCTGGGGCCGAAAGCCCGGAATTTGAATATGGTTGTGCACCTCTGGGACCCCTTTGGGGCTTGTCCCTCTCTTGGGCTGTCTTGGGGGCCTCTCGGGCCGTCTTGGGACCCTCTTGGGGTCGTCTTGGAGCCCTCTTGGGAGCTTGTGGGGCAGTCTTGGGGGCCTCTTGGGCCGTCTTGGACGCAGTGGCAGCCCCAAAGGCGAACACGCCAAAATCACAGTTTTCCATAGGAAATCGACGATGTTTGCTTTTTGGGGCTCTATTGGAGTGCCCCGTCGGGCGTGTTCGGGGACTCTTTTTGTGTTTTCGCGGGTCTCTTGGGGGCTTCTTGGGCGCTTCTTGGAGCCTCTTGGGGTCTCCTGGGGGCCTCTTGGGCCAAATGGCTCGCATTTTCGGTTCCTCGTCCCCGTCTTGGGCGCCGACTTGGGGCGTTGTTGAGCGGTTTAGGCGTCTCGCGGGCCGTCTTGGCCCCCTCGTGGGCCGTCTTGAAGCCCTCTTGGGGGCATTCTCGACCGTCTTGGGTGCCTCTTGGGCCGCCTTGGACACAGTGGAAGCCCAAAAGGCGAACACGCCAAACATAGCAGCTAACCTATACGAAATCGACAATGTTTGCTTATTTGGGACTCTGTTGGGTGCCTCTTGAGAGCATCCTGGGGGTCTCTTGGGTGCCTCTTGGGGCCTCTGGGAGGCGTCTTGGGGCCTCCTTGGGACCTCTTGGGGCCTCCTGGGAGCCTCTGGGGCCGAAAGCTCGGAATTTGAATATGGTTGTGCACCTCTGGGACCCCTTTGGGGCTCGTCCTGGGGCTCTCTTGAGCTGTCTTGGGGGCCTCTCGAGCCGTCTTGGGACCTTCTTGGGCCGTCTTGGAGCCCTCTTGGGAGCCTGTGGGGCAGTCTTGGGGGCCTCTTGGGCCGTCCTGGACGCGGTGGAAGCTCCAAAGGCGAACACGCCAAAAATAGCAGTTTCCCCAAAGGAAATCGACGATGTTTGCTTTCTGGGGCTCTCTTGGAGTGCCTCTTTGGGCGTCTTCGGGGCCTTCTGTTAGTTGTTTGGTTAAGCGCTAGGCTCTCCCTGACCCCAGGAATGCGGGGGCTTGTTTTCCCCTGTCCTTTTCCTTCCTCTTTGCTTTCCTCTCCTCTTGGCTCGTCCCCGCTCAAGCTTTCTGGGTCGAGCTGGGGGCCGGCCTCAAGTGGCCCAGAGGCCAGGGCGTCCCGGAGGCCCACTCCGGGAGCCCGCAAGATCCCGGGGCGACCCGGGAGCGCCGCGCGCGTCCGCCTCATGGCGCTGCGCGGGGCGCCTCCAGGCTGGGGGGCGGCTGGCCTGCCGCTGCCGGTTGCGACCAGGGGCACGCGGGGTGGGCGGCGGCGCGCGGCGCCGGGGACCCCCAGCCGCGCGCTGCTGCGGGCCACCACCCTGCTGGCGACGGCGGCGGGCTGGCCCACCCCGCAGACGCTGGGGGACTACGGCCCGTCGTACTACGACGGGACCAGGACCCACTGCTGCGGAAGGGGTACCGCGGGAGCCCGATGATAGGGGGCCCCAGGGACCCAGCGGGGTCAGGGTCAGGCGAGCATGGGTTGCCGCCGGCGGGGGGTCAACCCGCCTGGCGTGCCCCCTGTGCCGCCGGCCGCCCCGCCCAGGAAGGACGCCACCCAGCCTCCCTCCCCGAATGGCACTTCAGACACCTCCTGGATTGGGGAGTGGGGCCTGGGCTATCTCAGCTGGGAGAACCTGGGGAACCACACCTGGTCCTGGAAGGCCGAAGGGATGGGGGGCTGGGCACACTCGTTTGAGAACCTCAAAGGCGCCTTCTCGACCCAACAGGATACTGGCTGGCTGCGCTCCGACGGCGGCTGGGTCGTGTACCTGACCGACAGCTGCGGCCCATCGTCGGCTGGACCCTCATCACCCTGTGCTGCGCCGGCATGCTTGCCCTGGCGGCGCACAGCCTGCGGACCATTTTCGCGCCGTGCGCCTGGGCGTGCTGGGTCATCGGGGCAGCCGCCGGCTTCTGCCGCGCGTGCTGCTGCTGTGCGCGGAAGCCGCCTGGCGAAGCAGAGGTGGACCGCCTCCTGCCGCCGGCGCCGCCGCGGCCCATCGCGGTCGTCTGGACCGGTCCCGCCATAGGCCCCAACACGACGACCTCCTTCTACCAGAGGACCGTCCGCGCACGCGGGACCGGCAGGAAGCCTAACGACCCTCGTGAAGCTCGACGGGCACGTGGAGCGGATCGGACTCGTCTTCGACGAACCGGAACGGGTCGGCAAGAAGGGGCCTTGGGTCCAGCGCAACATGATTAAGGGAGCGAGCGGCAGGGCCCTCAGGCAGAAGCTCGAGCAGGGGAAGTGGGTGCACCTATGCCGCTGCGGGGGCTGCCAGCCCCAGGGCGAGAAGGAGCTCCACTGCGTGGAGCACGCGGCCCTCGACTCGGCGGCCGTCGTCGACATCGGCGCCCGCGCTCGGCTGGCCCCCTGCCGCTTCTGCGCCCTCGCGGGACGGACCCTCACCAGCGGAGTCCGCCTGTTCGTCACCTGCGTGATGTATTTCTTCTATTTGGCCTGCTGCTGCGGGCGCTGCAGCCGCTGGCGCCGCCGCCGCCGCCGTGAATCGGCAGGTGCAGCGGAGCCAGGCGTAGCTGGAGGCGTGGCTGAGCTCCTGGATCAGGAGTCCGAGTCTGAGGTCGAGATCGAGGAGCGGCCCTGCGAGGCCGTCAAGGTGGGCGTCCTCATCAAGGGCGCGATGAGGCCCTTGGCCCCAAGTGGGTGCCGCGACGCGGCCGACACGACCCCCGCGACGTTGCTCTGGGAGGACGGACAAGCGTCGGACCTACCATCGCTGGACGACGGCAAGAACGCCACGGTCTGTCTCTGCGAGCACCGCAAGCAGGTCTACAAGGCTACCCGGCTCGGTGACAAGTGTTCGATCGTCACTTGCTTCCATCAAGCGGTCGGGTCATCGGCAGGAGTGCCTCTTTGCCTCGTCCATCTTGGTGGAGAAGCCGGACGTGCTGCCGTCCGCTCAGCTACGGCAGCCGCCCCCGTCCACCGGGGTGTTCGCCGGCATTCGACGGCGAGTGGCACGGGGTGGGAGGGGCCCAGGGGCCGGCGCCCCAGCAGCCCTGGCGAGCAGCGGGTACACCGCACCTCCCAGGCAAGGCTCACCAGCCCCAGCAGGGGGCCTCCAGTCGGTGCGCTTCGAATCGCCTGCCGTGCCCGTGCCGGCTCCGAGCCCCGATGACATCGACTTGGACGAGTTGGACTCAGGGGACCTGGAGCATCTCCTCATCAGGGCTCGGGTGAACTGGTCGAGCGGCGCGCAGTGGATCATCTTCCTTTGCCAGCGCCGGGAAGGCAACGACAGGGGGGGGGGCCCCTTTGGACAGGCGCCGCTCGCGGCCCCGATGGGGGCCAGCCTCGACTTCACGCTGAAGGTAGACGAGGCGCAGGCCCACCCCACCCTCAGCGCGGCAGGCAGGCTGCCGCAGGGCTTCCTGGAGGAGCTCCTGTGCCACCCGCCGGCGGGCGCCCGCGAGATGGGGATTGCCGTGGTGGGATCTGCGCTGCCCAGGCTCGTGCGGGAGAAGCTGCAGCCCTGGCAAGGCAAACCTATCGGGGGCAAGCACCGATAGCTCAAGGCCTGGCAGTTGCAGCTCATCCGCACGCGGGGCAGCACCATCATCAACTGGCACCCGGCGGGGTCTGCCTCGGCCACGGGGGACATGCCGAGCGGAGAGAAAAACGAACTCGACGCCACGATGAAGGGCCTGGACGACCACTGGAAGCGGCTGGACCGCAGCGGGCCGCCGCGGGCCCCATCCAGAGGGAGCCGGGGCAGCAGCAGCGGGGGGTCTCCATCCAGGACGCCCCCGCGCTCAGACCGGCGCCCGCCCCGCAATCGGGACGACGGGCCAGGTCCCGAGTCTGAGGTCGACGACCTGGATCAGGGAGAGGTCATGCTCAGCGCCTACCTCGAGGCGCGCGGCAGCGGGTCCGACGAGGCAGACGCCCTGCAGAGCGCCGCCTCCGGCTTCGACGAAGAGATCGGCGCCGTTGTTGAGCGGCCCGCCCACTGCGCGGATCATTTGGCCAACTGCGCCGAGGCCGAGGACGACAAGCGCGCGCGCCCCATGCACGCGGACTGCTGGAGGAGCCAGCTGGCCCAGCTGCGCAGCACCGGAGCGCGGCAAGCTGGAGCGACTCCCCCTCGGCCAGCCGCAGCGGGGCCACTGCAGCTTGAGACGCACTCATCAACCGCGAGGTCTGCCGACACAGCTGCGGCCGATTCCACTCCGTCAGCAGACGCAGCTCCCCCGAGTGCGCAGACGCCGCCGGCGGATCGTCCGCCTGGCCTGGTCTCACCCGCGGGCCTGCGTCTCGGGGTGACAAGCTCCGTCCCTGGCGAGCTCCCGAGCGTCGCGGGCGTCGCCAGCCTTCTCGTCAACCGTGGCAGCTACGCGGATACGGGCCTAGTCCAGGTCCCTGGGCAGCCCGACCGACAGGGGGCGGTGGGCGCCGCCGGCGACGCCGCCGCCATGCAGGCATACGCCCAGGCGTTGCAGGCAAGCCAGTCGCAGCAACACCAGGACCACAAGCAGCTCCTGCACGCGATCCAGGAAGGACCCATCCAGAGGGACGACGGCAAGGTCGCGCAGCTGGGCACGCTAGCGGCTATCAAGAAGGCTGAGGAGTTGGACGCGTTCCTGGCACGGGGGTGCGACACCACGGAGGTCAAGATCTGTAAAGGGCTCCTGGGACGCGACCTCTTCCACGGTCTCCGCCGAGCATGCGAGGGCAGCAAGCATTTGATGCTGGCCGTGGGATGCCCGACGACTGTGACGAACAGGATCGCCCATGGATCAGCGACCCTCTCCTGGGGAGGCAAGGACCACCTCGAGCTCCCCAATTGGAGCCTGTCCGTGGCCGGCTTCCCCGTATGTCGAGGCGAGGACTTCGACGACTATGCGATGCCAGCCGAGGTTAAGCTGGAGCCACGGCCGAGGCGCCCCGTCGTGTTCAGCCAGTGGCACCGACAGGCCCAGAACGCCATCAAGTTCTGGTGCCTCATCTACGGGCGCCAACACGGACCAGAGAGGTACGCCGCCCTCGAGAGCCTGAGGAAGTCACATGAGCTCGACGAGGATGAGTACCCCTCGAAGTACGTCTACGGATTGTGGGAGGAGCTCAACGCGGCCTGGTGCGAGCAGCTGCGGGAGAAACGCCGAGCGATGTGTCTCCTGCGCGGCGCGCAGCACCCCAGGAAGGAAGACCTGAAGCTGTATGCGCTGGCCCCCGCGGGCCCAGGCGGCCAAGCAGCTTCCAAGTTCCCGAAAGTCTTCGACCTTGACGTCCCTGGCGGCTACTACCAGATCGTCTGCGCCCCCCGGAACGAGCGCAAGCTGCGCAAGCTCTTCAAACGCAGCCTGCATGGGCTAGGTTCAAAGGGCCCGATCCGTGCTGGGGGAGCCGATGGAGACGATGGGCAGGATCTCAGGCGCGCCCAGGGCGCTCGCTTCCCGCCGACTGAGGCGGGCGAGAAGGCCGGCGCCGGGAAGCGGCCTAGGAAGCCCAAGGCACCAACGGGCGGTACCTCAGCCAAGAAGCCCTACCCTGCGGGAAAGAGGCTCGCCGCGGGTGAGATCGCGCAGTCGGCGCAGCACGCCCCCCGCAACCGAGCAGGCAAGATCCTGTGTTGGTGCGCTTGCACGTGGACGGGCTGCCCCAAGACCAGCCAGACGTGCGCGCACGCGCATGAGGCCATCAAGGGCATGGGGGGCTTGCACTGGACCGTGCAGGCGCAGTTGGTCAAGCGCGGCGGCTTGAAGTCGGGGGCCCGCGTGGGGCCGAAGGGCTTGGGCGGGCGCGCGCAGCAGTTGCGCGCACAGGCCAATAGCGAGGACGAATCCAAGCGGGCGGGGGCCGCCCAGGCGCAGGCAGGAGCCGCGCCGGCGCAACCCAAGGCTGCCGCGGGAACTCCTCCAGGGCGCGAGGGCTGTGCGGGGCCCGAGGTCGACTGGAGCGCCCCAGCGGCGTACGACGAGATCCAGTGCACCGCGATGGAGAACGACTTGAGGGAGGCAGTACAGGGGCCAGACCACTTTTGGCTCCTCGACGCTCACGCAGACTCCCCCTGGGTGTACAGCACTAGCCAGTGCGACCACCCCGAGGCCCTCGAACGGCAGATCCTGATCGACGAGGTGCAGGGCAGCGGCGTCCTCGACAAGCTCCAGGAGACCAGCGACTACC
Source organism: Prorocentrum cordatum (assembly GCA_963575745.1). Classification (NCBI taxonomy): domain Eukaryota; class Dinophyceae; order Prorocentrales; family Prorocentraceae; genus Prorocentrum; species Prorocentrum cordatum. The sequence goes on along the minus strand of CAUYUJ010014770.1, from coordinate 101,733 downwards.
TCAAGTCTCACGTCTTGGCCCGTCTGACCCAGGCCAGGGCAGAAGGGGCCGCGCTCGAAGTGGAGCAGGCGCTACGCGAGGCCACCCGCGATGGAGGACCTACTCTCGCGGAGGAGGCAGGCGCTGCGTTGGATAGGATAGGCGCCAAGGCGGGCAACCTGGGCTGAGAGCCGGACGTGATGATCAGCCCCGCGATCTGGGACGAGGCCCGCGAACTTGGCACGGGGACTGTGAAGCTACTCGGCCAGACTTGGCAGTTTTGTGACTACCAGGACAAGCTGCCCCTAGAGCCAGAACTCGCTGCGCGGTTGGGGCCCCCAGCCGATGCTCAGGAAGAGAGGCAGTGCATGGTCCTGCACCTTGCGGGCGCGCTCCTGAGCGAGCACGGCCGCGCCCCGTCCATCACCGAGGTGCGCGAGCTGGCCTTGGTCCTTCGCCGGTCCATATGGGGCCAGGCGACGACCGCGGCCGCGGCGTTGGGCGACCCACCGCCCTTCCTCCCCCCGCGCGAGGCGGAGCTGAGGATGTGTTGCCATGGCGCGATGATGCCACACCACAACAAAGACTTCCGACGCATCGCGCTGGTCACCCTTCCGGAACTCCAGGACGTGACGCTCCGCGTCTGGAGGGTGAACCATTGGAACCAGCTGGGCTTGGACACCCTCCTACCCCAGAAGGTAGGACAGCGCAAGCTCCACGCGACGATTCACAGAGGGCACATGCGCACGCCCCGACCCCCGCCCGGGATTGACGGACGGCAGGCCATCGGGGGGGTGATCAAGACCTGGGCCCTGGCCGGGAAGGAGCTGCGGGAGCGGCTCGCGACGGGCTGGGAGATGTATCTGGAGACCGAGGATGCGGCCAGTCCCGTCATCCCCAGTCGCCCCCCGCCCTGTGCGCATTGAAAGCGCCAACAAGCGGCCGCCTGCGAGATCAGGGAGAGCGCCGGCGGGGAGGCTCAGACGAGAGCCGAGGAGGAGGACACCGACTTCCAGCAGTTGGAGCCCCTGTTGCGCCAGCCCGCCTTGGGTGTCAGGACGAGGGAGATCTTCGCCAGCACCAGGCGCTGGTCCGCGGCGATGGCCGACGCTGGCTTCCCTGCGTCAGAGTCGGTGGCGCTCTACGAGCAGCCACTCTCCCAGACGGGCCCGCGCGATGACCGCGACGTGCTGCGGCCAGAGGTGCGGGAGCGCATCCTGCTGGGCGCGGGCGCGGCGCCGGGCCTTGAGGAAGCCAACGTTTGGCAACTCGGGCCACCGTGCGTCGCCCGCGCGGCCTGGCGGCCGACGAACGGAGGGGCCCGGACATTCGAGAAGCCCGATGGTGGCGGCACCGACCCAGAGGAGGTGGCCGCGAACATCTGCACCGACTTCGCGGCCGACGTCGCAGAGCGCCTCGACGTGAACGACCGGGAGTGGCTCCTCGAGTCCAGCTGCCGCGATGGGCGGTACCCGAAGATCAGGGACCGCCAGCGGATCAGGCTGCTCATCGAGCGGACTGGCGCGAAGATCATCACGACCGCGATGTGCGAGTCGGGTCTTGCGCCGCCGGACCAGCCGAGCAAGAGGTACCGAAAGCTCACGATGTGGCTCGTGAGGAAGGGGTTGTACCCCTGGGCCCTCGCTCCGGCGAGGAGGTGTTCGGGGCGCCACGAGCACGCCCCCCTCGAAGGCCCCTTGCCGCACGACGTCTCCGACGAGCAGACTGCCACCTTCAACGCCAGAGACGAGACCCCCCTCCCCGAGGCGGAGCGTCGGAGGGTGCGGAGCCTCCTGAACCGCATCGCGCTGACCGGGACCGAGGCGCAGGGCCTCGGCAACGACAAAGAGTGGAGGCGGCCAACCCTCGGTGCGGAGCTCCTCAGGCCGCTGAATGACCCGATCTTCAAGATGGCGCCGGACAACTTCCACTGGGCGTTTCTCGAGTTCAAGAGCACGGACCAGCGCCTGGCCCCCCTCGAAGCAGGGCAGCAGGCTCTCTTCTTCGGCTACGACTGCCCACTGTTTGTGTTGCTTACGGCGCCCTTGATCTTAGCCTTGCCGTTGTCGATGTTGTGTCCGCCGTTGATGCTCTTGAAGAGGTCCAGTATTTGATTATGTACGGTGTCGATGGTGTCAATACTATCGAGGCTACGACAGCGCGCGGTTGATGATGTTCGCGCTACCGAGGCCCCCTGTTTTCAGGATCTGAGTCGTATGTGTCGTTGTCCGCGGTGTTATGACCATCCGGGCTCGCGAAGCAGTCCAGGAATAGGGCTCTTCGGATCTTCGTCGGTGAGGTACCCATGATCTTATTTAAAGAGGATGTTATGCGTGGGTGACGTGGGAAAGGAAGGGGCCGACAGCGCCGCGCTTCCGTAGCTTCGGCTCGAGCCCCGCGAGCCCTCCGCCTGCGCAGGCCGCCGTGTGAGCCCCCCCAGGGGTTCGCGGCGTTTCGCGCTCGTCGCGGAGGACATCCAGCAGCTGGGCTGGCCGCAGCTTTCGTTTTACAGCGACAGTCGACGCCAGTTGCTGGCCTGGGACTGGCGGGGCATAAAGGGGCGGAGTCTTTTCCCTTGCAATTGGAAGCCTCGAAGGGCGAGCTCGAGCAGCTGCTATCCGAGCTGAACCGCCTGCAGGCGCCGGCGGGGGCCCTGGGGCTGACAGAAAAGGCGATCGGCGAAGCGGCTTCAATGCTGCCCCCGCCGGAGAGCGAGGTCGCGTGGTGTCTCAAATTCCGCAAGAAGCAGTGGGCCGACAACATCGCCGAGCAGGAGACATTCCTCGACGATGCTGTCAAGGAGGGGCGTCTTCTTATGGCGGAGGCGTGCGACAACAATGAGAAGGGCCAGGGCGTCATGTTCCTGCGGGTGAGTAGGGCGTTGTTACCCGACGTGCGGGGAGAATGGGGCGTCTCCTGCAAGTTCGTGGCGGCCTCGGATGGCTATTATGCATGCCCATTGGGCTGAGAAGCACCAGAAGCTTCCGGAGAAGTGCGCGTACCACTTGTGCACCTTCAGCAACGTCAGCTGCAAGAAGGGGTCGCCAAGCGGCTGATCGTCCATATCTGAAACTATCGGCACATCATGCCGAAGGATCTGCAGACCCGCACGTGGGCCCTCAAGCCGTACCTGGAGATGGCGATCAGGAAGACGGGGGATTCGGTTGCGAAGACCAGGCGACAATAAGGATCAAGTACAAGGCAAAGGAGGCGGGAAGGTCAGACCTAGGCCTGCAGACCACGACGACGACGACGACGACGAGGAGCACGCGGAGCCTCCGCGGAGGCGGCCCCACCAGCCCGCAAGGGCTACAGGGCGCGAGCGCGGGAGGAATGGCGGCCTGGATCGGCTTTCGAAGGTGGCCGTCACGGGCGCCTCCCCTCGTGCCGGAAGCCAGGCCGAAGGCGCCCTCGTCATTCGAGGACGACGAGGCGCCTGGATCAGGGCCGGGCGGGCGTGCCCCGAAGGCGGAGGCAGGAGAACAGGAAGTAGGGAGGCCGAGGCTAGGCGAAGAGGGCGCCGATGGCGTGTTCGATGAGGAGCTCGAGGAGGCGGCGGCTGCTGCTTCCCGCCGGCGACTCGAGGAAGCTGGGCGGTCAAGGTCACGCCGAAAACGCCGCGAGCCAGGGCCGTGGTGCCAGCGCGCGGTCGCAGCGAACCGCCCGCAGGCCAGGTCGCCCCGTCTCCCCGTCCTCTTCCTCTTCCTCCTCCTCTTCCTCCGCCCTGCGATGCTGCGCGTGCTGCCGCAGCTGCTGCTGCAGCCAGTGCTGCAGCCAATGCGGCTGCTTCTCAACTACAATCCATCGCAGGCGAGCTCCGCGCGTCGTTCCTTGCAGAGCAGGCGCGGACGCATCGGCGCCTGGATATTCAAGCTTGCGAAGTTCAAGACACCCGTCAACGGCAGGATCGTGCTGTTGCTGACCAAGCTGCCACACGCACCGCGGTTGAGGACATTAAGCGGCAGCTGGCGATGGCTGAAGCACAACTCCCCTTCGACATCGACAACCTGGCGACGTGGGGCCCTACGGTTGACCCTCTCATCTTCTCCGTGGGCACGGTTGCTCCTGCTGCTCCTGGTGCTGTTCGTGAGGCACTTGCCCCATGGCTGGCAGACGCGAAGCTGCTGCCCGAGCAGGTGAGCCGGACCTCGTCGGTGACGTCGTGGCAAGACGGTTCACCCTGCGCGTTTTGGGCAGCAAGCCTGAGGCCAGCACCCGCGCCACCGCTCTGGTCAGGAACTTGCGCACTTCTGCTGGATGGCGCACGTTCCAGGTCTCCTCTACTGAAGGGGCCATGGTCACCAAGTACGCATCGACTGACAAGAGCCCCAAGATGGTCCGTGGCGAGGTGCAATCTAAGAGGATGTCGAAACTACTGGAGGAGAAGTACCCTACACTCACGTGGCGGTGTCAGCGAGCTCAGCACCAGGTGCTGGTCAACAGCGTGCCCTGCTACCAGCTCGAGCCTCAGAGGCAGGACGAGCCGACGCGTATCAGGTGGAACACCCGTGCGATTGCGCAGTTCTGCATGGGCACGGCGACGATCGAGGAAGCCTCCAACGCCGCCTTCTCGACTGCGGAGATTCAGTGGTCTGGGTAACATTGGCTGGGCTCCATGGGGGCCATTTCGCCGAGGCGCTGAACGCGGCCTGCGTTTGATATGCTGGAATGTTCGGAGCCTCCTCTGTCTTGATACGAAGAAGCGCGACGCCAAGCTGCGCATCTTGACTGAGTGCATGCGGCAGCGCTTCCTCATTTTCCTTCAAGAGGTCCGAGGATATATAGGCAGACTAGAACAGTTCGTCGATGACACGCCCTTCACTTACGAGTGCTCCATGTCCGCGACAGGTGTCTCTGCTGGCGGGGTGGCTTTCTGGTTCCGCGTCATCCGTCTCAACAACCAGTGCCTGAACACCTGCAGCCAGCATGCGTGTTACACTCTATCGTCCCAGGCCGTGCCGCTGCCTTGCATGTCCCGCCCCCTGCGCACGAGCATCCCATGTGTTTTGGAATTTGCACAATCGTCATCTTTCTGCTCTCGATTTGCACGAACTCGAACGGTTCTGGTTTCAACAAGTCGCAGTTGCAGCACAGCGTGAGCGTACCTGTAAGCTCGCTGTTCTCGGTTATTTTAACACCCCTGAATATCCTCCTCGCTCTTTTCGTTCCCCGCTGGCCCCTCGCTCTGCTCCTGCTCCGACTCTGCCTGTTATCGATAACCGTGGCCAGCACGTGCAGGCTCAGGCTCAGTGGCGGCGCATGTTTGCTTCCGTCATTGAGATTACTCGTCATTTACCCACCCGGTGCGGTTCTCATCGAATGCAGGCGACGAGCATCGATAGGGTTTTCATCTCAGGGTGCCCGTCTCAGCTGATGCCGGCAGATGCCGCGCTGCAGGTTGCGCGCGAATGCGCGCGCATGTCCGACCGTGGGCTTTCTGATCACGCAGCGTTCATGCTCAAGCTCGCTCGGTCCACCGCTCATTCCCCGCAAGAGCGTGCCATTCCTCCCTACCTCATTCGCACCGCGGAGTTTCAATAGATTTTCGCCACCATGCTCTCGCGCACAGATGTTGAGCAACTTAATATTATCGCGGTTCGGCAAGGAGTGAAGGAAGTCATGCACGAAGCCGCCGCTGTCGCCCGTGACAAACTCCAGGGGCCCGCGTATCTGCACAATGCTCATCCTGAAGCGCCGATCACTCGCATGTATCTGTTTCGCTCCATGGCTCGGGCTTTCTGGAAGAACAATGTGCGCACCGCCTCTCGCCTCGTCGCCACCGCCCTTCTTGCTGCTTCTCACCTCGTCGTCGGTGGTGGCCAGGCCTGTCTCCTCGATCCTCCATCTTCCCACGCGCAGCGCGATGCAGGGAACGATGAGCGGCGCCTGCAGCGCGCGCTGCAAGCTAGCATGCGCGTCTCACAATATGATGAGTTCGGTCGGCACAAGGATGAGGCTTGCCAGCGTAAGGTTGAGCGCAAAGCTGCCCGCAGGGCCCGCCTGTGGACGCCATGGTCTCGCCAACTCCGTTTAAAGGGTGCGCGTGTGCACGTGCATGACGACAGTGGCGAGAGAGTTGATATTGTTATGAATGGTCAGGACGTTTTTACTGCAGTGCAAGCTCACTGGCAACCCATATTTGCGGCTCGCGAGTCGCGTGGCGCGGACGTCCTCGCCTTGCTGCACTCTGTCTCTCCGCGCCCCCCCACCTTTCGCGCTCCCGCGCCCAGTGTGGAAGCACTGGCATCGGCGCTGCAGCGCGCGAAGCCAAGTGCTCCTGGTCCTGATCGTATTCCCTACTCTGCCTGCCTCTCCAACTCCATTGCCGCGTCTATCTTGCATCGCCGTCTCGTGCATATCTATTCTGGTGGCAGCTTACCATATGAAGCTAATCGCCCGCTGTTTGCTTCTCTCCCAAGAAAGGAGGACGAGCTGGATGCGGTTCGAACTACTCGACGGAGCCGGGTTCTTCGCCCGTTGAGTCTCAAAAACAGCGATGCGAAAGCGATTCGTTCAGCGGCCAATTTTACTTTAAAGCCACTTGTAGAGCAGCACGTCCATCAGAGTCAGCACGGGTATATCACTGGCCGTAGCTTCGTTGGCAACAGACCCTTGCCTCACGCGGAGGCTAGGCGTGCTGGCTGGCTTGAGGACGGATCACGCAAACCCCCGCTTCTCCTCTCTTTCGATTTTATAGCCGCGCTTCCCAGCTTGAACAGCCGTTGGCTGGAGCTCGCATTAGTCCATTATGGCGTGCCGATCGGCATCCTCTGGGCCATGGGAGCGCTCTACAACGCTTCGATCGCCTTCGCTCGGCGCGGGGATATGCCACTCACGTCAATGTGCGAGCTCGCCAGCGGTGCGTTGCAAAGGTGCCCCCTGTCTGGCAGTCTCTGGGCACTGGGCGTGGATCCGCTGCTTCGCCATCTGCAGCGGCCTTTTCCTTCGCGTGAGTGATCATGGTGCGGTGCAAGCGTGCGCAGACGACATAGGCTTGATTTTATTGTGCGCATCGCAGCTCCTCATGATTGCGGAGACTTTCAGCTTCGCTGAAAAGCTCGCTGGCCCTGCGCTTCAGCCTGCCAAATGTGCGGCTGTACCGTTGTGGGCCCCGCTCTCGCCAGAGGTGCAGAGTCAAACCCGCCGTGGTCTCGCGGAGGCTTGTGACGGGTGGGGCGCGCTTCAGGTTTCGGACGCGGTGAAAGACCTCGGGGTTTGGCTCGGCCCAGGAGCCGCCGCTGACTTTCAGTGGAAAGCTCCGTCTGAGAAATGGCGGGAACGGATTCATCTCGCCAGCCTCACTCGTGCCCCCCCTTCTGCTCTTGCGCTTTTGCGCGCTTCTGCTACCCTTCCCACGTTGAGTTACTCCTGCCTTAACAAGATACACTCGCCGTTCGGGCTGGTGGATTTACCTAGCGAGGCAATTTCGCCAACATCAGACGGTAATGCGCGTCCGAAAGGGCTGCGCGGATCCGCAAGAAAAAGGGGGAGGACCAGGAGGACGAGGAGGGGCGACATAATACGGATGAGGAGGAAAGGGAAGCCGACGGCGACGATACGGATAACCCATGGGCCCATGAATGAGGAGGGTGGGCAGCAGTGTGATCGCGAGGAGTAGCAGGGAAGACGAACCACGGTGAGGGGGGAGGGTGCGTATGATGCCGAAGTAGGTCTAGGCGATATCTTGACGTTGCGTCTTTGTTCATGGATGGGGCGTTCTCGGGTGCCAGGCATGCAACCAACAAAAAATCGGTTGGTCGCACATTGGGCGCCTACAACAACATGCCACTAACAATCACCAAGCAAACGGCATGCAACTAGCACACTAGCATACACCATGCAACTAGCAAACGGCATGCAACTAGCAAACAACATCCAACACGCAACTAGCAAACAACAAGCAAGCGACATGCAATTAGCAAACAACAAGCAAACCCACAACATGCAACACAAAAGGAAACGGCATGCAACTAACAAACAACAGCAACAACTACCACGCTACCAAACACACGACACGCAACGTCAACACCATTCGCACTCTAGGAACGTATCCGTGATGTTGAAGAGGTGGATGTTGGCAGATTTTCGGAGGGGCGGCCTTCGCGCTTCTGGCGCGCGTTGCCATTTAGTTTTGACGCGCTTGCGTTGGGGCCCCATATGCAGTGTTCAGTCCGTGATTTTCCTGGTTGATGTTTGGTTTGATTTAGGTTCTTATGGCCTCGTTGTTTGTAGAAGAGGGGTGAGTCAGCACAAACCAATTACACCAGGTGAAATCGGCAACCCATGGGCTCGTGGCTCTCTGGAGGACCCCATGCGCGTGGAGGGTCAACTGACCCCTTTCTCAGAATGCAAAGCCAGCACGATGCCCCCCTGAACCATCCAGTTTACCAGGCGGCCCTGGCATTCGCAGTTGCGTCGCCGACGCAACTGCGAATGGGGTCCCTTGTTTCCGTGGCCATTTTGGCCCAGGGGAGTTTGCTTCCGCCAGGCGTGTTCTCGCGCCGCGTCTCCACGGCGAACCTGAGCACCAACATGGCCCTCTCGAAGTTCGCCACGCCCTCCAAAGATAAGCAGGCGTCGACCAAGAAACGCTCGGCAACATCCGGCAGCCCGTCAGCTAGCAGCCCTGGCGGCGCAAAAGTTACCTGGGCCATGGTTGACAAAGCGAAAACGAAATTCGACGAGCAGTGCGCTCAAGATTCCTCCACACCGAAGCTGCCGCAAGTATTTGCCACCGTGTGCATGGAGCTGCTGGCATCGCCAGCAAAGTTGTTGCCGACACTTCGCGCCGTGCAGGGTGATGATATGTGCCGTGGGCCCACTCTCAAGAAGTCCAAGTCGAGCAAGGCCGTCGACGACATCGACGAGCTGTGGGCCGACATGGAGAAACTCAGCTAGTTGCCAAAGTACTGGGCGTGGGAAGTGGTCCATGCGAAAGATCCGAGCTATTCCAGCAGCACCGCAATCAAGATTATCGATAAGAAACACAGGGACAACTTCAGGAGGCTCCACGAATGTCTTACTGTATTGAGGTCTACATACAAAATCTTCGAGGAGATGAAAAACAAGAAGCTCACCGCCCGCGTCGTTGAAGTCCTGTACGTTGCGTTTGGTTCTCGCTGGCCGTCGTTTCGAGTTATATTTCCTAACCCTGCTGATTTGACTTTGAAGTTTCTCGGGGTGTACAGGTGCGGCGAGCCAAACGAGAACGGCAAGATTTCGGACTTGATTCATATTTCTGGTGTTCGTGCGACGGTGCCGAAGAACATGACTGTCAACTCAGAATGGTATTTCACGAACAACTGGAGCGACAGGCTTGCGCAGGGGACCGACGGGGATTCTGTCTTCACTTGTTTCACCCGGCTCAGTGGCGAGGCTGACCAGCCGTGGTATCAGTTCGCCGGAAGCCCATCGAGCCAGTTGAAGCATTACGTCCAGAAGGTCAGCACTGATCTCGACGAGGAGTTTGCGAAGACCTTGTCCACCGACGTGAAGATTTCAGATACTATCAAGGAGGTACAGAAGGACTCGAGGCGCAGGCACGGGAAGGGCCCCCCTGAGTACGCCATGCCTGCTAGTCTTGAGGCTCGGCCAGCGAGCTTCACTGCGCCAGAGCAGACTGGCCATCCGTGTGAGCTGGATTGAGTCATTTTCCTCTTGCCCCAGCCCACCACCACTTCAAAGCCCAGGCTCACTGGGCGCTCTTTTGAGCAGCAGCTTTTCTTCGAATTTGAGCGGCGATAGAGCTGATGTGGTGTCTGTCACAGAGCTCTTGTGGCCTGGCTTCGAGGGCAATGCGAGAACGAAGCTCCATCGGAAACCTACCCATATGTTTTCATTTGTTGTATGCTTCGTGCCCTCGAGGCCAGTGCACGATCCGATGTCCGCTCGGGTATCAGTGTTATGGCTTGCGAAAGCGAGGGGTTGCCATCAACGTTCAGACAAGATTTCCACATTGCGTATCCCATCGAGCCATCGAAGCATCGTTGATCGAGTTCTTGCTTGCTGCTGTTGCCGACGATTGTGAAGAGCGACGGTTGCGATCGGCGCCGGCGGCGACTTCGACGACGACGACGACGTCGACGTCGACGCCGATCGCAACCGTCGCCCTTCTCCAGTCGATTGCCGTCGCCGACGTTGATCCTCCTCGTCGCCCACTTCGTCCCCCACCGTCTCGCCTTTCGTCGCTTGCACTTCAGCAGTCGAGGTCAGCGGGCAAGCTGGCAACCTCGCTCGCAGCGAGGCGGACGGCGTGCAAGGAGAGAACATAGATCCCCCATGTAAAAAGCCCCTCTCGCTGTCGGTTCGGAGGGGGTCTCGAGGGGGGCGAGCGACGGTGGGGGGAAGTTTGGGGGCGGCGGAGCTCCGCTCGGTTCTGCCCTCGCCCTTCCACCAACTCCCTCTTCCGTCGTAGCAGCGCAGGCTCTTAGCGCAGCCCGTGCGCGTCGACCTCGAGGCGACCTCGGCTCAGTCGCCTGGCAATGGAGGTCGATGACGGCGCCCTGGCTCCCCTGGGAGGCCAGGGCGCGGGCGCCGCAGCGGGCGACGGTGACATCGGCGACGGTGAGTCAGCGCCCCAGGCCGCCATTGCAGTCGGCGCGGCTGGCGATGCACACGGCGTGCAGGTGGCGCACAACGGCATCATCGAGCTCTGGATCGACCCTGGCAAGAAGCATCACTATTTGAAGAATCAGCTGACCCACGAGACCGTGAAGATACTGGCCCCACCAGCGGGCACGGATTATTGGGTCATTGGTTTGAAGGACAACTACGCCTACATCGATAGCCCAGACGAGTCGCACTGGGTGATTCTGCTCCGGAACGAAATATCCATGCCAAAAAAAACCTGCCACCTGCTACCTGCCCAAAATCCATGCCCAAGTAAAGTTTGGAGGCGTTCCGTTTTCTGCCCGCCTGAGCAGGCGGGCAGAAAACGGAACGCCGTTCCAAAATTGGTCCGTCTGGCCTCCTTGAGCCAAAATGGCTTCAGCCAAAATCGCTACGGAAGAGACGGAGGAAGTGGCACCGACTGTTTTTTTGAACACTTCGGCCTACTGACCCTTAGGCAGTCTTTTTTCGGTGGTTTTTTTTTTTTTTTTTTTTTTTTTTTTTTTTTTTTTTTTTTTTTTTTTTTTTTTTTTTTTTTTTTTTTTCTTTTTTTTTTTTTCTGACCGTCTCTAGGTGACTGAGTTCTTCAAGCACAACGCCTTCGTGTCAGACCAGGGCCAGACGTTCGTCAAGTCCACGGACAGCGACTCCCCAGAGTGGATCGAGAACTTCTTAGGCATGCACAGGGTCGACGAGTTCGCTTTCGCACACCCCGCTGGGACACAGACCACCAGGTACATGATGGTCGCTGTGTGGGAGAATGCTCAGTATGATTCGTCGGTGTGGATTTCTCTTTGGAGCGTGTTCGACATGATTTGTCTCCATGTCAACGTGAGCGGGGGCTCTTGGTTCGCGAACCGTCGGGACGCATGGGAGCGGTGCTTGTGCGCGTGGCAGCTTCGTCACCACCTTCGCCAGAGCAGCCCGTACGCGAACAAGAGAGCGGCACTGTCGAGTGAGGAGCTCGCGATGCGCATCCTGAAGTTCCCGTCGGTCAGCGTGGTCGGCATGATGAGCTTGATGATTCAGTGGGGGTCGGAGAACCAAGGTTCGCGCTTCAAGTCCGACACAGATCGCGCTTCGTCTAACGACTTGTTTGACAGCTTCGCTTACATGATCCAGAACGGCAGCATCAGGGTCAACGTCGACGGCTTCGCTTGGAGGTGCGGCCCCGACATTGCAGGCGTGCGGCCCATGGTCGTGCTCATCAAGGCTGGAAGGTTTGAACGAAAGTCTTTCAACGCCGTTGTCGAGTCTTACTTCAACGAGTACGGTACGCCAGTGAGCTGGGAAGATGCTGGCGTCTGGGATAAGCGCGAGGAGGGCGAGGACTTCAAGCCGTCTGACGTCATTCAGAAGATCCTCACTGGCAACAGGGACGCCAAGCTTGCAATGCAGCTCGTCTGGGGCCTAGGCAACCTCGTCGACGCGAAGATCGCCAAGGCCAAGGGCAAGGATGTCGAGCTGGCCCCCGACTTCAGGTACGATTTCTCGGACGATCTTGACGCTCAGCCCGACTCCAGCGTAGACGTTGCGGTATCTGGCAACCACGGCGCTGCGCAGGTGATCACGCGGTACCTCAAGGTCAGCAAACGCACCATGATCGACAGCATGAACCTCGGTTTCGTCATGGACGCTTCCACGCCAGACCACCAGAAGAAGTTCTACGGCGCTGTGTTCAAGCCGAACAACACAGTGGCCATTTGCCCACCGCAGGTGTTGCGGGCAAGCTGGGATTCCCAGGTAGATCGGCGATCCTGATCCTGGTAGTTTCAGGGGGGGGGGAGCTCCGGATATCCTTGGGTCCTCCGAGGCTCTGGCTCGAGACATTGGCACATCAAGGGGAACGCATGCCAGGAATATCCTGGTAAATTCAGGTATCGGATCCTGGTTCGTCGGGCTCCTTCTCCAGGTGGGTTCCCGCTTGGGTCTTAGGGGTCCGTTCGGTTCGATCGACAGTCTGGAAGTCGCGATTGCAGGGCAGCTGCGAGCGATCGGGATGCGACCGAGACAGACCCTCAAGTGAGCTCAGTCTACAGCGGCAGGCAGATGTACGACAGCGAGAGCACGGCATTGGCGGTGCAGACGTACGAGAATACCCACATCGAGCGGGCCAGGGAGCTTCTGGGCATCAAGTGCAACTCCTCTGAGTTGCCCCGGGTGGAAAAGGTCAAGCGCAGGTACAGGTTGGATTCCTTCATGGCTGGGAAGGCTCTTCACAACATGCGCCTCGTGAGCGTCGGCGAGGGCCTTGGGGCAGTCAAGATCACATTAGAACAGTACCACCAGATGAAGGACTGCTACGATTGGAAGTGCGATCACTTGTGCTCCGACCAGGGCCCCGACATGAAGTGCCTGAAGTGGTTCTTACAGAGCTCGGAGGGCCTGTTCAATGTTGACGACGACGATGATCTGGCACACGGCATCGACAACGATTTCAACATAGCTGACAAGAAGTGCGGTCTGTGGGCATTTCGGAGGCTTCAGAGGTTGGCGAGGAACGCAATCTATGGCCCCTTCGACGAGGGCAGGAGGTTCAAGGAGTTAAAGGACATCGCGAAGGAGGTGAAGACGTTCGTCAGCCCTCTCAAGTGCCCGATATTTTGCGAGGCGTTGCCTGCCATCCTCGAGGAGATGGGAGAGCCCGCGCGCATTATGGAGAATGGCATCGAGGAGGAGGTGTGGAATGGCATGACCGAAGTCGGCTTCGGCGAGGTGGCTGGCAGGAAGGACAACCCCGCCAGGTGGCTTGGCGACCATTATGCTTCTCGCATCGACCGCGATCAGTTCACGATGCGCGCCGTCTGCTTCTCTTACGCGGTCATGGTGCGCGAGCAGTCGAGCACGAAGAAGCTCGGAGTCAAGATGAGGGAGCTGCACAGCGAACCGAACCAGCACGGGGGCAACGACCAGGCCGTGAGCATGGAGTCGGTGGCCGCCGAGCTGAAGCGCGTGAGGATGGCCACGCGGGACCAAGTGGAGGTTGCGATCGTCTACTACAACAACAAGCAGAACAAGAACATCGACAGGGCGACATTCGCCATCCGCGAGCCGTGGGCTCAATGGCATAGCCACAACAATTGGCACCTCAGGGATCTCACGAACGTCACGGACTGGGAGGTGGACCAAATCGTCAACGGGAAGCTCCTCAAAGTTTGTGTGGAATCCATGTCTGTACCGTTCGATGGCAAGGGGATGATGGCTTACCTCGGCTTCGCTGTGGATCACAGCCATGTCAACGTGAACGAAGTGTCCGCGTCCCACCCGCTTCTGAAGATCGAGGGTGACATGGCCGAGTTGATCGGCACTTACTCCCTCGTCCTGAACGCTTGTCGCTTCAAGAGGCTCTTCAAGTTGATGAGGGGCTGGCCCAAGCACTTGGTGGCGGCCCTCGGTGACCTCGCTTCCCAGGACAGGGTCTTCGCCCTCTTCAAGCAAGACTGCGAGAACTGGAAGGCACTCGGCGACGACACGGTTGGCTTCAGGGCTCTGTCGGGGATTATGGTGTTGAGCGAGAGCCCATCATCCATTGGGCCCTCCCCCTGCGACAAACAATTTCCAGTTTTTGTTTCACGTGTGCTGTGAGTTTGGCAGCTGTCTGCAGTTATCTCCTCGGATTGCACTAACCTTCGATTCTCCGGCTCACACAACCTTCGATCCTCCAGAAGGATCGACGCCAGTTTGTTCAGGGGGGCCGTGCCGACCAGAGGTAGTAGGCCGAAGGGGGGGGAGGGGTACGTGAAGGCCCCGAATACTGGTTTCCAAAACACCCCCCCCCCTAAGGACCGTTAGGGGGGGGTGAAACAGGGCCTTAAAACACGGACAAGGGCGCAGCGTCGATATGACTTCTAAGGGCCCCTGAAATCACATCGCCCTCTGGCCGCGCAAGCGGCCTAAATCTCGAGCTCCCTGAGAATGCCCGTTAGCAAACGCGCGCCCGCCCCGAGGCTCGCTTGAAGAAGAGCTCGCCTTTCATCCTCGTTCCAGTTCGGCAGCATCTCGGCATTCTTATCGAATCGGGGTTCCAGCGGACCTCGAAGTACATGGAGTTCCTCAACGAGAATCGGACGAGGCCACTGCTGTCCCAGATCGCCGAGGATTGCTTCTGCAGGTCAGCCAAGGACATTCAGCACGCCTTGGGCCAAGACCGAGGGATCGACAGAGATTTCGCGAACTTGATGGTGAAGGATGTCGTCTCGAAAGTTCACCGCCACAAGGACATCAATTGGAAGTTCGAGCCGCTCGTCAGAAACCCCAGGATCCCCAAAGACGCGTATCATAACACTCCCGACGACGTGAAGGCGATCGGCCTCCAGAACATCATTGGCCCCAACCAGTCTCCGAAGTGGTCCAACCAGAGCGTTGCCAACGACTCCAAGCCGACTTTCGAGATGGACATGCTGGAGTTCTGCAGGGCCAACGGCGTCAACGTCTCCACCGCAGAGAAGCACTGGTACTGCGCCTTGGCGAAGCAGGGCAAGGTCGCCATCAAAATGAAGGGGTCCCCCGACTCGGACTACGGCATCGTCATGGGCGACATGTGCGGCATCGGCGTATTGACTGCCAAGCTCAAGCCTTTCAAATACAGGTCTGGGCGCGACTTCTACATGATCGACTTCGACGCTGCGGCCCCGCTCAAGATGGCTTACGTATTTGATCCATCGGAGTGGGATGCCCTGCCTTTGTCCTGGACGTCACCGCTGATGCAGTTTGTCGCGGAGGGGGGGCGCAGCTTGCCAGGTGGCATCGAGAAGTACTGCATGAGGCTCGAACCAACTGGGCCTGCTGACAGTCTGTTGCGAGTGGCTGCCAAGAACGCCTTTTGGGATCTGGGATTGTCAGTGTTGAAGACAGTCCACAAAGACCTTTGCGTCGACCCCCCTGGCGGCCTCGATCTTTTCGAGACCTTGCAGGCGCTGGTGACGCACGTCTTGAAGCCGACAGATCTGGACCTGTGCGAAATCTTGCGGAAGCGTTGCTTCGTGAAGTTCGTCGGTGAGGACGGCTTGGTGGACATCCAGGGGGCGATCGATTGCATGGCGAAGGAAGAGCAGGAGATGACGAGAGAGACGCTGTCTGAGAAGGACGCCCAGAAACATATCAGGAAGGAACACACCGCGAAGTTCAACGTCTACCGCAAGGAGGTGAAGGCGGTGCGCACTGCCGAGGCTGCCGGTCAGAACCGCACCAAGCAGGAGTTGAAGAAGTGGAAGGGGCCAATCGAGCCGCCCAAGGACGGGGTCGTGCACTCCGAGGCGAAGAAGTTCCTCCCACCTGGGGCGAGCCTGTGGAGGGGTCTCACAGGCACGGGCGCGTGGCACGTCCACATCCCCCCGCACTACAAGTCCAAGACGTGGCTCGAGGCTGGCAGCTACGACAACTCGCTCAGGTTCGTCCTGGCCTTCGCCTGGAAGAAGTACCTCAAGAGCAAAGACCTCGACGACTTGCACTGCCCGATCAAGGGCCTGCTGAAGCACTACACGGACGAGGAGGAGCAGGCGGCCACCGCAGCCGCGAGCTCGCCGAGGGGATGAGTGGGAGCACAGCTCGCTTCACTTTTTTTTCTGCCGTCGCAGCTTCTTCCCCCTTCGTTCTCGCACGAGGGTGCCTCCAGACATAGATACGCCCAGCAGGGGAGAAACCCCTTCCCTCGCCCCCGCCCCTTCTCTGGTGAAAACGGGGATGCGACGGCGCGAGGTTCGACACAATACCTTGTATTGTGGACTATGCCGCCCGCCACTGCCCAGGCATGACCACAGCTCCCAGCGCGACGTACGCTGGGAGCTAAGATTTCGATTAGGGTGGGCGGCGCCGCCAGCATCGCATCATCGATTGCTGGTACGTGTTGGTTCATGGCTGGCAGTTGGATGCGCTGGCCAGCAGCAGGACGCCTGGTGCATCGCTCGTGCAAGATGGGACTCGTCCGTAGTTCGACCGTAGGTGAACGCATAACTTAGCATATCATGATGTTGGTGCGTGTAGCGCACGGCAGAGGGCAGATGATGATATCGAATAGGGGGCGGGCCGTCGGGTCGCAACGAGGCCACGTGGGAGTTCAGAGGAGGGCGGATGGGGAATGAGGAGGGGTGGAGGGAAGGCACGGGGCACTAGATAATGAGGAATGCGGCGGCTGCGGGGGGGGAAGGTACGGGGCACTAGGAAATGGGAGGGGTGAGGAGGGATGGAGGGGAGATGCGGGGAAGGTATGGGGAATGAGGAGGGGTGGAGGGAAGGTACGGTGCATTAGAAAAATGGGAATGGAGAGGGGTGGAGGGAAGGTACGGGCCTCTTAGCCATCATCCCTCGTGACCTTGTCGTTCCCTTGTCCATCTTAGCTTGCTCTCCCGCCCCCTCCCTCCCCCTCGCCCCTGCCCCCCTCCCTTCCTGGCCAATCTCTCCCGTCCCTCATCGCTCCCGCCTGTTTCCCACCAGTCGCGCCCCCACTTCCGCTTAGCCATTTTTGCTCAAACCCCTCAGCGCTGAGAAGCGCGTTGGCGCCCGAGTCCGACAGCTGCCTCAGCTGCGCTGGGGAACGCGCGTTGGCGTAGAAATTACCTTGGTAGCGGGGCTGTGCTGGCACTCTGCCAGATCTTGTCGCGGGCCACCTTCCCCCTGGATTTGTTTGATGGCCTCGCGGCTGTTTTGAGCGGCTTTGGCGACTTGGCTGCGGTCGAGTTTCGGATCGGGCTTATGCCTGGGCCTTGGGGGCGTATGTTGCCGGTGTCGGGTTAGCTTTCGCGGCTGTGTGTTGCCCGTGTGGAGGGGGGCAAACGCTCGCTTCAAGCGGTGGCGCGGTGGTTTCAGACAGGCCTATTCGGGAATTTCACCCCCAAAACGGCGAGTGCATCTTGTTGAGGCAGTAGTTACGTCTCCCAACTGTTCTTGCCCATCCCGAGGCTGCTGCGAAGAGAGATTCAGGGCTTGCATAAGTTGTGCAGGCTTCCCCCCAGTGCCATGGAACTCTCTGACATCTTATCCTTGAATGTGTGGTGCTGAGGAGGAGGGCCCACCGCCATCTTGCCACTCTCTCTCTTGCATCCACGCGGCGGACATGCGCAACTACCTCGACTCGACGAGTTGGCAGGCGCATTTCCATGGGTTGCGAGAAGCCGCAGAAAATCACGCCCCGCTTCTCTCGCGCGCTGTCCAGCGCCGGTCGCCTGCTTGGTGGCGCGAGCAAAAGGCAATCGTGCAACGATTCGATGACAGCTGTTCGCGCAAGCCGATCTGTTTTTCCAGGTCTTTCGCAGTTTCTGCAAGCATGCTACGCACTGCTGCAAGCATGGGGGGGGGGGGGGGGGGGGGGGGGGGTCGCGCTGGCGGAGGCGGCGGGGGGCGGGGGGCCTAAAGGTGCAGCGCGCTGTTTGTGTTGCCTTGACCCAGCAGATGTATCCCGAGCAGCTTGTCGACGCGATTCGCAAACGCTTGAGTAAATGGTCTCCCGACCTTGCTCTTCCTCCTGATCTCTCCTCTCGCTGGCTCTTTCTTCGTTCGTATCTCAGCAACTGTAAGCCCGCGGTGCGCTGGTGTGTCCTGGAAACTTCTAGTGGAGCATGGGCCACCAGCTATCGAGCGCATGTCGTCCCAGGTTATCATGCTTGTTTGTTGGGGTGTCCGAACTGTGGGGACTGTGCGCAGCGTTATTTAATTTGCGATAAGTTTCTCGAGCTTGTAGCTGACCCGCAGGTGCCAGCGAGTTCTGAGGTGCTAGTTCGACTGGGCTTGGGCGGCGAAGAGAGGCATGCGGGTCAGTTTTCACTCGCTCGTGTCGTTCGCTCTCTCTCTCTCTCTCTCTCTCTCTCTCTCTCTCTCTCTCCCTCGCCTTCTACATGCATCACGCCATGAAGGGAGATACCGGCGCTTCCCCTCACGATTTTGCCTCCGTCGCAGCTGCCGCGCGATTTCGAGCAGTCGCCATTCAGCGATTGCGAGTCGGGTGAGTGACTGGGACTCTCTCTGGGGACGTTCACTCCTCCTCCGCCCCACTCAGCGATGCATTGTTCCTGCTCTGTATGTTTTGTTTTCTGTTTCATGGGCGCGGCCGGGGTCGGCCCCCCGCTGCGCCGGTCCGCCCCGCGCGCAGGTCGGCAGCTGCAGGGGCAGGGGCGCCCGCCCTCCGTCGAGCTTCGGCAGTGGGGCTCGCCGGTCGCCGGGCCCCTTTTGGCTTTGCATTTTTTGTTGGCCCCTGGCCGGCACGGTCGCGCGCCTCAAAGTGGCGGGCGCGAGTTTGCGCTCATGTTTCAAGGTGGTTCATTATCAACATATCGCCGTGCGCGTGTTGTTTCAGCTTGCTGCATTGTGCGCCGGCCGCTCTTGGCATTGGCTCCCCTGCTTCGGCATCGAGGCTTTCTGCGAGCTTGTTGTTGCTCATCCCTCCTCCGCCTCCTCCTCTTCCTCCTCCCTTCCCAGGCTTCTGCCGCCCTCCACTCGCGCTGGGCACTTGCGCGAGTCCCGCCGTCTTCGTCGGAAAGGGGCGCGCGCGCGCGAGTTCGTTTCTAATGGCGCGGTACAGCCGCGCGCGCTCAGGTCGTTGGGCCGCCGCGTGGGCGTAGAAATCGGCAGCCCAGCTAGGTTGTCTCAGCGCGTCGCATTCCAGCAGGCGCGGTGGACATCTTGCCGCGGAGCGTGCGTTCATGCGAGGACTTCGACAGTGCATTGAGGAGAGATTAGAGGGGCGTTGACCATCGGCTGCCCGCAAAAAACAAACGCCGCGAGCCAGGGGATGGAGAAGCCGAGGGCCCCAGTCAGGGTCGGGCGCTCCATCGGAGGGGCAGCGTTGGAGCCGCCCTCGCAGCCTGGGCGGCGTCGCGCGCCAGGGGCGCCGCGGCGCGGCGGGGCGAGGGCCGGCCCCGCCGCGGCGCGCGACACCTCAGCCGTTAGCGAAGGCGCTCGCGCTCCCGGAGGCGAGACAGGCGCTCCCGCAGTAGGATGTCTAGCCGGGCACGGCCGCCTTTTCCACATGGCTCCTACCTGAATGCCCCGGCGGCCCGCGAGCTCTCCGACTGGCAGCGCGGCGAGGTTCTCCGCTCCAGGCATGAGACGGCGAAGTTTTTGACCGCTCAGGGGGGGGGCGACGCGACTGCGTGGGACAAGGTCCGCGTTGCGGCGCACTTGTCTCAGAATGTGATCGGGGCCAGAGGAAGAGCCAGGAGGGGCAGGGGCAGCCGGCGAGAGGAACGTCCGCAAGCTCCGCGCCCATGCGGAGATAGTGGACGCTTTCCGGGCCGGCAATGAGGCGAGAACTGGCGACGTCGCCATGGGCCGCTTCAGTGCGATCGAAGTGGCCATCGCCCAGGGCGGCTGGTCGCAGGCATGGCACTTGACCTGGGGGCCGCGGCGGGCTACGAAATGACCAGCGCCGGCGGCCGCGCGATGGAGCTGGCAGCGACGGAGGAGAGGCGCCGGCCGAGGATGGCGCAGGCCGACCAAGGCGCGAGGGCAGGGCTAGGATGTAGGCCGGTGGCAGGAGAACGGAGGCCTGCCCCTGGGGCCGATTAAACATCCAACCGCAATCCCAATCGACTTCCTAGCCCGCCGCGAATAACAGGAGGAGGGGGAGGGCAGGTTTCGAGGAAAGTCTGCTGCGAGGAGCTCGCCGAGAAGGACGCGCCCAGGCCCCGCTCGAGGCGGAAGGGGCGCCCTGGATGTCCGAAGGAGGACGCGCGGGGCAGCCAGGCGGGCCTGCCGAGCGAACATCGCGACGCGGCAACCGAGGCGCCGAAGTTCCAGAAGGCATGGGCGCTGGGCTCGACGACCCTCGAATCCCAGACGGGCTCGGCAGTGGGCGTCAGGGGCGGGATTTGGCGAGGCCCGAATTGAAAGCAGAAGTGGGAGAGACAGAGGTTGGCTGCTCAGAGGGCCCAGGGCCCGTCGAACAAATCAAGGCGATGGAAAAAACGTCGAGATCACCTAGGGCCATGCCGCGCGCGATTGCGTGAAGGGACAAGGCCAGAAGGGCGACCCGCCCCAGAAAGGGCCAGGCAAAAGTGGCAAACCGCGGAGAACCCTGGCCAGGGCGCTCGGGCCAGGGGGAAAGGGGGGGAAGAGGCTGGACAGCCGCCTTCCCGCGCACACACGCTAGGGCTGCGATGGCCGGCGCGCGCCCTCGAGACAGCGGGGGGGGGGGGGCCAGCGCAGTGGTTTTCAGCCCGGCCCAGGTGGGGGCAATACCTTTGCGCTTGGCATTCGAGGCAAAATCTCCGGCAGGAGTTGCGGGTTAAGAGTATATCGATTTCGCGCCAGTCAGTGGGAGAGGGGCGGCCCGATCGCGCGACCTCCTTCCGCTGCAATTTCCATGTAAGTTCTTCGATTGCGCTGGGGGCGTTCGCGCGTCGGCGGGCTCCGCTGAGGAGTGGAGCCCGGCGCCGGCCGCGAAGGCCCGCAGCCGAGACCGCCGGCGCGACGCGATCGAATTGGGGGTGGAATGCTGGGCGGCCCCCATGACGCGGCAATTGGGCACCACCTGAGGCTCGCCCCCCGCCGCGCGGCCCCAGGAGGGGGGAAAGAAGAGAAGGACAGAAGTTGGCCCTGAGAAGGCTTGGGGATGCAGCCAGGCACTACGCCCACGACTTCACGGGCGCCGGGGGGCGATTGGAAGGAGCGCCTCCAGACAAAGGAGGTGAACTACTCAGGCGACGTTTTAGAGGTCGCCCAGCGTCTGAGCTGAGATTGCAGCAGGTGGCGCCGGGTCTTCCTCCTTCGGGTCGCGGTGGAAGCATCGCCATCGCGGATTGGCTTGCGGGCGAGACGCTTGCGAAGGCATTGGGCCCGACGTTGTCGATTCTAGAGGAGACGGAGACCCCTCCGCTGCCGAAGCATCGGGCACGAGCTGGCGCCGTACATTCGCGGGCGATCGTCACAGAGCTCTACGCCAGGAACCTCGCGAGCGTCATCGAGGAGGAGCGCATTTTTCGAGCGCGCGGTGGGAAGGTGCTCGCCAGTGCCTTCGGCGCGCGGAAGGCGGGCAAATTTTCGGAGCTGAGGGGGCCATCTTTCGTCTCATCATCAACCTCACGGCGTGCAACATGTGCCAGAAGGGCAATGTCGGCGACAGTTCTTCCATGGCGACTCGCGATCAACGGCGCGCCGCTCTGGTGTCGGAGAACCGGGAGCTGCGCGCCAGCGGGGGCGGCATGGCGCGCAGCCTCCCCCTGGTCTCGCTGCCCAAGGCGCGGTGGCCAGACTTCGCGCCGGCGGGGCCCGTGCCTCGCAGCTACCTGGGCTTGGCAGGAGAAGGGGGCGCGCGGGTCAGCATTCGCGTTCTCCCCGCGGGCTGGCTCTCGGCAGCGGGCGCGATGCAATCCGCCCGCAGGAACCTGTCGATCGAAGGCGGGCGGTTGTCGGAGAAGGACGAGATCCGGCGGGGCCGCCCCGCGCCGCTGAGCAGGGCGGATGGCGTGACAGACCGCCGGCACGCGCGCGCGGGTGACTTCTCAGAGTTCGAGGCGGCGCCCAGGGGCGCCGGCGCCTCAGGGCCGGTGCCGCGGCAGGAAGCAGCGCGGGCAATTTGCGCAGCAGCGGCCTGGCCCTGGTCGGCGGAACAGAGAGTCGAACGCGAGCTGCAGGCAGAGCGGCCAGGGTGCCCGGTGGACGGGCGCGCCGGACGGCTCGGCTCGGAGCGCGCGGACGCTTTCCTTTGATCTAGATCTTTGTCTCGCCACCTCGTCGCCGCCCCGGCGGTGCCTGGGCAGTGGCTCCAAATCTTTGCGGGCCGAGAGGTGCGCGCCTTGGAGATGAGGCGACCGTTGTTTGCTGGCCACAGCAGACTATGCAGAAGTCCGTGGATGCACCTCCACCTCGTCGACAAGTGCCTGGCACGGCTGAGCCTGATCCCGATGCGCTTCACCGACCTGCGGGCGCGCCTCTCCGAGCAGTTGATTGCCTCCGACGCGCCCCCAAGTGACGTCGGATTGGTGGCCGGCGTAGGTGTCGCGCCGCTGGGGAAGCAGGTGGCGCCTCCATGCCGAGGGGCGAAGTGCGAGGACCCACGCGTCCTGGAGGAGGCGGCGCGGTTCTCGCGAGCGTAGACGACGAGCTGGGCAGCGGACGGTTACCAGTCGAGCTTGGAGGCGGCGAGGCCGTCGTGCGTAATATCAGTTTTGGCTTCAATCGGCCGGGGCTGCGGCGCGCCCGACGGCGCTGCCCAAACATCATTGAGTTGGGCGAATTCGAATCCGACGCGGTGTCCAAGGCCCTCCGGTCGATGGTGCAGCTTCCTTGCTGTCTCGCAGGTTGTCTTGATTGGGCAGTTGCCAGAAATTGACGTTGCGACGGAAGCGGGCAACGCGGTCCTAGAGCAGTCCGGCGGGGTTGTCCGCAGGCCGCGTTCCGGCGCGTTGGCTTCCCAGCGAGGCGGGGCCATGCGGGTGGAGTGCCGCGCGCGTGGGGACATGCATGGCTCCGTCGTCTCCAGGTTGCTGGGGGGCTTTATGTACCTCGTCGATGCGGGCGCGATCGCGCGCGCGACGGCCGCGGGCTGTCTGGCGCGAGCCCGCCCCCCCCCCCCCAGATTCTCGAGGAGGGATGGTCCGACGTGCTCGGCAACGGCGCCCGCGTCGCGCTCGGCGAATTTCTTCAGCCCGCCAGCGGTTGCGAAGTGCCCGGGAAGGCGCTGACCAGGCGGATGAGAGGACATCAGACATCGATTGCCGGGATTGGTGGAAGACCAGACGTGGGCAACCGAATGAGCAGTCCCGCGACCGCGGGGGCGCGGGCCAGGCGGGCCGGTGATCGACGGCGTCTGCCTGTCGCTCATTACAAGCCAGAGAACTTCGCTCAACTGGAGGGCGCAAATTTCGAGGCTTTGTCGAGCAGGGAGATCGAGATGCACGCGGGGCCCCCGCTCGGGTTCACGACGCACGCGACCAGCAAGGAGGCCGCCTGGCGGTTTCCTGTTCGCGCCGAGGCCCTGCGGCGCGCGATGGCAGGGCGGGCGATGCAGACGGACCTCGCAGCCGCGCCGCTGCGCTTGCGCCTGTCCCGGGTGAGCCGGGAGACAAAGTGCCCCAGAGTCGCGAGCGAGATCAGACAGTCCCGCTGCAGCAGGGCGAGGGGCCTCGAGACGCGCGCGGACGCCCTGGAGGAAACTGTGTTCTCAGAGGCTGGCGGTGCGCCGCGCGACGTTGCAGTCGCGACTCCCGCGGGGGAGGGGAGGCCTCTGCCTCCTTGACGACGCGCGCTGCGATGTGAAAAACATCGGTAAGATCCCGTCGCGTTGGGCTTGGTCGGGCCACTTGGGGCTGCACCTGGTTGAGGCGATGCCGCGACGCGCGGGCGCAAGAGGATCGGGCGCGAGGCTCGACCTGGGCGCCCTGTATCGGCCCAGCCCATGGCCACGCGCGAGCATCAACCCAAGACGTTGGAGGTGGCGCGTCAAAGTATCGGGCCCTCGGTTTCACCGAGGTGCACGCATTCGCTCTCTCGAGCTTCGACGGGCTCTTCTTGGACTTCAGTGGAGGACGCGCTCTTCGAAATTCCACAGCTGCAGCTGCAGGTTCGTGCACCTCCTGGACTCGCAAGTGGCCGTTTGCCGTGCATGCTGACGAAGGGCCGCTCGTCTGCATCGGCCCTTAACAAATGTATTGTTGCGTTGCGCCGCCTTGCGTGTCGCTTCTAGCTGCTACCTGCTCTTCAGCTATGTCGCGACCGAGGTCAATCCAGCAGACCGGGCTTCGCGACCGTATGATATGATCGTGCACATGGCGAGTAACAGTTGTACCACAGAGGCAGGGAGGCAAGCGAGGGCTAAGTTGGGTAGTCTGGCCGACGGGGGTCGTCACCCAGCGAACGTTGCAGCGATGCGCGGATCAATGCGCGCGTTTTTCTGAATTCAGCACGGGCCACAATATGTCCGACCTCGCCAACCATGAACTGGACGATGCTGCGCGCGCCATGCTGGAGGAGTATTGGCAGCAGGGGGAGTGCGCCGGCATCCGGCACTGCTATGTGGCGGGGAGCCCGCCAAATCACATAGCAAAACGGCTGCTCCGGGCGTGGGGTCGGGAAGAGCCGCTGGCAAGGGCATGGCAATTTACCCCGCTTGTCACCTGGGCAGCGGCGGGCGCTCCGGCTGGGCTCGGTTTCCAGTCCATGGCGTATTTGACGGCGATCACGTTCCATTGCCTTCTGCGGACCTCCGAAGGCTAGAATCTGAGGCGAGAACAGGTCTCCTTCGACGAGGGGCATGATAACTCCGTTTTGCTTCTCCGGGAAGCCAAAACGGGCACGCGCCTGAACGTTGTAGAGAGCGCCGCCGTTGAATGCCCAATAGTGCGCGGCACGCTGCGCCAGCTGTGCCGCGGCGAGCCCCCGGGAGAGCGTTTGCTTCCTGAGTCGCCCACCTCCGATCGGAAGCAGTTCAAGAAACGCTCAAGGTGCTGTATTTGGAAGGGGTCGCACAGCCCCTACAGCCTCGGGCGAGGCGGCGCGACTTTCGACTTCGGATCGCACGGGCGCATCGAGAAGACCATGATCCGGGGGAAATGGGCGTCGACGAAACCGGCTCGCATCTACGTCGCAGAGGGGCTGGCGTAGATCGCAAAATTGGGAGCCGCGGCCAGGCGGGCGCCATTTGTTAAAGTGGCGAGCCGTCTCCTACGGCCAGGGAATGGGCGAGGGGCCCCCGCCTGGACGTAGCTTCCTGGGCGCGGCGGGCGGCCTCGAAGGCCGTTGGGGGGCGACCCGGGGCGGCGCGGGTCCGATGGCCAGGGGGGCCCCCGGGCCGCCGAGGGGGGCGCAGATTTTCAGGCGAGTGGTGCGCGAGAGATTCCGCCACGCAATCCACGCTTGTACTTGCGCGCCCAGACCTGGCGCGAGGTCCCGTGAATAAGCATCGTCGCATCAGTGCGTGGCCCGATATGCGGGGGCGTCGTGCTCGGGCGACGCGGCTGGGGAAGGGGCTGGCAGCGCCGCGCCCCCGCACCTCCAGCTCGCCCACCCGCGCTGCCCATTTTCTTCAGCAGGGGCGCCCTCGCGCAGCTAGGACGGCGTCGGGACAGGGGCCCCCGCTTCGACGCACGGCCTCGAAGGCTGTCGGGGGGGCTGGGCCGGAACCGGAGGCGGCGCGGGCCGCCGAGAAGAGCGCGTCTTTTCAGGTGAGTGGTGCACGAGAGACTCCGCAACGCAATCCATCCGTTTGCACGCCCAGACCCGGCGCGAGGCCCAGTGACTAAGAATCGTCGCATCAGGGCATGGTCCGATATAAGGAGGACGTCGTGCTCGGGCGACGCTGGAAAGGATGGGGCCGACAGCGCCGCGCCCCCGTAGCTTCAGCTCGCCCACTTTCTTCAGCGGGGGCGCCCTCGCGCAGCCGGTGCGGCGCTGGGAAGGAAGCCCCCGCCTGGGCGTAGCTTCCCAGGCGCGGCGGGCGGCCTCGAAGGCTGTCGGGGGGGCCGGGCCGGGGTCGAGCATCGAGGAATGGCCCGCCCTGGCCAGAGGCGGCGCGGGCCCGCCGGCCGGGCGGCCCCCCGGGCCGCCGAGGAGAGCAAGTTTTCAGACGAGTGGTGCACGAGAAGCTCCTCAACGCAATCCATGCGTTTACACGCCCAGACCTGGTGCGAGGCCCACTGAATCAGCATCGTCACATCAGGGCATCATGGTCCGATATATGAGGGGGATGTCGTGCTCGGGCGACGCAGGAAAGGAAAGGGCCGACAGCCGGGCGCCCCCGTAGCTCCAGCTCGCCCGCCCGCGCTGCCCATTTTCTTCAGCAGGAGCGCCTTCGCGTAGCTGGTGCGGCGTCGGGTATAGGGCCATCGCCTGGATGCAGCTTTCCGAGGCGGCGCGGGCCCGCTGGCCGGGAAGCCCCCCGCGCCGCCGAGAAGAGCGCACTTTTTCAGGCGAGTGGTGCACGAGAGATTCCGCAAAGCAATCCACGCTTTTACGCGCCCAGCCCCGGCGCGAGGCCCAGTGAATAGATCCATCGTCGCATCAGGGCATGGCCCGTTGTAGGGGGGACGTTGCGCTCGGGCGACGCGGGGGGGGAAGGGGCCGACGGCGCCGCGCCCCCGCAGCTTCAGCTCGACCACCCGCGCCGTCCATTTTCAGCAGGGGCGCCCTCGCGTAGCTGGGGCGGCGCTGGGACAGGGGCCCCCACCTGGGCGTAGCTTTCTGGGCGCAGCGGGCGGCCTCGTTCGAAGGGCGTCGGGGGGGCTGGGCTGAGACTGAGCATTGAGGAATGGCCCGCCCTGACCAGAGGCGGCGCGGCCCGCTGGCCGGGGGGCACCCCGGGCCGCTGAGAAGACACGCATTTTCAGGTGAGTGGTGCGCGAAAGACTTCGCAACGCAATCCACGCGTTTGCACGCCCAGACCTGGCGCGAGGCCTAGCGAATGAACATCGTCACCACATGGCATGGTCTGGTAAGGAAAGCGTCGTGCTCGGGCGACGCGGGAAAGGAAGGGGCCGACGGCGCCGCGCTTCCGCAGCTTCAGCTCGACCACCCGCGCCGCTCATTTTCTTGAGCAGGAGCGCCCTCGCGCAGTTGGGGCGGCGCCGGGAATGGGGCCCCCGCCGGGGCGTAGCTTTCTGGGCGCGGCGGGCGGCTTCGAAGGCTGTCGGGGGGCCCGGACGGGGCCGAGCATCGAGGAGTGGCCCGCCCTGACCAGCGGCGGCGCGGGCCCGCTGGCCGGCGGGGCCCCCGGGCCGCTGAGAAGAGCACATATTTTGCACGTGAGTGGTGCACGAGAGACTCCGCAACGCAGCCCGCGCGCTTGCACTTCCAGACTTGGCGCGAGGCATGGTCCGATCTAAGGGGAACGTCGTGCTCGGGCGACGCAGGGAAACGAAGGGGCCGACGGCGCCAGGGCCGGGCGCTGAGGAATGGCCCGCCCTGACCAGAGGCGGCGCGGGCCCGCTGGCCGGGGGGGCCCGCGTGTGAACGCGCATAGTCGCGCCAGGGCATGGTCCGATATAAGGAGGGCGTTGCGCTCGGGCGACGCGGAGAGGGGGCGGGGGGGGGCGACGGCGCCGAGCTTCCGCGGCTTCAGCTCGCCCACCCGCGCCGCTGATTTCCTTCAGCAGGAGCGCCCTCGCGCAGCTGGGGCGGTGTTGGGACAGGGGCCCCCACCTGGGCGTAGCTTCCCTGACGCGGCGGGCGGCCTCGAAGGCTGTCGGCTGGGCCGGGCCGGGACCGAGCATTGAGGAATAGCCCGCCCTGACCAGAGGCGGCGCGGGTCCGTTGGCCGGGGGGCCCCCCCGGGCCGCTGAGAAGAGCGCATATTTTTCAAGTGAGTGGTGCGCGAGAGATTCCGCAACGCAATCCATGCGTTTACAAACCCAGACCCGGTGCGAGGCCCAGTG
The DNA here is from genome assembly GCA_963575745.1 of Prorocentrum cordatum. Classification (NCBI taxonomy): domain Eukaryota; class Dinophyceae; order Prorocentrales; family Prorocentraceae; genus Prorocentrum; species Prorocentrum cordatum. Next base: position 73,849 of record CAUYUJ010014770.1, on the reverse strand, counting down.
AATAAGCATCGTCACGTCACGGCATGACCCAATATAGGAGGATGTTGTGCTCGGGCGACGCGGGAAAGGGAGGGGCCGACAACGCCGCGCTTCCGCTTCTTCGGCTCGCCCGCCCGCGCCGCCCATTTTCTTCGGCAGGAGCGCCCTCGCGTAGCTTGGGCGGCGCTGGGACAGGTGCCCCCACCTGGGCGTAGTTTCTGGGCGCGGCGGGCGGCCTCGAAGGCTGTCAGCTGGGCCGGGCCAGGGCCGAGCATTGAGGAATGGCCCGCCCTGGCCAGAGGCGGCGCGAGCCCGCTGGCCGGGAGGCCCCCCGGGCCGCCGAGGAGAGCACATCTGTTCAGGTGAGCGGTGCGCGAGAGATTCCGCAACGCAATCCATGCGTCTACACCCAAACCTGGTGCGAGGCCCAGTGAATCACCGTCGTCACATCAGGGCATGGTCCGATATGAGGGGGGCGTTGTGCTCGGGCGACGCGGGAAAGGAGGGGCCGACAGCGCCGCGCTTCCGCAGCTTCAGCTTGACCACCCGCGCCGCCCATTTTCATCAGCAGGAGCGCCCTCGCGTAGCTGGGGCGGCGCCGGGACAGGGGCCCCCACTTGGATGTAGCTTTCTTGACGCGGCGGGCGGCCTCGAAGGCTGTCGGCTGGGCTGGGCCGGGGCCGAACATTGAGCAATGGCCCGCCTTGGCCAAAGGCGACGCGGGCCCGCTGGCCGGGGGGCCCCCGGGCCGCTGAGAAGAGCACATATTTTCAGGTGAGTGGTGCGCGAGAGATCCCGCAACGCAGCCCACGCGTGCGCGCGCCCAGATTTGGCGCGACGTCCAGTGACTAAGCATCGTCGCGTCAGGGCATGGTCCGATATAAGGAGGATGTTGTGCTCGGGTGACGTGGGGAAACGAAGGGGCCGACAGCGCCGCGCCCCCGCGGATTCAGCTCGCCCGCCCGCGCCGCCCATTCTCTTCAGCAGGAGCGCCCTCGCGTAGTTGGGGCGCCGTTGGGAAGGGGCCCCCATCTGGATGGCCTGGAAAGCTGCTGGGGGGGGGCCGGGCCGGGACCGAGCGTTGAGGAATGGCCCGCCCTGACCAGAAGAGGCGGCGCGGATCCGCTGGCCAGGAGGCCCCCCGGGCCGCTGAGAAGAACACGCATTTTCAAGTGAGTGGTGCACGAGAGATTCCGCAACGCAATCCATGCGTTTGCACGCCCAGACCTGGTGCGAGGTCCAGTGAATAAGCATCGTCACATCAGGGCATGGTCCGATATAAGGGGGGCGTTGTTCTTGGGCGGCGCGGGAAAGAAAAGGGCCGACAGCGCCGCGTTTTCGCTGCTTCGGTTCGCCCACCCGCGCCGCCCATTTTCTTCGGCAGAAGCGCCCTCACGTCGCTGGGGCGGCGTCGGGAAAGGGGCCCCCGCCTGCTGGGCGTAGTTTCCGGGCGCGGCGGACGGCCTCGAAGGCTGTCGGTTGGGCCGGGCCGGGGCCGAGCTTTGAGGAATGGCCCGCCCTGACCGGAGGCGGCGCGAGTCCGCTGGCCGGGAGGCCCCCTGGGCCGCTGAGAAGAGCACATCTTTTCAGGTGAGTGGTGCACGAGAGATTCCGTAACGCAACCCATGCGTTTACACGCCCAGACCTGGTGCGAGGTCCAGTGAATAACCACCGTCGCATCAGGGCATGACCCGATATAAGCGGGACTGTGCTCGGGTGACGCGGGAAAGGAAGGGGCCGACAGCGCCGCGCTTCCGCAGCTTCAGCTCGCCC